>BGPR01001968.1:0-75849 GCA_013235015.1 Araneus ventricosus | reverse complement strand
TGAAATCTGGAATGTGAATGAATGTAAGTGTTTTTCAGACCGGAACACCATGTATTATACTAACTTTGTGAAAAATTAACCTCGTTTGTGTGTATGTGAGGCACAGTTAAATGTGGCGTTTGTGGCTAGCAAAACTGTAAACACCGTTGTTGAAAAGGTTTAAAATTTCATTATTAAAATTTATTATTTTTGTAACGAAATATATTGATAGTTTAATATTTAAAAATAAATCTCTAATTTTAAAATGCGACAGTATAAAAAGTTAAAGACCGTAACCTCTCTCCCCCCTTTCCCCCTGCGAATTTCCACTTCTGAGAAGCTAATGAAGTAAAGATAACGCAAAGAGAATCTCCGTGCAATTATGGAGTCTTAAAAATATATCTTCTGTTTTGCAGTTAAAACACAATTAAAACAAAAAACACATTCCTGGTGAGGAAAATTTTTACTATCTATAGATAAAATGCTCATCATTTTTTTCATATAGAGCGAAAAATCTTACTGAGACTAAGAGATACTCTTGTGCATATCTGTTCCGAGTTCTCGTAAGAGACCCAGAGCGATACTAGACCTCACATATGAAAAATTTCCCGATAATTAAAAAATTAAAAAACGTCGGGCTGTAAGCACAATGAATGGAAATATGGAACCGTAAAATCCTCAAAAATTTTTACGTTTCTACCTCATTAAACCGCCACGTTGGACAAACCCGCGATTATTTCCGAGAGCTCATAACTTAGTTCCATCGCCATTTTAATGCTAAATTTCGTTTTTCGCCATCTTTCTAGACCTTATTTGCCTTCTATTTTAGACTCTCTTAGTTGCAGCACTGTAATCTTAATGAAAATATTTATCCGGACACGGAAAACACCCTTCTTCCAAAATTCCACACCACACTAGCGTTTCGCAGTGTTTTCCGCTAAAATTTTTTACGCAACTTGTTCTCCCTTCTTTAATTAGCTCCCTCTTTTTTAATTCATCTGATTTTAAATCTCTTATTCGAATTTTTTAACCGTTAATTTAATTAGAAGCCCATTTATTAACTAGATGTGGAGGTGCATCGGACGCTTCGCGTCCTCGCGGCACGCCGTAACGAAACTCAGTTCCCTTCCGTTGTGCATATCTGACAGCATATCAAATTATCAGTAGACAAGCCAAATTTAATATCTTCTGATTAATTTCATAATTAATATATACTAAATTCAATATAGAACTTTTAGCAAAAAATTAGAGCTCGCACAACATCAGGAAAGTTTTTAAAAATCAGATGTATCTCAAGCGGTTTCTAATTTTACAATCATTGAAACAATAATTGTTTTCTTAATTGAATTTAAATATGTCTAGAATTTAACTTTATTTCAAAATCTTATTCAGAAGTCTTGTTTGCAGTTTTTAACTTATCATTTTCAGAAGTTGATTTTAACATTAATTAATGGTCACCGTATTTCCCTAAAATGTACAAATCATGAAAATTTGAGAAAAACAGTAATCGACAATTTTATGGAATCGAAGTTATTTTCTTTGGTAAAATTTGCTTGTAGCAATACAAACAAAAACAATAAATGAGTAGGTAAATAAATTTACTTTTCAAAAAAAATGTTGGCCTGAAAGATTTCTGTTCGAAAAAATGTGTGAATTGATCAGTGTCAGTGAAAGAGTTTAAAAAGGGGGAGAAAGAGTTTCTTCATTTTTTTACTAAAATGAACATTTTCAATATCTTTTGCATAAAGCAAGTTAGCAATTTCCTTATATTGATGATAATGAAATGCATAAAAAATATAAATTGTATTTATTTTTTCTTCTTCTGATAAATATAATTTCATCTAGTAAGTAACTGTCCGTTCTTCCATCTTTTGCTACCCTCCGACGGAATGACTTGACAAAACCGCATATCACTCACTGTCAGAATTCCCTCCACCCCGCTGAGATAATCTGCCCGGGTGGTCTCGGAACTTCCTTACTCCCCTAAAATAGTCCCAACCGCCCGAAAACGTCCGACACCGTTCTCAGTCGACGGGTACGCATTGGGGCTCCCTCGGGATCATAGAGTTAATCATCTCAAGGAATATAAAACAATTCTTTGCAGTTATCAAAGATCCACTGCTGTTAAAATCTGTTATTAACTATATTAACAAAATGTAATTTTTTAGTAAATTTCTGTCAGTTGAATTAATTGCTTTTAAATTTTGAGCAAACTATAGATGTCATTTAAATATGCAGGCTAAATCACGTGCATTTGTGGTTTGGTCGGTAGAACGTCGTGTTATGAGTCCTGCTGACACGGGTTCAAATCTCAGCAGGCATAGTCGTTGCAAGACAATGTTTTGAAAATTTTAATTTCGGATATTCTCTTTAAAAAGTTATTTTATAACATATATTCAGCATTTTATTTTAATTTACTTTTACTTTTTATTTCCAAACCTGATTTATTATTAGATAAATTTTAAATAATTCCTTAAACTTATAGATAAGTATGGGGGAACTAATAAGTTAGAATAGGAATTATTTAAAATCTATCTAATAATAAATCAGGTTTGGAAATAAAGAGTAAAATAAAATAAAATGCTGAATATACATTATAAAATAACTTTATAAAAAAATATCCGAAATTATAATTTTCAAAACTTTTGTGTTGCAACGACAACGCCTGCCCGCGACTCGAACCCATGTCAGAAGGATTCGAAACAGGGCGTTCTACAGACCTCGCCACGTAATCGTGTGCTGAGGATGGCATACTTAAATGAAGTGTTCAAAACCAAAAGGTATATAAAAAAATTCGATGTAATGTATTCGACGCATGTGAGTAATTCTTTAAATTACGCAAATGGACAAATATTATTTCTTAATAATTTTTAAAATGCGTGACTATTTGTTGACTTATCTTAAACTTTTATACCAAAAATTTTTGACTGTTTGAAAAAAGTACAGACTCAAATTTTTCCTTTAAATAGTATTTATCAAATCTATTAATTTCAATGTACCGAGATTCAACTAAGGAAACTATTTTTGATATTGAAATCTTGATTTAAGAACAAAAAATTATAATTATTTTTAATTATAATTATTATGAATTCTTTTTACTTGCATCTTTTTTTTACTAGCAACTCTTTTACTTCTCAATCAATATCAAAAGAATCATTGGTGAAACCAACTATTCTACTGGTTCCTTTGTAAACAACCTCAGAAATCTATCTGTATGCACAGCGTCAACCGAATCTTACCATCCTCTCCTGCTCCTCGCAAAGAAACTTATCTGCATCATCCGTGACCCCAAATGTTCCGTTCATTCCAGAACGAAAGAAATCCTCTTTTAAAATTATGGATCCGAATCAGTGATTCTGATTCGGAATCAGAGTGAACCCAATTCCGATTCACGAATCCGATTCCGCAGATTCATCACGAATCCGATTCCGTAGATTCATCACGAATCCGATTCCGCTTATTCATCGCGAATCCGATTCTGCGGATTCATTACGAATCCGATTCCGAGGATTCATCACGAATCCGATTCCGCGGATTCGTACCTTTTAGCGGATTCGTTCCTTTTGCTCGGAATCGGATCCGTTCGTTCCTTTTGAGGATCCGGATAATCAGATTCGTTCCGGAGTGAACGACTTATCACTAGTTTGATTTTGAAATTTGGTTAACTGACATTTTCTTTAAGGCTATGGTATATTTTTGACGTTCTTGATATTATTAAAGTATACGTTTTTGAAACATTTCAATGATTGGTAAGCCTTGTGTTGTTGCTTTTTACCCCAATATTTAACGCGGATTGTCAGTAGTTATATCGTCCTGTGATGTGTGACCACGGATAAGATTTTTGTTTACATACAATCAAGTACCTATATCTTCTCTAGATTTTTAGAAATCTTTATTTATTTTTATTTATGGATTTGATTTTAGATTATTTAATCGGTTTTAGAGGTGATCTGCGGTAGTTTTGCAAGTTTTTAAAAAGTAACTTTTTTACTTGTAAAATGTGTATACCGTTACGGCGGAAAATGCACAAACGAACGCAATAATTGATCACATCGACTTGAATACTTTGCATTTGTGATTTTTTATTATGTATATAGTGTATGGTAATACTCTTTGAATAATTGATGTTCAGTTGTATGAATAAGACGTACGGTTTTTATAGCATTGTCTAGTTTTATGTTAAATAATAGTTGAGTATATGCATCACAAGAAATGAACTCTAAGCTTCTTTTTGTAAGCAACATCAATATTGTATTTTAAGTAACCATTTATAATTATTATGAGTTTAGCCATATTTGCTATGCAAAGTTAAACTTTTATTACTTTAAAGACAAATTCCTAGTTATCAGACTCCATTTTTTAGGGATTTCTACTTGTTCTATAGCTTATCTGGTTACAGCTTTGATTTACGTCAACACTTGCGATATTTTTGTTTTGGCGACTTTTTTCAACATCTTCAATATAGGTCTATATTTTGTCCCATTGTCTATTTTTTCCATTGTCTATTTTTCCATTGTTATGGTGTCCTATATTTTGTTTTGGTGACTTAACGATAAGATGTTCGGTTAGGCGGCAAAAAGTCGCCAATACATGATTATCGCCAGTGATGCCGTATATAAAAACTGTTGCCTTACTGTTTTCAAGAATAATTAATAATAATGAAATTCCAGTTTTAACAAAAAGATTCGTCTTTTTCTCAAAATGTTAAATTTGTTTGTAAGGATACAAGAATGGTTGATTTATTAATTAACCTTTTTCTAATGGGTTATTACTGTTATTTTACCAGTAGAATTTTCTCCTTTGCTTGCAGGGGGTCCAACTGTTGTACCTGTAACCATTTAGGATTTAACTCGTCTGCTACTGCTGTAATCACTTAATTTATAATTTTATTCCCTTGTTTGGTAATTCCATGTCAAATCAACCAAATGGATGATGCATCATGTCTTTAGATTTTGTTGATTTTTGGCTCAGAAGTAGTGCTAGTACACTAGATGAAAAAAGCAAATTTTTAGATTATTTAAACGATTTTTGTCCGAGTTTATGAATCTGAAGTTTTGAAAATTTCATTATTTTTAAACGATTGTAACTCAAGAACTATTTGACATAGTGAGCTGAAATCTAAATCATTTTGTACAGTTTTTTATGGTGTTTCATAAAATATATAACATGACAAAAAATTATTATTTTTAAAAAAATTGTACAGTAAATTCTCGATTATCCAGCATTCAACAGGGTTCGTACGCGTCCTTAAAAGTCCTTACTTTTACATTAAGTCCTTACAAATCCTTATTTTTATGCCCCATTTTTAAAAAGTCCTTGAATGTCCGTATCTTTTACTCTGCCATTATTAAAAAATTTCACTGATTATCGTTTTTCTAATTCCTCCTTCTTGGCGGCTCTAATCTCGGTCAACGTGGCTCTCATGGAATGGGTGTGTGTGTGTGTGGGGGGGGGACGACTCGCGTTCTACGAATCCATATCCATGCATACACTTGGGGATATAAGGGAGGAGTTACAGATGGCCTTTATTGGGCCATGGTTCCATAGGAATGATTGTCAAAAGTGCTGTTACCATTTTTAGAATAGTATCAAAGTGATAAACCTTTATTTCCATTTTTTGACAGTGAAGTATTAAAACTTGTTAATGATTGCATTCAAAATTTTGAAACCAGAGAATAAAAGAATTGAGAAACCTGAAACTTTATGCAAATTCAACTTGAGTGACCCAAACTTGTATAATGATAAAAGTTGAGTATATTTAGGATTTGCTGCAGAGCAACTAATAAAAGAAAGGATAACAAATAAGGAATTAGCAGTCAAGGATGTTTTCACACTCAGACTGGAAAGTCGGAAAAACATCATAACAATGATAAAACATTTCATGCAGAAATGTCCTGTGAATTACTCACTAGTAAGACATGCGATTTGCATTGATCCACCAGTAATGGCTGGATATCCCGAAAAAGCAAAGGAAAAAATGTAAAAGGTATTGATTGTGTTGTCGCAAAATAAACGTATTTTGGAAAAAGATTGCAACAAAATTTTGTTACTCTATGCAAATTTTCTGTTAAATATTGTAAAGCCAAATTCATTTGAATTTACTTCTTTCAATCCAAAGAGTGATTCCCTTGATACTTTTTTACAAACTTATTTTAGCAATAATCATTATGAAAAAGTTTGGAAGATTATCAAAATGGTATTAATACTGTCACATAGACAATGAGGTTTTTCGGTGAACAAGGCCCTGGAAATAGAAAATTTAAAAGATGCTTCATATATTTCCCAGTGTGTAAATCATGAATTTATTAATCTGTGTGGGGCTATTTATGATTTAAAAATTACTAAAGAAATGAGGACGGCTGCCACCTCAGCCGTATGTATACATGCAGTATTTAGAAACTGAAAGATCCAAAGAAAAGACTGAAACGAAAAGCTCTAGAGGAGGAAATGGATTTTTTAAAACAAAAGAAAATGTTCCTCCGAAAGGACATACACCAAACAAATGAAGCAAATGATTTGAATGAGGCTGAAAAGTCAAAGGACATAAATTTATTTATTCAATCACATGAACTAAGAAAAACAATTACTGAAAAAGAAATTAAAATAAATACCATGGATGTAAAATTAAATGAAAAAAGTTTGGAATTAAAAGATATTTACCAGTTAAATGGTTTTTCTTTCATCAGTTTATTAACTCGTATTTTATGGAGTTTTTGTTGTGTTAAATTTGTAATATATCTTCTATATTTTATATTATACTTTATCATCTAATAAGCTGAATTTGCAAAAATGAGACATTTTATTTAAAAATGTGTGCAACAATTCGTTAAGTTTATTCAATTTAGATGTCCTTATTTTCTGGTTTTTTTTAGTCCTTAAAAGTCCTTGATTTTCTTTTAAGGAAATGTGTATGAACCCTGTTCAAGTATCTAGAAAGCTGAACTAACTGGAAAATGGCAACGTCCGCTCTGCACTTAGGGGCGTAGAAGGGGGGGAAAAAAAGCAATATACAGCACAGTGACGCTCATAGACTTGTTCTATGGGGGTTCAAAAGCGAAAGTGAGAACCATTAAAAAAAGTTCCTCTCCTTTCGCCGAAAAATGAGACCTAAAAACTAAATCGACAACCAAAAAAAAGTTAAAGGGACAGAATCGGTAAAAAAAAAAAAGCTTATGGGGATTCACCCCCCTCACTTTTTCCCATCACACCAACTATCCAACTTACATCCAGAACTATGCTTGCCGTTAGTAAGCTTTTACTGTATTTAAAAAAATTAAATTTTTTAAAAATGCCAAAAAACAATTATTAATTTTTTTGAAAATAATATATTTTATTTAAACTTGTTGTAGCAACAATAATTTCATGATGGTATTCCTTTTGTATTATTAAGAAAAAAATTATTTTCATTTTCAGTAATTCGTATTATAGTCCAGTCAATGAATGTTCTGAAAAAAACATTAAATCATATAGTTTTGAAAATTAGTACACATGTTTGTTAGGGGTTTCTGTTGAACATACTTAAAAGTCCCCGGCCCTGAGGAGAGAGCTCGTGAGTTTCCTAGATATTAAAAAAGGGGTCCTCCTTTCATCCCGATGAAAAGGATGGTGTCCTTGCCAATGAAAACCAAGATGGCGATGAACTTTGAGACCCATTATCTCAGAAACTATTAAAGTTAGAAGAGCAATAGCATGTATTTGTAGGGAATTTTGCTCTCAATAATTTGTTAAATCGATTGTAAGTTGAAAACTGAATAGTTTTCGAGATATTCAAGAAAAATTAAAAGGGGGATGAAATCAGCGGTGTGAGCTCCCCCCCCTCAGGACCAGGGCATTTAAGTATTTTCATCTGGAGTCCCTAATGAACATTTGTACCAATTTTCAAAACTTTATGATTTAATGTTTTTTTCAAACCCTTTGTTGACTAGACTATAATATGAATATTGAAAATGAAAATATATATATTTTTTAATGATACCAAAAGAGTACCATCATAAAATTTGGTATAAATGTTGCTAATATGAGATTAAATAAAATTTTTTTTTCAAGAGAATTAAAAATTGTTTTTTTCAATTAAAAAAATAATTTGCTCATGTTATATATTTTACCATAAAAAAAAAAGCTGAACAAAATGACATAGATTTCAGCTCTTGGGGTTGAATAATTCTTGAGTTACAATAGTTTAAAGATTATAAAATTTTCAAAATTTCTTAACTTGGACACAAATTGTTCAAATAATCTGAAAATTTGTATTTTTCATCATAGAGGTAAGTACAACAAACCGGCAAAATATCATTACAATCTAAAACATTGATGACAAAAATAATCTTTTTTTTATTTATTCGATTCAGTTCTGTTCTGTTCTATTTGATTCTGTTTCATTTAGTCATCCTTTGTGTAACGAATAGTTTGGTTGATAATGAAGGAAGAATGAGGATAGTAATTCCATAATCACTTGAGGGAAATGACGAATCTTATCTTCTGATAGTCTGAAAAGTGGGGAAAGCCCTTTCCTGTTTCTTTGTTGAAAACCAAGTAGTAAGAAGTTATCTTTAGTCCATAATCTAAACGTTAAAGTGATGAGATGCCCATATTTTCGTCTCTTTATCCTGGATTGAAAAAGTTCCCAGGAGTGTATGTGTTGTGTTTACAGTTAATAGTTCATGGGTAAAAGAAATGATATAATTGGTTTGATGTTTTAAAAGTTAGATCCTGAAAAATTCACCTTCCTAACTTGTACTGCGTATAGATTACGGTCAGCCTGTATTAATTAATAGGGATGTAACAAATATTCGGTATTCGGCCCTTTTGCCGAATATTAAACAGATATTTGTCCAAATAATTTCAGGATAATGATTTTTTAAAAGTTGTATTTTTATTTATATTTAACAAAGATATTGTTCAGAATTATATTTCAGTAGAGGCTAATTCCACACATGACTCGCACTACGAGTGAGAAAAATTTAATCTTAAAATAACCATAAGAGGACTGATATTGCAATAAAATGAAATTACCCACTTATTTTATCATTGAGGATGCTTAATTTACATATTCCAGCTATTACATTTCATCATATTTATATATTCTCTGTACACAGTTAAAAATCTGCTGTGACTCGCATTAAATGAAAAAGAAGTGATACTTAGCACTAAGAACAAAAACTCTTGTTTCTTCCTCTATTGATTTTTAAAAAAATATATTTCTATATGATTTTTAACTATAATAATGGCAGTTTATATTTTGATTGCTACTATATTAATTAAATGCATAATTAATTTATAATAAGACATTTTGCATGCGACTCACACTACATGACGAATGTGACTCGCACTACACTTCATACGAATAACTTTTATTGGCAAGTAATGTATGCAACCAGCGGGAGTGGCCTCCCCTAAACTTTCTCGTATACTTTTCAGACATTTGTCATTTCCCTTCCCCCTGCATTGATAAAAAGTTCGAACCAACTGTAACCCAGAATGCAATGACTATCAGAAGGTTTTTCATTGTTGATTATAGTGATAATAAAATATTGAGGTGAAGAATCATATTCAAAAAGATACGTATGTATTAAAACTTCGCAATATTTATTTTTTTTATCAAACTCGAGCAATGCCAGTTCCGCGTGCGGAGAAGAAAACAGGAGAATAGCTTGCGCATGCGCAGAGATTGTTTCCAGCACGCAAGTAAAACGAGATGACCTAAATGTTTGCTTCCTTACAAAATCTCGCCGCCAGAATTGGTTTTTGGCAAACTGCCAAGTTTTCGAAGTGTCTCTTCTTTGCACAGGCATTTCTACTATTGCGCATGCGTATGGAGTTGAACAAGTATGCAATTATACAGACCGACAGACAATCAACCCTTTGACGGATTTGGCCCAAAATTTTATACGGACCTACATTCATGACGAGAAAACTGTGTATAAAATTTTATCCATCTGGCTTATCAAGTTTTTGAGTTACAGCGTTCGCATGTTATAGAACATACAGACAGACAGACTTCCCGTTGACGGATTTTGTCCAAAATTTGATAGAAACCTACAAATTATGTTTAAATACCACATACCAAATTTTATCCCCGTAGCTCTAATAGTTTGCGAGTTATCGTGTTCACAGACACACACACAGACAGACATAATTCCAAAATTGTGTTTTTCGGAATCAGGGAGGTCTACAACGTGGAGATTCGTCAAAATCTCGAGTTCGAATTTTTTGACGATTACAATACTTTCTCTTTGTATACTTCGTATACGAGAAAGTAAAAAGGACATAAAGCAAACAAATTGCTCTTATTTTAGCATAATATATGTAAGATCATTATCCCATGTTAAATTCATTAAAATTAATTTTTAAGGAAGTATAGTGTATTCTTTTATCAAATGTTGGCTCAGAAAGTTTCTTTATTGAGATATCACTGAAATCAATTTCAGCTATGTTTTCTCATTTTGGCCAAAAATTTCAAAGTGTCTTTATCAAACCTCAAGAATTTGATTATTAATGTTGAAGATACTTGTTTTGCAATAATTTACCCAGCCAAAGGAACCGTTACCCAGTTTCCAACATTTAATGTTTGGGTTATAGAAGTATTTACTTCCTCTCCACTTGACAGATCTTTAGATTCTGAAACACCCGAAATAAAATTAAATGTCATATTTTTTAGTAACAGTTGACACTAATGAGCTCTTTACGGAGAAACTTTCTCAAAAAAATGATTCTTTCTTGTTTCTGAAATTGTATTTATTTCTTCATCATTCAGCATCCATATTTCTTCCAATTTTTCTTTGTAACAGTTTCCTGTGAGATGTACAACACCATAATTTTTGGGCGTAACCTTTTTTTGTACAATCAACAAATTCTTCAGCTGTCCGAGGATCTGTATATATTGAACGAGTAGCTTCTCCTACTCTACGTTTAATAGTACCCCCAAGACCCATCTATAGCACCTTTGCCATGACCGGTAGCAGTAAAATGCCACTGAAAATTTGCATGCATTATAATTCCCAAGCACAATGAAAATTTTTGTTTAAAATGTTTTTCAGTACCATCAGATTGGTAGATAACATTTTTCATATTAAATTTAGCATGGCTTTTCTTAATGGTTTCAATAATGACATCAGTGAAAGTGGCTGGCAACAGCATACTTATCTTGTTGCATATAATTTGAAACAACAGGAATATACGGCAGCTCCCTTTGGCAATTTATGTATACCATAGTTGTGAAAATTTTGCAGGAATTTATAGCCCAATATGCTGACTGAGTTTGATCTCGGCTGGTGTTTTTGCCATCATTACTTATAAAATAAAATATAATTTTTTACCGTATTTCATTTCTACAATAAATATTTACCTATTCAGTTAGTGTAAATAACTTTGAGGGAATGATGAGTCAAAAAATATTTCTCCAAGACGATCTGGGAAGAAATTTTTATTTTTAGATAAATATTGACAATTATTTATTAATATTAATATTTTAAAACTTAAGCATGTATATATCTGCCTAAAATATGTAGTATGAATACATTTTTAAAAAGTTATATGCTTAAAAATTATATTATTAATGAAAAGTAATAAGGCAGTTCGCAATAATGTATTTTGATGCGACTCACGCTACATAAATTATTATTTTTTAAATTTAATAATCGCAGTTAAAAACCAAATGACTTTAATATAAGCCCTAGCATCTATTTAAAAGGGAGGGAAAATATCTAGCTGATATTATAAAATTAACATATAAACAAAAAAAAGCATCTTTTTATGTGACTCGCACTACATGCACTAAGCCTAAATTGTTATTTTAAAGAAAGCTCTTAATGGAATAATAGGTACATTTTTAAAAATTTAAACATCCATGTGTTTAAATAAAAAATATTTATTATTTAAATTACTTTTTAATTAGAAAATATTCCGAAGAAAAGTTGACAAAAACACATTTCCTACATGTACAGGTAAACACAATTTTCGATTCTAGGTGTTGTCAAATTTTAAAATATAAACTTTGTTTTCACTCTTAAATATTAAAATTGAAGTTATTAAGCAAATATTTTTTTTAGAAAGAATAAATGAAAAAATTTTTGGTGGGGGTGTACTTTGGCATGGAGTTAATTTACATTTATTATAAAAAAAAAAAAAAATCTCACATTTCCTCAATTTTAAGTAAATTTGGTGTGTGTAATAATGTAATTTATCTTTGTAAAGCCTGAAATTATGATGCAATAACAATAAATTATCAGCATTTTCGGGAAAAAGTATGATCCGTTTTGTTTCTTATATATTACCAGATTCAGAAAAGAAATGTTGGGTGCCTGGAAAAAAAGATAACATTCTAGTGGAATCTTAGCCTTTTTTCCAATCACCCATTCAAATGTTCACTATATATTGTTCTTGCTTAATTTGCAAATCTTGGACATTTTTCCCACCAATTAATTGGACACTCCATCTCGGCTCTTAGAAATTCTTTATCAAAACAGATATTTAATTCTATTAATTTTAATTTATCCACTTAAATTTCTATTGTGTTTGGCATTGCCGTTTTCTGCAAATGATGACTTTTATTTCTGTGAAGCAATCGCAAAATAAAGAGAGAAATAATTAAATTAATATAATATAATTTAATTAATAATTAATATAATTACCGGAATTAAAATGATTTAAAATATTACAAAAATGCATCAAGATGTTAATATTTTTTAATGTGCTAATAATAAATAACCAGTTTTAGTAATCTTTAATTTTTTTATTTAAAATGTGAGAAATATGTTATTTACAATCAAAAGTGTAATGTTTTTAAAAAATGGATATTTGGCTGCCAAATATTCAGTATTCGTCTACTCAGTCAAATCACTATTCGTTACATTCCTACTAATTAATATGGATGAATAGCGTAAGTGAAGCAATATATTATTTTGTGCTTCTGTGTATTTACCTGCCTCTTTTGGATGATTGGTCAGAAAAGTTCTTTTTACTGAATTTAAAAGAGATGGAAGGATCATGGTGCATAAAGGTTCAAAAATGAGAGAACAGTCAAGATCCATGAAGGTTCAGAAATGAGAGGAAAGCATTCATGATCCATGAATGTAAAAAATAATAAAAAAAAATTATGAATTCTGTCGTAAAATCCAAAACTGGTTTAAACTTTAATCAGTAAATCTCTGGCTTTTATTGCTTCACTGCATTGTTACAGTAGCAGTTACTTGATTCTTGCTGAATTGTCAAAACTTTGGCAATATGAATGGGCACTAGAAAGGAGATTTTGACTGATTTTTAAAAAAAAATTAATTCCGAAAATCAGCTCACTTTATATTAACTACTAGCAGTACGCACAGAGCATTGTCCATGGAATCGGGACTTCAACAAAATGGGAAAAAAGAATGCTCACAATGACACGGAAAAGTTTAGGAAACAAAATCAAAACAAAAGATACACATCGGATTGTAGAAATGCATGCTGGGAATGAAAACATATAACATCACCTGCCGCGAGGAAGGTCACTCGTCCGGAGAAACTCTTGCTGTTAAATCTCGCTAGCAAAAAACTGTTTGAACTGATCAGGGAAAAATTAATTAAAAAAAAAACCGAAAAAAGATATTTTAACCATTCTTGTTTTAAATCCGACAGAAACGTTCCAGTTATAAGCTGAAAAAATGAAAATTATAGAGATGTTAGAATGTCAAATGTGATAATTTGAAGAAATCTTTATTAAAAATTACCATAAAAGTGACTATTTTTCAAACATTTCTCAAAATTCAGTAAATTATGTTAGACGTACGAAACAAAATTCGTTAGAACGGAAATCGTTTGTTCTTTCCAATGGTGTAACTGTTTTTTTGTACAATTATTCGAAGCCATGCTGTTGAGAAATGAGTGTGAAAAATCACCCAAAACAACACAAAATATTAAATAAAAAAATTTCTAGATTAAATTTTAAAATTTCGGCTTCGAGGTGCATTCAGTCACCATTACGACTACTTGTGTGCCAAATTTCATGGTTGTAAGTGCGATAGATTCATCTGAACATCGCAGACACACACACACACAAACATTGCCTTTATAAGTATAGACTAGCACTCCTATTGCAACTTTCCTTTGCAGCCTATTCATAATTTTACCAAAATATTTAATAGAAATATTCCTTTTATATTAAATGTTTTAGCCAATCTTTCTATTTATTTACTTGTGTATGAATTTTTTAAAATATAGAATTGTTGTTTTCTTGTGCTGTGATTATTTTTCAACATATAGTTCCCAAGGAATGCTTTATTTTGTAACATTTTGAAAACATGGATAAATCATAATCTATCCTAAGACAGAAATTCTTAATCTATAACATATGGCTTATGTATATATTGCATTGTATGTGTGTTATTTATATGTTTTTCTGTTTGTTTGAGCAAAAAGTATAATTTATTTCTGACATTTTAATGTGGTATAATATTGCTAACTGATATATAGTAGAGTCCCTCTAATCTGGACCTTGCTTGTTTGGACATCCGGTTAATTCGGACAGAATTTAATAAAAAAACAGGATATACTAATTATAGTGAGAAGTCAGTACAAAAATAGAAAATAGTAATGCGTGCATCCTGTTACTGAGGTGTGCTAATTTAGCTGTAGGAAAAGTTGTATAAATTTATTTAAAAATTTTTTTTTGATTTTTTTAGTTTTACCCATCTAAAACTTGTATTATGTGCATTTTAAGGCAAATTCTGTTTGATCCGAATTTTCGGTGATCTGGACAATTTCAGGTCCCATCTAGTCCGGATTACTGGGACTCTCCTGTTTAATCATACTAGCTGATAACCTCCAAATATTTTCATATGCCCCCCCTCTGTTTCTTTCTCTGCAAACAATTGAGGAAGCAAAAACTTATCTTCAACATAAAACTTTATATTCGAACCAACTTACTTCAGTATGGCTCAAAAAGAATAATATAGAAAGAGAAATCAATAAAATAAAATTGGGGAGAAAATGCAAGAAACAACTTCCTTTTATTACAGTTCAAAAAGAGTAGTATTTAAAGAGAAATAAAATAAAATATCGAAATAGAAAAAATGCCAAAAAAACCGATAAATTAAAACACAGGAAGTATAACGTTTTTTCATGGATAAAAAAAGAAAATAGCAAAAAGTCGGGATTATACCAGTTTAAATTAAATATATAAAAATATAATTTGATTTTTAAAAAAAAATTATGGTGTTAGCTTTATCTTGTGCCACCCATCACCTGCCAAATTTGGTCAGGATGAGTCAAATGGTCTGGGCATGCATAAAGAACAACAACAAAAAAAAAGTCATACACACACAATAAAAAAATTGCTGTATTATGTACAGTGGAATCTCCCTATAACGAAATCGCTTGGTTCCAGTTGAAAAATTCGCTATAGAGAAAATTTCGTTATACAGAGGTTAGAGATTTTTGCAGTTATTTCAGTAAATGTAACAAACCTTTTGGTATGTGCGATAAGTTCAAAAATATTTAATTATGACTTTCAATTAAAAATGAAGTAATATTTATTATAAATTTGTTAAAATTATACTAATTTTTATTGTATAAATAAAATGCTCAAAAGTGAAGACAATTCACCAATTTAGAGAATAATATGTACTAGTATGGATAAACATAAAATGCGTATTGACACATCTATTTGCTGTTTTCACCCCCACTTAAACCCTGATTCTTGGAATCTTGACCCGTAGAAATGTTGCTCCCTCTGTAGAAACCCAGGTCCCCACAACTGCATTACACTTCACATAGCATTCTATTGTTATGTGTTATCGCTGGAATGAACGATGCGAGTGGTTCCAGAAACAGGCACATGTGAGCGATTTGTTTGTACAGAAATTAGCAACTTTCTTCAAAAATGACAAAAATCGAAAAGATAAAGGTCTGAAAAAATTCATTATAGGGAGACAACCACTTTGTTATATGGAGAATATTTTGAATGTTATTTAACATTCTGATTAAAAATTTCGTTATAGGGAGAAATTCGCTGTAGGGAGACTCTACTGTATTTAATTTATTTATGGGTTCTTTGGGTGAATGCTGCACCTATCATATTTTAAAGGGGAACTTACAAGCATATCAGCTTATCTGAGGATATCCCATGAGCTCAGCATTGAATACTTTGAAGCATATTTAATTCCTTTATTCACTTTCTGGTCCTGTTCAGAAGTGAAGGAGAAGTTTGTGCTGGGAGGGGTAAATCTGACCAGAAAAAAAAAGAGAGATTTGATAAAATGTTTATTTTCTGTTTTGTTTCATGTAACTAATTTTTTACTATGTGCTAGGGGGCTCGCTACAGTGAAGACGCTGCATGTCCTAGCACAATTATTTTAAATTCTTTATGTATAATATATATGAATCAGCTTTATTTTGCTTCTGATGCTTTAACTTAAATCAGCACAGAATAAAATTTTTTAGGCTCAACAAAGATATTTTTCTTCAAATAAAACTTTCAAAGAAAATTATTAAAGTGCCTAAATGAACAAATAAGAGTTGCAGAATTAAAGCAAATATAATTATTCTAAAAATTAATTCTAAAAACAAATTGTATTTATTATTATTAATAAAGAGATTGTGTGTGGCATCTTACCACTATGAACATAAAAAAAGGCAATATTATTAATAAATAAAAATCTTAAGCTGTTTCATTTTAATGTTTTTACCTTAATCAAGAAGGAATAAAATTTTTTAGTACTGAACCTTAGCCTACATTATTTGCAGGTACGATGCGTTCGAATAAAACATTATTTATAGGCACTGTGTGATAGAATAGAACGTTATTTGTAGGCACTGTGCGATAGAATAGAATGTTATTTGTAGGCACTGTGCGATAGAATAGAACGTTGTTTGTAGGCACTGTGCGATAGAATAGAACGTTATTTGTAGGCACTGTGCGATAGAATAGAACGTTATTTGCAGGTACTACACGGGCACATGAAACGTTGTTTGCAGGTATTACATGGGTAGATGAAACATTAATTGCAGGTACAGTAGTAACGAATATGTTATGTTTACAGATCATTCTGTTAAGCCAGTGGCGCCATCTGCTCATGAATTTAAGAAGAAATTGTTAAAAAAAATTATATTTATAATAATGGATTCTAAATTAAATACTAAAATGTAGAGCATAATTTAAAAGATTACTGAATTTTAGATTATGGGGAAGGTTTGATAAAATTTATTTGCAAGTTTTTGATTCAAAATTTTTTTTTTTTTTTAGATAAATCCAAATCATTGACTTAAATTATCTTGACTTTGACCTGAACGTTCTCTGGCTCTCGTAAGCCATCTCCTTCATTTCTAACTAATCTGTTTTAAATCATTTCATCCAAAGTTTCATTATATTGTAAGAAATATTGTGAACTGTACGTCTTAAACTCATTTTTTTTAGAGAAAAAGTTATTTTACACCGCAACGAATATAGTAGCAGGGTATTCCTATGGCGTTTTTCCTAACATGGCGGACTTACGGTTTTGTTTGGTAACAGACGTTGCCATCGACAAAAGAGAAATTAACCCCTTTTTTCCGCCACATCCTTTTCCGCCTTAGCGTTTTATATATATATATAGATAAGTGTTGAAACTTTATTCTTTCAGGGTGGGGTGATAATTAGAGGAAGGAAAGATTATGAATATTGGTAAATCTGTGTCCTAGTTATATAATCCTGAACATGACAATAATTTATTTTAAAATAATTCATTTATTTGTACAGATGTTTTTTAAAACACAAATGATAAAAATTTTTGTATTTAAATTATATTTAAAATGGTAATCCGTTATTGATGATAGCATTATTCATAAGGTTTCTATGTACTATCAGCATGAGTTTTCAGTGACTACTGATGGGTCAACCATGTCAACTCAACACACTCTCTAAACCTCACCATCTCAGATTTTCATGAAATTTGGCACAGGTGTACTATTGATGTAGACTTGGAAAAATACCTAATTTCATCAAGAAATGTCGACTTGGAAAAATACCTAATTTCATCAAGAAATGTCGACTTGTTTTTGAATTACATCAATTTAGATTTTAAAAAAGTTGCCCAGAAGCTGCAAATAGAAATTTTTTGAATTGCTCTAGAAGCTCTCCTAATTGAGCTGGAGAGCTGGGATAGGTATTATTTTACAGTATTTTACATGCTCTTTCCCATAGTATGTAACATATTATAGATTAATATTCAAGAAAATTTGTCAAAATTTAAATTTAATTTTTTTTTCAAAAAGTGCATATTTTAAAATTTTCAAATTTATTCCATGAATAGTTTGTATTGTTGTAAATCACCTGGCAAAATATAAATTTGGGATGATGGTGGGTTAATTGTTAAAAAAATTTAAAACTAAAGCTTGATTTTTTATTAATACCCTGTATTTAGCTGAATAATACAAGAATGCTAATTTTTACACTTACTTGAAAATAAATATGAACACCAACCTGAGGAAAGAGTACAGGAATATGAGTCTAAAGTAAAACTTTTCATCAAGTAGTAGGATATGTTTATCATTTGAAGTTTGAAACAGCTACATTTGTTTTACATACATCACTTTCAAATAGAACATAACTTCTTCCAGTAGGAGTCACAGGATTTACTTTTGTCAGAATGTCCACTACGGACACCCACATAACATCAGTGTTTCTTGGATATGAGATTGATGCAGATGGTCCAAATGGATGAAGGAAATATATTTTTACTTCATCAAGTTCTTCATTTTTCTGCAAAACATAGCCAAGCCACTAGTTTCTTTCATAGAAAGCGATAATATAGCCTGATATGTCTTCTATTTTAAGTTTATCTGGAGATTTTGACACTTCCTTTTCCCAACCCTGCAAATCATCTGAAAAGTATTGAATGTTTATTCAGTTTTAAAATGAAGGCATGGTAATGCTGCGTTCCTTGGATAGTCGATGCTTGATCAAAACGATTTTTCAAGAACAATTCTGATTCAGCATATTCCTCTTGGGTTGAGTAGGCAAAGTATACCTTGGTAATGTTTTCTACAGCCCACTCAAAAAATTGTCACAGGGTTTGAATTTGATTTTCATATGGTCTTTTGCAAACTAGCACGATCTGCCAATCTCTTTACTGAACCCCTTATTCCATCGCAAGTCTCTTTCATGTGCTTTGGCCGAAAAGTGCCACTCTCCTTTCACTTTAAAATCTTCCTCGTAAAAGTAAAGGTTCAAAAAGTTTTAATTTTGTATTGGATAGCAGACCTGTCTGAAAAATAAAAAGTATTGTCTGGAAGTTTTTGAAATTTGGATATCAGAAAGGATACAAGTTTTTTTTTTTTTAAAGGTGTAAACAGCAACTGTGTTGTGCTCTAGGCAATCAGAATCAACTACATAACTAATATATTCAACTTTGTTTTCTTGTTTGAATAATATTACGAAAGTATGGATGAATTGTGACCTGTTGGCTTGTACAGTGATATCTGTGTGCTTCATCTTGTAGCACTATGCTATAATTTTCAGAAAAATCGCAGGAGATAACAAACTCTGATTCTTAGAGATTTTCTTTTCTGTAGTTAAAGAATGCTCCCTGTTGTTTGACAGTGAAGTCATGCCGAACCAAAGAGGACAACTTGCTGCAGAATAAATCAATAAATTCTTCTGAAGATTTTTCTAAAATCTCTAGGTTACAACGGTCAACTGAAATCCATTGGCGGAATTGAGCTTGTTCAATCAGATTTTCAGCAAAGGATCTTGCAAAATTGTACGTAACTTAGTTTCACCTGGACAGTAAGCACAGTTCCCCATGTTGCATCCAATTGCTGATGGGTTACAAAGCACTTTTGCTAGGCATTGCTTGTAATTTTTTATGTTGCCATTTGTTACTGTATTCAGTTTAGTATTTTCTATCATCAACTTGACATTTTTGTGAGTTGTGCATACACAAACAGAGTGTGTGCCACTCTGACCAGCTAAAATACAATGTTTCGGTCTCAACTCAGCAAATTTAGAGAAACCTATTTTTATGCTAGGAAACTTGTCTTTGAAATGTTTGTAGGCTTCTTTAAGGTTACATAAAATTAGTCTTTTCAAAATTTTTAATTTGATTCAATAACTGTCACACAATCTTTAATTCCCGGCATTGCCCTGCTAACGTCATGGTTTTCATAGAATGAACATACAGTTCCAACAGTTTCTATCGGCAAGTTTTTCCCTGGTTTTGAATTTGGACCTTTCAAAATCCGTTTTTCTTTCAAAATTTTTTGTGCCTGCCTGAGAATGTAATTGGATGCATTAAATTCACGCATGATCTTTCTAACACTCCAATTTGCAGGTAAACATGTTAGAAACATTAGCTTTTTTGTCCTACTAGAAGAACTCAAAAAGTTGCTCTTGAGATTTTGGAGAATTGATTCATCAATTTCATTATTATTTTCTCATGAAGAACTTTCAGCAGCAACAAAAAGTTTCCGTTTCATAGATAAGGAAATTTTTTTAACCTTTGATGTGGCATAGTGCATGGATTTTACTTTTCTCTTATCAATGGGAGACTCACCTAACTCTTGAAGAGATGTGTTGAGTATCTGAATAGCCACTAAATTGGTTGTGAAGTCTGGGTCTTTGTCCGAGAATGTCTCTGAGGCAGAAAAATCAACATTTTTATGACTGATAGGCTGTACATATTTTAACATAGTAATTTCTTTCCTACATTTATCACAAATCTTTGAGCCATTGGCTATTTGTGGAAACATTTCAGGCATCCATGCTGTAACATTCCTCAGCTCTTTTTTGTCTCTAATACAGGGTTCGCACTGCTCCTGAAATTCCTGAAAAACTCCTGAATTTTGCTTTTTTTTTCTAAGGGCCCTAAAAACTCCTGAAAATTGTGTTTTTTATCCCGATATTTCTTTTTGTCTCCTGAAAAATTACAATCGAAGAGCAAAAGATAAAACATAAAAATATGACGTTTACATTTTTCCTTATTGATAGAAAGTCGCTGGAATTCATACTTCTGACCTTACTAAGTGCCGAAAGAGTCTACCGCGCATGTTCCGAGTCACCGCAATCGGGAAAGATGGGAGAATTGATATTTAGTATCAGGGTTGCGGCGATTTAAATCAACTGATTTTTTTAAAAAAAATCGCTGATTTAAATCACTTTATTTTAAATATCAAGTTAATCTTCTTTAATGAAATAAAATTGTTCATGTATCTTTAAATAGTGATTTTAAAATATTTTAAATGTATATTTAAAGAAAGAATATATAGAACATAAAAAAAAATATTTCATTGAATTGCTGTAACTAAAGTACTTTCCATATCTTTATTTTTGAGAACGGAAGCAAATTAGATTTTAACGCTTTGCGGTCAAAGCAATAATTTTTTTGAAATATGATGAGAAAACATCATGAATGAGTTTAGTTTATTGTCTAGACATAGAATCTACAAAAAAAAGTTTTTAAAAAACTTGCTTCATTCCATGGGGGGGGGGGGGCGTCCCCCTTTCGGGGCACCCCCTCATGAGAACCCCCTTAGATACGGCCACCTTGATACACTCGAAAATTATTGTTGAATCTTACAGAAAATTATAAATTAAAACTTCAAGAATATTGGAGCAAAATTTTCGAGTTACTTTGCTAAAATTGTTAAACGTCCAGAACTGAAAATTTTTTTATCTCCAAGTCAAGGAATTTTCCCAAACTTTATCTCTAATAATTCCTATTCTGAAACAAAATTTCATAAGACTGCTATATACATTCTAAAAGGACTACTATTAGCCCTATCCTAAACCTATTATTTTTCATTTATAGTTGAATTTAATGGTTGAGAAGCGAGTGAAATTAGGTGTGCCATTAACTGGCACACTTCGCAGCAAAGGGTTAAATAAATCTCTAATGAGCAACACAATAAAATGCAAAGTATGAGATACTCCTTTTTTTATAAAATAATATAAATATTGTGAAAGGATCATTTTCACAAAGAAAGAACATAGTAAAATGCAGTGAGTTTCATTTTAATATTGGAGAAAACTAAATAGTGTTGGGGACAACAAAGTTTTTATATTGCAATAATGTTCAAATGTAAGATAATTAAGTAATTCATATAAATACTCCAAAAGATATACAAACATCTACATAGTGCAATTTAAACTAGGATCTATACTTATGAAAGGCAATGTTTGTGAGCGTGTGTGCAATGTCCAGACGAATCTATCACACTTACAGTCATGAAATTTGGCGCACAGGTAGTCCTGGTAGTGACTCAATGCACCTTGAAGCCTGAATTTAAAAATTTTATGTAAAAAATTTTTTATTTAATGTTTTGGGTCAAACAGATTAGGAGTAGAGAAAGCTTCAAAACTTGTGTTTGTAATGAAACAAATGAACAGCTGAGTGTAAAATTCTCCAATATTCTAACATACAATAATATATTTGTAGTCAAGAAATGACAATTTTTATTATATTGTTCCTTTTTTCCTTAATAAAATTGTCTTATATTTCAAAAGTATATTATTGTTATATTTTAGTTCACAAATATTTTTTAAATAGTTGTTACATTTTTGAATTAAATTTTTTGAATTTGTTTTTTTTAAAAGAAAGTACAGCTTAATGACTGGTATATTGTTATATATATATATAATTCTATGACTGTAACGCTCATTGTCTAATATACAAATGTTATATGTATATATATATATATATAGTTTTAAAAAAAATCAATAAAATAAAAAAAATCTTGATTTAAATCAAAAAAATCCGATTTAAATCAAATAAATCGATTTTTTTGAAAAAAATCAAAAAAATCAACAACCCTGTTTAGTATACTTTTTTGTCAATTTTATAAAAATTGTCCACACTACCTCCTTCTCCCCTACAATTGATTTTTTTTCCCATGTTATCTCCTGAATTTTCTGTACTGTACTCCTGAAAAAATCCTTAGAAACTCCTGAATTTTACTATCATATATACAGTATGAACCCTGCTAATAAAATGATTTGAGTTCATTAATGGGTTACAACACTGACATCTCAACAAATCATTAGTTTCCATCAGGGTTGTCGATTTTTTTCAAAAAAATCGATTTATTTGATTTAAATCGGATTTTTTTTATTTAAATCAAGATTTTTTTGATTTTAATGATTTTTTTAAAATTATATATATATGTTTTATTATTTAACATTTGTATATTAGACAATAAGCATTACAGTCATAGAATTATATATATATAACAACATACCAGTCATTAAGCTGTACTTTATTTTAAAAAAAAACAAATTAAAATTTAATTCAAAAATGTAACAACTATTTAAAAAATATTTTTGAACTAAAATATAACAATAATATACTTTTGAAATATAAGATAATTTTATTAAGGAAAAAAGAACAATATAATAAAAATTGTAATTTCTTGACTATAGATATATTATTGTATGTTAAAATATTATGGAATTTTACACTCAGCTGTTCATTTGTTTCATTACAAACACAAGTTTTGAAGCTATCTCTACTCCTAATCTGTTTGACCCAAAACATTAAATAAAAAAATTTCTAGATAAAATTTTTAAATTCAGGCTTCAAGGTGCATTGAGTCACCATCAGGACTACCTGTGTGCCAAATGTCATGACTGTAAGTGTGATAGATTCATCTGGACATTGCGCACAAGTTCACAAACATTGTCTTTTATAAGTAT
This sequence comes from Araneus ventricosus, assembly GCA_013235015.1. NCBI lineage: Eukaryota > Metazoa > Arthropoda > Arachnida > Araneae > Araneidae > Araneus > Araneus ventricosus. The sequence goes on along the minus strand of BGPR01001968.1, from coordinate 52,235 downwards.
AGATCATAGTTTAAAATGCACTATGTAAATGTTTGTATATCTTTTGGAGCATTTATATGCATTACTTAATTATCTTACATTTGAACATTATTGCAATATAAAAACTTTGTTGTCCCCAACACTATTTAGTTTTCTCCAATATTAAAATGAAACTCACTGCATTTTACTATGTTCTTTCTTTGTGAACATGATCCTCATATAAATACATGAAAATAAAAGGTTTAGGATAGGGCTAATAGTACTCCTTTTAGAATGTATATAGCAGTCTTATGAAATTTTGTTTCAGAATAGGAATTATTAGAGATAAAGTTCGGGAAAATTCCTTGACTCGGAGATAAGTTTTTTAGATCTGGATGTTTAACAATTTTAGCAAAGTAACTCGAAAATTTTGCTCCAATATTCTTGAAGTTTTAATTTATAATTTTCTGTAAGATTCAACAATAATTTTCGAGTGTATCACGGTGGCTGTATCTAAGGGGGTTCTCATGAGCCCCCCTCCCAGAATGAAGCAAGTTTTTTAAAATACTTTTTTTGTAGATTCTATGTCTAGACAATAAACTAAACCCATTCATGATGTTTTCTCATCATATTTCAAAAAAATTGTCTTGCGCCGTAAAGGGTTAAAATCTAATTTGCTTGCGTTGTCAAAAATAAAGATATAGAAAGTACTCTAGTTACATCAATTCAATGAAATATTTTTTTTATGTTCTATATATTCTTTCTTTAAATATATATTTAAAAATATTTTAAAATCACTATTTAAAGATACATGAACAATTTTATTTCATTAAAGCAGATTAACTTGATATTTAAAATAAAGTGATTTAAATCAGTGATTTTTTTTAAAAAAATCAGTTGATTTAAATCGCGATTTAAATCAGTGATTTTAATCAACTGATTTAAATCACCGCAACCCTGGTTTCCATATTGAAAAATAAATACCCAAACACTCTTTCAATTTATAGTTCAACTATAAATAGGCTTGCCAGACGTCCCGGTTTTCAGACAAAATCCCGGTGTCCCGGCCGGTTTACTTCACGTCCCGGTAAAAATTAAATTTGATTATAGATGGCCAAAAAAGTTTAAAAGTAATTAACTGTGAAGGATTATTTAGGATAATTACTTTGTTATTTATTTCACTGTACTGTATGAAAAGTGAAAACTATAGAAGAGTGATGGTCTGCTAATAAATAATATTGTCATCGTATCGTCTTGTCTCGCCAATTGTGACCATGCCTTCTGCTTACCTGGGACATCAGCACCAGTTGAGAGAGTATTTTATTTGATGAATATGAGAGTATTTTCTTAAGGTAAGATGATAAGGGTTTGATGAAGGAATCTACAGTTAAAGGCTTGATGACATGTAAAATTAATATCGGAATAGCTTGTGAAGATTTTTACAACAAGATTAAAAACAAAAAACACTTTCTAAAAAAAGTCCCAAAAAGACTTTCTAAAAAAAGTCCCAGCCAATGATAATTACATGTAAATATTGTTCAAATTTTTATTCCTCATTCAAAGTGTTTCTTCTTACTTAAGTAACTTATAAATTTTAACATGTAAGAAATAAAATGTTTAAATTTTTATGCTTGTGTCATTTGTTATTGCCCCTGGTTTAGGTTCCTAATCAGAAACCATTTATTCATATCATTGAGAATAAACTACCCTCTAAAACACTCTAAAAACCCGCCAAAGGTGTGTGCCCTTGAATACCCGTGACGCTGGGGGACATTCCTGTGTCCCGGTTGAACATTTCACAAATCTGGCAAGCCTAACTATAAATGACTTGTTAAATATAAACCAATAGATTTAAACATCAATTTAAAAAAAAGTTAAATATACATGACTGATTCAATTTACTTTAAAATTGAAAATTTAACACATTTTCACTGGCTTGATAATTTAACACTGAAATAATAAAAGGAAAATATGTACAGCAACTCGGAACACATCCACTCAACAAGGGCTCGTAGTCATTGAATGACAGTCTGATGCAAGCTGGAACAAGTCTGTGCATGATTCAACTTGTTACAACCTGCATATACAGGCTCAATATCTCTACAAAACCAAAGCAGATTTTGTAAATTATTACTATTGTACCAGTTTTACATGAATACCTTTTCACAGACCACATTTATTTACAGTAACATTTTTAATTGTTAAAGTTTATTAATATTATTTTTTTAACTGTCATAAAAAATAAAGTTAAAAAGTATGAGCTATTAAGTATTGCCAAAGTACAAATCTGTACGATTAAATTATATTAGACTCCTTACTGTATTCTTTCTTGAAGTTAGCATTCATATTTTTTTCATGAAAATGTTAAAAATTAGCATTCTTTTATTATTCAGCTAAATACAGGGTATTAATGGAAAATCAAGCTTTAGTTTTAATTTTTTTTAACAATTAACCCATCATCATCCCAAATTTATATTTTATTTTTCAGGTGATTTTCAACAATACAAACTATTCATGGAATAAATTGGAAAATTTAAAATATACACTTTTTGAAAAAAATTAAATTTAGATTTTGACAAAAAAAATTTGAATATCCATTTACAGTACGTTGCATACCACTGGAAAGAGCATGCAAAATGCTGTAAAATGACACCTATCCCAGCTCTCCAGCTCAATTAGGAGAGCTTCTAGAGCAATTTAAAAAAATTCCGTTTGTGGTTTTTGGGCAAATTTTAAAAAATTTAAATTGCCGTAATTCAAAGAAAAGTCGACATTTCTGGATAAAATTTGGTATTTTTTCAAGTTTACATCAATAGTACACCTGTGCCAAATTTCATGAAAATCTGAGATGGCGAGGTAAATTTTGCTCAAAAATTGTGCTGATTTGACATGGAATGACCCTGATGTATAAATTTCATTCTTGGTAGAAAAGATTACTAAAATTTACAAAGGCAGAAACAACATTTCTTTGTTTGAAGTTTTGAAAATTAATTACTGATGCAGTCTGCTGTGATTAAATATTCTTTTTTTTATATATTTTAGGAGATACAGTGTCAATCCGATTTTCCAGAAGAATTAAAGAAAAGGCCAGCCTCTTGCCAGCTGGGGCGTCTCCAAAAAAGAAGATAAGAAAATCGGCAGTTAAAAAAAGAGCATCTGGTGTTAATTCTTCTTTTCTTAAAGCAAAAGAAAAAACTAAAGTTGGTGGGAAAAATAAATTAGGAGAGAGCCCCAAACAGGCATTAAAAATTTTAAAACGAGCATCTCGTAATTTAAAACCTGTTGTCTGTAAAAGCCCCCGAATAAGCATACCTAAAATATGTGATAAAAACAGAAAGACAAGGAATTTTTTAAAAACATCCCAAATTAATTTAACAATTAATAAAGTGTCTTCAAAAAATCTTGAATTATTTGATAACAGCAAGAAGGTTATTGGAAGGAAAAACCGTAAGAAATTTGTAAATGAGGAAAAACTGACTGTTCGTAGAAGTTTAAGATTGTCTAAATCATCACCATCACCTAAAGAAAAAGGAAAAAATAAAGAATTAAGTGACAGTGACTTAAAACCATCAAAAAAGAGAAGACCTAGTCAAAAGAAAAGTACAAAGAAAGTAAATACTTTAAGCTCTGAATCAGTTCTTACTACAGATCCTGAAAAATGTAATATGTCCAAACTTTCAGGAAGAAAAAAATCTACAAGATTGTCAACAGAACCACGGAATCAAGAAATATCTGTACAAATGCCTGCATCTAAATCACTTCCTGTAATTCCAGTTCCTGGAAAAGTTACTCGCATATCCAGACATTCAGGAAATCGGAAATCTGGAAGGTTGTCAAAGGAACCGAATAGATTGAGAATGATGAATTCGGAGATCTCTTTGTATACATCTTCATTTCATTCACTCCTTGAGACTCCACAGCCTAAGAAACATTCAGAAAAAAGAAAATCTTCAAGATTGTTGGAACCAAGTCCATTGAGAACATTGAATAAAGAATTACCTTTGTCTACACCAGCATCTCTACATACAAGGAATCCAGATTCTACTCTAAACAAATCTTCCAAATCATGCAAAAGCGTTGAACTTTTATCACCTGAGAGTCATAGCAGAAAACAAAGCAGGCTTAAAGTGTCTAATAAATATGGTTCTACTGTTTCTTATGAGAAACGAAAACAGAAACGGCAAATCAATCGGAAGACTTCAGAAAATTTCAAAAAGCCATTGTCAAACGAAACTGAGAACTTGCCTCTTGATATCCTTACAACACCAGCTTTTAATCCTTCACGTGGAAGAAGCCTGTCAAAGAAGTATTTATCAAAATCAGATTCAAAGTCTTCAAAAAGAAAATTAAATGCTTCAGCTTCTGAAAATCAAATTGCAAGTGAAGAGTTGCAAGATGCTAAAAAGAGAAAATCTGCAGGTAGATATATTTACATTTTAATTTTTATATTTCTAACTGTTTATAACTAATATTTCAGCAGAATAGTTACTTGGCATTGCCCAGTCTTTTTCAGGTAAAAATCTTGTGGGAGAACAATATTATATAAATAACAATATTTTATTACATAACTTTATTGAGGGAATATTTCTTAAATTCTAATGAAATGATTCATAAATTAGTAGTACAAAAATTTTCTCTCATTTGAGTATATATCATAGTGTACAGTATTACATATCTTTCTTGCATTGTTAACCTACTTTTTGGGCATCTTATTATTTTAGGAAACCTACACATAAAAATTTTATTTTAATTGGCTCATTTGTTAAATGTCTTTAAATGATTAACTTCCACCCAACCCAGAATGGCATGAGATAAGGCCCATTTCTTATTACTTTTCGTTAACAATATGGGAGTGAGTCATTGGTTAACTAAAATTTCAACAATTAAAGTGCTTAAAACAACTGATGGAACATGCTTTGTCAAAATTGCTCCAGCTGTTCTAAATAAAAATTTCTACATGTCGTAGTGGTGGTTATCATTCTAAAGGGTTGATTCAAGACTATTTAACCTTACCTTATTTTTAGTTCAACATGCTAATTGGGCTTCATTTCGATCAGTCCATATGTTACATGTATTTAAGCGGCTTTGCCTCACTCTAACCTGGAAGACAGGGTTTGGGCTTATTTACCCCTACACTACTTAAAGTTGGCTAATGAGGAATATATATTTATTAATATAATTCTAAATATAACTTATTATATATGATCATACAGAAACAAAGTAAACAAGACATGCCAAGAAGCAAATCCTATACTAAAAAGTCATAATTTGAATAATGAAATATATATATATATACACCCACTTTCATCAAAATTGCTTCAACAGTATCAAATTTTGTGTCAGTTGAGCCTATGTCTTTCCCATTATAGCTAATGCTATAAACTATTTAATTGTATAATCAGACAGTAGTTCTACTTTTCAATAAGATTTCATAATAATTTTAATTTGTTATATTTATGATGTTGGATGATATTTAATTTTTAAAACCTCCAATTTTTAAATAGTTGAATAGCACACAACACTTTTATTACAATAACCCTCCTTCAGTAACCTTACATACATATTTCTCCTTTCTTGAATTTTGCTCATAGAGCATATAACAAAAAATGCAATATCATTATTGGATACATGGTGATTATTTAGATCAATTTATTACATTAAATAGAAATTAAAATTACTACCTTAATTATAATTGCCTTTTTTTGTTTTTCTTTAGTTTGAGGGAAGTTAGTAAAGAAATTATCAAATTATAAATTTTTTTCCAAAAATAATTGATTGTTATCCTGTGATTTTCAATTTCAGTTAAATCACCATGAATTGACATCCTTATAATTTTTTCTCCGGTTTTTTGCTGTCATATGAAGAAATTCTTCAACGTTTTGATGCTTTTTAATGGATTTTGAAAAGATGCTGGAATGATTTCTTTGTTATATTTATTGTTTACACTGTATTCTTGCTTATTATTCAAAGTATCCTCAATCAAGATGTCAAATTGTATATCCCTTTAAGACAGAGCATGTATGATTGTGTGAGTTGGACATTAGCTTATATTTCTGCTTCCTGGTTAGTTGTGTGCAGTAAATGCCAGAAGAAATAATTTTTCTTGTTTCTAGTATCTTTACAGATCTATTTTTCTCATTAGATGGCAGATACAGTCCATTTTTGAGTTGTAGCCGGCATTTAATCCATTGTTTCAAAAATATGTCCGGTCTTAAAAGGGATATTTATTAGATATAATTCAGTTCATCTCACAATTTAAATAATCATCAAAAGCAGTTCTTGCTCTGAAATATTTCTAGTAATTTTAATTTAGTATGGCTGATAGATCTTCACTTTCCTTACCAAACTAAGAATCTTCTCCCAGAAATACACTATACGGCCAAAAGACCCAGGCACTTTCAGATTTTCACATTTATCAGAATTTCTCCAGAAAGGATTAACTGACTGCCCTTAAACTTCGATCATGTAAAGAATTCACTGTAACTCGCATTTTACATTGAAGATTTAGTCCTGAGGGCAATTAGGGGACTGTCTACAAACTGATGAAGACAAAAATATTTTTGGCCACTCCAATTCACAGAATACTGATAACAAGATGAAACTTTCAGGAATGGTTATGTTTAATGTGCATAATATTGACAGGAATTCTTGTAAATTCAGCACAAATATTTGGGAAGGTATAAAGGTTTTCTTAAAAAATCTCAAATTTTCCCACCTGTTTTTTGCTTATAGATGCATAGTTTTTTGTTCTCTTATATGAAACTTACAGAAAAAATTATTAATATATTACAGAAGCATTGTGTAAAAATTTGGGAAAAAAACATTTCAATACAACAGGAAATATGAGCATTTTTAGTAAATAATGTTTTACTGCTCATGTGCAAAACATAGCGTAATTTTTCTTTCGCAACTTTAAAGCTAGATATATATAGTACAACGTTTATAAGAAATTCAGTTCAATATCATTAGTATTCAGAAAGATATCGGCATTACAACGAGCAGAAATTTAGCTCCTATCGAAGAGAAGCTAAAAGATGAGGGGTTGTACACAAATTGATATTTTTTAAACATATCTTTGAATAGTTATATTGAATTGTAAAGTGGTTCGAATTTGCTGAATACCTATGAACACTTATCAATTACGTGCATAACTTAAATTCCGGCTAATTAGGTACTATAAATAACTTGAATTGTATAGTGGATAGAAATTTGTGAAATACCCATGAACACTTGTAATATTTGTAACAAATAGAAAAATTATATTTGTAATATTATTAAAAAAAAATAAGAAAAGAAATTTAATTAAATAAAAAAATCGTTTGGCTGTAAAAGAAATATATTTAAAAATATCGTTTGGCCGTAAAATTGTAACAATATGTAACTTGATAATAATCATGTAAATAATATAATTAAGGTAATAAAATTTTTATTTATAGTGCCCGATTAGCTGGAATTTAAGTTATGCACATAATTGATAAGTGTTCATAGGTATTTAGCAAATTCTAACCACTTTACAATTCAATATAACTATTCAAAGATATAAGTTTAATATCAATTTGTGTACAACCCCTCATATTTTTGCCTCTCTTCGATAGGGGCTAAAATTCTGCTCTTTGTAATGCCGATATCTTTCTGAATACTAATGATATTGAACTGAATTTCTTATATAAGTTGTACTATATATAGCTAGCTTTACAGTTGTGAAAGAAAAAATATGCTATGTTTCGTGCATGTGCAGAAAAATATTATTTATTAAAAATGCTCATAGTTCCTGTAATATTCAAAAAATGTTTTCCAAATTTTTACAAAATGCTTCTCTAAAATATTGTCATTTTTTCTGTAAGTTTCTTATAATATAACAGAAAACTCTGCATGTTATAAGCAAAAAAACAGGTGGGAAAATTTGGGATTTTTTAAGAAAACCTTTATATTTTTCCAAATATTTGTGCTGATTTTACGAATATTCCTGTAAATATTATGCACATGAAACATAACTTTTTCTGAAAGTTTCATCTTATCAGTATTCTGTGAAGTGGGGTGGGCCCAAAAAGTTTTTGTCTTCATCAGTTTGTAGACGGTCCCTAATTGCCCTCAGGACCGAATCTTCAAATGTAAAATGTGAGTGACAGTGTATTCTTTACATGGTCAAAGTTTAAGGGCTGTCAGTTAATCCTTTCCAGAGAAATTTTAAAAAATGTGAAAATCTGAAAGTGTCCGTTTACTTTTGGCCATATAGTATATGGTTTTTTGGAAACAGTTCAATAGTGATTCCAAGATAGAAATATTTTCATTTCCCTGTGAACATTAATTTTCTTTTGTGTTCTCCTGCCATCAATATTTTATCTTAAGTAGTAGCTTAAGTACAACATAATCCAGAATTTTGTAGCACTCTTCGAAGTTCTGAATCTAAAGGTTGTAAAAAAGTTGTCCAGTTTTCAGGGAAAAGCACAATTTCACATTTACTATGAACTTGGTTTCTTGCATTTCCACTGTGCATTGTTTCATAAAGAATAAAATTTTTAATTTTTGTCTCTTCATACCATTGCCCAGTTTTTTTTAATCAGTCTGAAAAAAATGTACATTATCATGCAAGTCTTCTTATTTGCTTTATAAGGTAATGGTTCGACTTCAGCATTTTCTAGCATTTTGGGTTTTTAAGATTTTTCTATGACAAGCAGTGTCATCTTTTCTATGCCATTAACATTTGCTATTGAAAGGTGTTCTTTACTCTTTTTGCTTCCATTGTACTAGTCACCCTTAAACTACAGGGTTCTTCATTTTGTGCAAAGAAAAAAAATTCAGAGTAGATGACATTCTATTGAACATCTGCAACAATATGAAGGTTTGTTTTAAAACTGAAATTTAAAAAAATGAATCGTGACCAAGACAAAATGATTTGCTTATGAGCTGCACAATAGAGGTTTCTCTGTAATTATTATTGAGTTTTGATATTTCACAACTTTTTGATGTATGTATTTACAAAAGGTGGTTGTAATTTCTTTCTCTTATTGTTACCACCACCAAGAGTAATATAGTGAGTCTCCTTCCCAATATGGGAACCCTAACAATCAAGCCAAATCACTATCTTGAATCATAACTACTACCTTGGGTACTCTTCCGTTAGCTGGGCGCAAGTGAAAAATCGCCAAATAATGTAGAATTCCGCCAAATTTCTTACAACCATTCTCTTGCCGACTTGGCTCACGTTTGGTTCACAATTGGCGACATTTGCACACGGCTAACGGAAAATTGCTTCGCTTGGCGACTTGGCTCGTGTTTAGTTCACAGTTGGCGACATTTGCACCCAGCTAACGGAAAAGTACCCTACCTTGCTTCTTTGCATAAGTGACTAGTAATTCCTTGACAACTTGACTGGGAAGTAGAGTTCAACCAGAAAGGCAAAGAGATTTAGATAAGAAACTAAGGTCTGTAATAACTCTGGTTTCAAGTTGTACCATGCACTTTCAATGGTTGTCTTCAAGGCATTCACTGAATAAAATTGCCCTCCATTCTCATATACCTTCCAAGATATAATGCCCCACACATTCTCAATTGGGTTTAGATCAAGGCTCATCGGTGTCCTCAAAAACAGTAACATTTCTGAATTTAAATAATTTTTTTTAGCATTAGAGGTATGGATGGGAGCATTATCATGCTGATATTCCCAATTTCGTCCCACTATGTTTTCTGTAAATGGCATAAGATGATTTTCTGGTGTTTCTGTGTATTTAGGAGAATTCTGTCAGCCATTTAAAAAGGCCAAACCCACTTGACCGTTGAAACCGAAAGCCGCCCACACCATCACAGATCCACCACCACTTTGTCTACTGAAAAAGCTCCTGGGCTCTTTTTGTAAATCATGCCAATATTTTATATTTCCGTCAGGTTCATCGAGGTTCCATTTTTTTCATCACTGAAAAGGACAGCCATCCATTTATCACCATATGACTTATGATTACAAGCCCATTGTAATCTCTTACTAATGTGAAGCTTTGAGTGTGGTAATCTGCGAGCCATTTTTGCGTGGATCTTATAACCAGATTCTATAATTTGTCTATGAACAGTGTTCTTAGAGATTTGCAACTGGGAAGCCCTAGTAATTTCGCGAACCGACATTTTCTGACTTAAAGCCTTTCTTTGTACCTGTCTATCAGTGTAAATATCCGTCAAACGTAGTCTTTCCGAATGAGGTTTTGGCTCATGTGGCGTCTTACGAGTTAATACATGATGAATCATACTTTTAGAATGATTTAAAAGTTTCAATATTTCCTTAACAGTCTTACTGAACAATTTCAAATGCAGAATTTTATTCACTACTTCGTTAGAGAGCTGCAAAGCTTTAGACATCTTGAAACGCAGAACAAACGACCGCTTTCCTTTTCTTTCAACTTATTTATTAGGCTCCGAATCGACGTCATGATTACCTATACCATATTTGCATAAAATTGCATTTGTCTGTAAACTTTTGGGACAGTTATTTCTGTTTAATCTGTGATTTAAAAATTGGCATTAATTATACGGCGTAGAACTGCTGTTTTTTCAATAATAATAGACATAAAATATCTATATAGTATGTTGCATCGAAATATATCATAAACAACAAAAAATATAGGCAAAATACAAGATTCTATAAACTTTTGGGACAGAGTGTATACAAGTGTTTTGCATCAATTAAAAGTTTTGGCTGGTTTGTCATGCATCACTTTGTTATAACATTAACCATCTGATTTTTACTATGATAGGGAGGCATGAAGAAAATGTTTACAGTCCTTGACTTTTATTAAAATATATTCCTTTTTAACAGGAACAAAATGCATTGACTAAAATTGTCAGATACTCAACTTCAATTAAATTATAACAAAACAGTCCTCTACATACAAGCAAGCTTACATCTATAACAGCAGTATCTCAAAATCATGAGAACATCTGCTCACATCTATGGAATTCCAGTTGGCTTTAAATACTCACACTCCTTTGCATTTTTGCCATTGCTAGCAACAAATAGACTAAAATAACAAGCAAATCAAATTCACACTACAGATGATGTCATCTTAGCTGTGACATTGGGTTCAAATTCTCTTAATTTGAGATTATGATAAGAAATTGTGAAATACAAGAAGGCATTTTCCAGTAAGCCAAAAGACGCATCAATTCCAAACTTAATTAAGACCATTAAGCTTTTGATTTATTTTTAAAATGTCAAAACGAAACATGAAATATGTAACGATTTCCTATAAAATGTTTTGCATTTAAAATTGCTTAAAAAATATGAGCATGTTTTGCATTTTTTTGTCTATTACTTTATTTTCAGAGGTGTTAACCTCACTTTCGGAGCAAATTAATAAGCTGGGAATCAACATAAATTTTTAATTCCTCCTCATCCCCCTCTTCAAAAACAGGAAAAAATTCGTTTTTATTTGGATACTCTTCCTTTTCAAACAAAGATCTACTCAAATTCTGTCATACAAACCCTTTTCAACGAATATAAAAATTTATACTGGAAATACAAAATTATAATCGCAACAGATGCTTCAATGTCTAACGAAAATTGCTCTATAGCGTCCAAAAATTTTACAACTGGAGTGACTAAGGCTGGTTCCGTTTCCAATTATAATAGCATTTTCACTAGTGAAGCCCTTGCAATACTTATCGCTATCAATAATCTCATCAATTATAATCAACATTACGTTTTACTAAGTGATAGCCTCTCAGTATTAAAAGCACTACAGTGTTCGAATATTCATTCCGAAAGTGTAATCAAATTCCTCGGCCATGAAATTTGCAAAATTATTGGAAACATTCAATCCATCAAGTTTGTTTGGTTCCCTGGACATACAGGCATTACTGAAAACGAATACATGGACTCCTTGGCCCGTAAAGCACCAAGCTCTCTAATCTCTCAATGGATATTACATGAAAATTTATTACTTTCTGTGAAAAATTATATTCGAGAAGAAGCCAAAAATGAATGGAAAAATTCAAAATACTACCACGAATTTTATTTTTTAAACGAAAACCGATCTCAACTCCAAATTTTTCCTTCCAGTTGCAAGAATGATGTCCTTATTTCTCGATTCCGTACTAAAACGTATCCAACCAGTGCTAAACTTTTCAGATTCCGACTTGCATCTACATCATTTTGCACTTTATGCAGAGTTGAAGAAACCCTGGAACACTTGCTTTTTTAGTGTCAATGTTTTGAATTTCAAAGAAACTTTTTTCATGCGGAGATGGGCTGTCTCCCACTTTCTTTCTCATGGATTTTCGCTTTCTCTTTTCATTCCAAATAGCAGGTTTTCGCCATTCTGAAATTTTTGTGGCATATTCATGATAACCTTTAATTCATTTTTTTTTCATTGACTTTTTCTTAGTTTCGCGATCTCAGAATTTGATCTTTGGATAATTTGAGATAAAGCAGCCAAAGAGCAAGCATACATCTCAAACAGCATCATCATCAGAGGTGTTACACAAGCCTGACAAAATAGGCTTTGAATGTTTTTATGATCCCTTGCTCTGTAGCACGCTGCATATGAGAAAAATTCTTATTTTAGACAAATTAAATGAAAACAATTAAGATAATGTGTATTTGCTAAATTGCGTCCTTTAAATCTTTGCTTGGCAAGGGTTTATTGTATCTATCTAATACTTTTCTAAGAAGAAATGAAAGTTCTGCAAGAGCTACATAACATTTTTGTTGATAGACACTTTTGCAGACAGTTGTCGACAATATCCTATTTTGAATGTGGAACTTGACAAGGGGGTAAGGCAAGGTACCCGAGACAAACTTGATTTATGTTGGAATATCATTTGAAAGAATTGTTTCGTGATGTTTGATTGTGTTAATACCTGCAAAACTTTGGTACTAATTTTGTAGCATTGTTTTATGTCATTTTGTAAATGAATTTACCATTTTTGATTTGTGATATTTTTATGTCTGATTTGTTTTGGCTAATTTCTTTTTCTGACTTATGTATGAAATGGAATTTTGTGCCATGATTTAATGGTTATCAATTCATATTTGTGAAATAGTATTCAATAACTGCTTGCTTTTGGCTAGTTCCGTGATACTTACAGTAATATGAATATCATGTACTGTAATATACTTACAGTACAGTGCATGATATTAATATATACATATTTAATATTATGGATTGAAAATTATTGATAAGCATCTAAGAGATATATAGTATTTTCTATGGTTCCTTTAAGATAGGCTCCATTAAACTTAGAAAAATTGATAATAATAAAAATGAATGTGTGTGTGTCTGTTAACACTAGCCAAATTTGGTACCTAGAGCTACCAAATTTGTCTCAAACATACTTTAGAGGATGGTAATATGTATCTTGGAGCACTTTTTTTGGTACTTTTCCGTTAGCCGGGCGCAAATGTTGCCGATTGTGAACCAAACTGTTGGATTTATGATTGTGTAAACCCAAATATGAAATAAACAAGCTGAATTTAAAAATAAAACTCAAGCTTTTATTAAGCATAATTAAAAACTATTAGATTCAATTTCAAAAATGCACAACGTGTCTTGCTAGACATCTACTAAGAGATTCATGAACAATCTGAAAAACTAGATAGAAACATTTCAAACACAAGTAAAACTCCCCCTAACTACTGAGCATGCCCAAGCTTAGACACACCCAATAGTTTCTGAGCATGCTTCCAAGGGTGAACACCCACTGTTAACTGAGCATGTCAGTCAATGCATCTCAATGGCTGCTGTTTGTTTACATCAGACATTGAGATGTAAATGTTTTCTTGGAACGATTGGTACGGCATCTAATTGGAAGAAGGGGATAATAGCCTTTGTTGCTTCAAATCCCGTAACACAAATTCAAGTCAATTGAGATGTAAATAAAGGTGAGGAAAGTTGAGCTTACTTTAGATTAGGACTGGGCGATGTTAAAGTTTTAGCATCGCGATGTATCGCCACTCTAACATCACAATATTTCGATACATCACGATGTTTCGCACTTACTATTGCCTAATTTTGCATTCTTACACTTTTGAGTGGTTGATTAAGGCATTTATATGCTTATAATAAAATCAATCCTTAGTTACCTAACAAATAAAGTGTCAAAAAAACTATAAATTTGTCTAGTTATCAACAATAAATCGTATATTAAAAACAATTAATACGATCTTCTCTTCAACCAAACAAACGATGAATGGCAGGATTGATAATTATACCCTTGTACTTAAAACAACATCAGTGAATTTACACGATTAGCAGAAAGCACGAGGCTACACTAAGTAATGCACGTTTCGATGACTGAGAGATTCTACAACAGACAAAACACTTCGCTTCCTCAATTCTTGTGATGAGTTATTTTCATCGTTTTCATTCGCGGTCACATCGGGATTCATCGTGTCAGCACAACGATCCTCACTTCGCAACGTATGTCTCGGCTTGATGAGTCACGATGGAAGAAACATGGGGAAAGATATGCCACGACAATCACTGATGATCGGGGAAATGCCTCGCGCTTGCGGTCATCGATGCACGATCGGGAACAATGGGGAACTTCAGCATTTTTTAAAAAATTCTTTAAATCGATTTAAAATGCTTCGAAACGAACAATAACATTAAAAAAAAAATTCTAGACAGTTTTTTTTTTTTAAATTTGCAATCAAAGTTCGCCTTTCAGAAAACGCAGGAAAAACGATCCATTTTGGCGAAAAACGGGTCTGACGTCAAAATTGCCAGACGGGGGAGAAACACTCTTCCTTCCCGTTCACGATCTATAGAGATTCTCTTTTTTTTCTATACTTTCCGACTATCGCATCAGATAAAATAATGTCGGAAAGATACAAGTATTGTATTGTTCCTAATTGTCGTAATACAACTGTAACGGCACCCGATAAATTATTTATCAATGTGCCAAAAAATTATGTTATTCGCAAAAAGTGGTGTAAAGCGATAAAGAGAGATCCGAAGCTAAATCCGGAATTATCAGCAAGCAGCGTTTGTCATGTCTGTGGAGATCATTTTGATGCGAGTTATTAATCTATATTATACCTATTAAAATTGTATATCATGAAGCACAGTAAATTCAGAATTCAATATCTTTTTTGTTTTTAAAAGAAGTATAAGGTGAGGTTAGCAGCAAAAAAAAATTAAGATATTTTAAAGCAAATAGTTAAAGTTAATTAGTTTTTTTCCATTTGATTACATGGAATTTATTTTTTTACCCTTTGAGAGGCCATTGCCCCTCAAAGGGTAAAAATATAGAAGATCCCACCTTCTTTAAGAATCTTTTTTTTTAAAAAAAAAAACTTGCTCATGCTTTATAGCATAAATTTTTTCAATGGATATTCGAATGTTTCTTATATTTTTTTTAAAAATTACCAGTACTATTGAAAATTAACAAGAATATCTTAAAAATTAGTTTAAATTCACGACTTGTTTGATAATAAAATTCGTTTTCATTTGTAGTTCAAGAAAATAATTCGCAGAATTAACTTTTGATTCAAAATAAATTCTTTATATTCAATGAATGCATTAAAATCAAAATTAGTCTTCAAAAGTTAGTTTGCTCATCAATTATTATAGTTGAGAAAAGGTGGGATAAATTTATCTCATCATGCGTCTCGAGTTTGTTGATGGCAGCACTTAAATTCCTAGATCAGTCGCATTTGGTCTGGTTTGAATATTGTTATAAATTTATATAGTTCTTTTATATAATTCAAAAATTAACTAACATAATGAAAAAAACTTACTTTGCAGTAAAGAAGGCTTACTACTTACAGATACTTTGTTCGTATCTTTTCTTTTTTTTTGCAATTTACGAAAGTGGTTACAGTTTTATCATTTTTAATTTTTTAGTGTATTTCTTTATATAAGTTATTTTTACCAGATTTATATTAATTAGTATAAACTAGTATTTTAAAATTAATACTTGTACAAAGGAAATAATTTATATAGTAAAATAAAGCGTAGTAAAATAAAACTAGATCAAATAAAATTAATTTTTAAAAGGCACAGGTGTGTTTTTAAAAAAATGCCGTACCTGAAATTATTTTGAACAGAACTTCTGAAATAAATAAATTCCTGTTTTTTTTTTCTGTAGGCATACGAAATTTAATACATCATGCAAAATCAGGTTTTTATCTTTCCGCTCTTGCTTGTGCAACAGAAATCGCAGCGTCTTCTCGGAATGCCCGAGGGCCCTCTGCAATTTATTGTTGCTTGATGGTTTCGAAAACCTATCCTTTTTCCCTAAGGCGAATCCTTTTCTGTATAGTATAGAGCCCTGTTCCGGTAACTGAAGGGAAAGTCAAAACAACTTTTCTTATGAGATAATTTACAAGCCGGCGTTTTGTGTCCAGTTTCCTTGTCGGAACTGAATAATTACAGACACGTACTGACAAAACATTTGTGTTCCTTCCCTTGTAATAAAATAAGTAAGCGATCAGGATTTTACTGATAGAAAGTGAGTAGCTTGCTTTGTTCCGAAGCTTTCAAAGAGATCCTTAAAAATACTACAGAATAGTGTGTCACATTTGAGTGCTGACTGTTGGAAAATCTGTTGCATTCAGAGAGATACACATTCTTTCAATGCATTTTCAAATAAAGGGCTGACGATACGATTCGCAGAAGAGTCTCAAATTATCCGATTTAGCGTGTACAAAACCAATATCCATTGTGAAATTGAACGCTGTATAGTAGAAAAGCTAAAAACTTCACTTTTAAAATGTTAGCTGGTACAAACGCCTTGATTTAAAGCAAAATACAGAACTAGCGAAAGAGAAGTATGCGAATGAAGGCACCCTCGACGTCGGAATCTACTCGGCCAATGAGAGTGCATTTCGGATTGCATCATGATTCCTGCTATTTCAGTGCATCTTTCGCTCTCAATATTTAAATAAATAAATTTTTCTGTAAAATTTCACTTGCATATTTGAAATTAGAATGATTTATTCTACAAATACGGATGGCTTTCATGTGTTTTTAAAAAATGCTGAAGTTCCCCATTGCTCTTCGCAGTGCGTGTGGACATCGATGTCTACGATGCATCGGGAAACATCGTACATATCGCGGGTAAATCGGAATTTCTGATGCTTAAAAAAAAATGACAATATAAACATCGGAACGGCGATGATTACATAACAACGATATTTTCCGATGCATCGAAAATCGGCACAGTCCTACTTTAGATTAACACAAAAATAATTTGTAGTACTTATGCATTTAAACTTATAATTTTAATATATATTAATTTAAATATGACCAAAACAAAAATTAATTTATCTAACACAAATGCAAGCCAAGTCGCCAAGAAGCGAAGCTATTTTCCGTTAGCCGGGCACAAATGTCGCCTTATAGAATTTCAGCCAGTTAACAATCAAGCAAAATTTTGGAATTTTCCACTATAACTTTAGAAAATATCATTGTAAAAACTTTTTTATACCATCTTAAAATTCCAAAAATATTATTTTCAATTATACCAATTTAGTTAAATTTTTTTGTCTAATTTTAACAATTTTTAAATGTCATTCACAATATACTTTTCATTGTTGTAATGAAAGTCAAATCAATTTCATCCAATCTTATAATCTCATGTTTATCCTCTGTTAAAAAAATGATGTACAAATTTCTCTAAATGTTTGCATACCGACTGAAAAACAAATTATCTTTTAGTGATCTCCTTGAAAACGATTTTCAAGCACTATGTAAACTTCTTGAATTTGGGTTTTACTCCTTATAACCTCCTTGATATTCAATTTTTTACGTTTCTTTTATGAAATGTGTATTATGTTTCACCTATAAAAAGGATTCTAAATCGCCGCCATATCAATTACCCATTATTTTGTGTTGCTGTTTCCAGGATTTGATGTTCATATCGTAGCAGTATCCAAAATTTAATAATTGGTTTTAAGTGCCATCAGTAATAACCAAAACAATAGAATGGTGCAAATTGAGAATGTTATTTCTCTTGTATTATTTCGAAAATTAACTGTATTTCATTAAATTGTAACGTATGATTTGTTGTAAAGGACATATATTGTGATGGTAGAGTTGAAGGAAAATATATTCTATTCATCAATTTTAGCTAAATTAGTTTTAATAATCAAGAAATTTTGTTAATTTTATTTTCTTCATGTACTATTTTATAAGCGATGAAAATGCCAAAAAAACCCATTTTCTAATATCTAAATCCATGTCTCTCTTTGCACCTCTATATTTTAAATACTGGATTACTGTGCACTACATAAGGTGCACAGTGAGGCATGAAAATTATTTAAGACTTTAAATTCTAAAAAGAATGAATGGAAATAGTTTTTTATTTGAAACATGGTAAATCATGATTTGTAATGAACTATTTGAACTTTTGATGTAGCTGTATAATTTTATAAAAAATTGTGTGTCTAAGCGGCACCACTCTACTTTCATATAAATAGATTTAACATGGCATTCTTGGATAAATCAACTTAGTAAAAACTTATAAAAGAAATAAATATAACTACATTTATTTGAGTTATTAGCAATAAAATACTCTAATATAATTATTGTGCTTTTTTCATGCATAGATATTGTCTCCTTGAAAATTTTGAAAATACTCCTTGAAAACTCCTTAAATACTCCTTGATTTTTAATTTAAAAAATCAGTAAGAACCCTGTGATGCTTTGTAGTTTCACTAGCATATTTTGTCTGCAATTTTTACAATTTTTAAAAAATTCAACTCTTAAATGTAATTTGAAACATCTTTTTTTTGTTGTAATAAAGTGCAGTTCATTTTTGTTTATTTGACATTTTTTTTTATTATTATTTGAAATTAAAGTATGTAACTTTCATTAATTCCATGTTTTTGTATTGAATGAAGAGTGGTTTTAAAAATCCGTTTTACTCTTAGTTTTGATAGTTTCACTTTTTAGCTACAATCTCAAACCCATCTTTTCACCTACTACAATATAATCTTCTTTACATATTATTCTATTTCTTTGTGTTATCATTAGCCTCAACTATGTATTTTATACTTAACTAAATAATGTGTTATTATTACATTTTAAATTAGAATTACACATGACCTAGATAGGAAAAATATTTATAAAATCTTAATGTTATGTAGAATCATTCTGCCAAATAATTTTTTAACAGTTCAATGCAAGAGTAATCTTTTAGCTTCATTAGATGCAAAACATTGCGTACTTTTTCACTCTATTTATGCATCAAATTTTAGTTAGAATGCTTACACATTTCCTATGCACTTTTTTAGTAGCAATTAATGCTTTTAGCTCACCCAAAATTAAATAAGTTGTAAAATTTAATGTAAGTTGGCATAACTAAATGAATATAATTAATATGTTTGGTGAACCAGTTGCCTGCTGGACAGGGCCAGTTATATACTATATAAGTTCATTCTGAAGATGGGTTAAATAGATTTTCTGAAATATATTGTAGTTTTGATAAAAAAAATAAAAAAAATGTAGTTAATTGTAATCTGAATTTTCAAGAAATCTTTTTAAATTTGATTATAATGTGCTTTAAAATTATTTTTGTGATTACATTTGAACAATATGAATTTTCAAATTCTGTTAGGTGATAATGTTTGTGTGGATAATTCTACCAGCCCTTTGAAGTGCAGAAGCATGAAGAAAAGTATCTGTCCTGTTAAAATCAGTCATACTAAAAAACTGATAAATAATCGAAATTTTGAAGTCTATCTACCACCAGTGATGAACATTCAGGGCAAAGTGGATGTTTTAACTGCTGATTTATTTGAAAAAAAGTCTTGTGGAAGAGCCGGATTTGTGCCTTTTGAAAATGAAATTGATTGTTTCTCAACTTTTGGTGAAGGAAAGGGAAAATATATTGACTTATCTAAAAAACAATCACAAAAGAAAGTCAAATTTAGGCCTTGTGGAAATGAAATTAATTGTTTGTCACCTGTTGATGAAAGAAAGGGAAAATCTACAAGTAATCTTAAAAGGAAGCCAGTAAAGAGGCTAATACCACATGTGATATCCCCTAATGTAAATTCTGCATTATCTAGTAATACTAGTACTGAAAAAACTATTGAAAAAAAAGCATTACCAGTCAAATCATATTCTACGAAAAAATATAACAGCTATGAAACTCTTCAAGTGAGTAGCCCTCCAATCAAGGTGGATTGTTTAACTGCTGATTTATATGAGGTTAAACACAAAAGAGCAAAATCAGTACCTTCTAAAAATAATGATGGAGGGTTGCTTTGTGAAAGAGGAACATCTGCTTTTTCAGAAAAGAGGTGGATAAAAACCCTTGCACCGGTTAAATTTACTCGAAATGTGAATGTTAACACCGAGTCCAGTTTGCCAAATTCAAAATTGGGAACACTTTTTCAGTTACCTATTGATGATTTGACCACTAATGAAAGTGCATCTTGTTCCCAAAATGTTGATAGACTAGTTGTAAATGTATTGTCGCCTTGTTGCATAAGCAAAAAGAAAACTCATTCATGGCCTCTTGGAAATGAACTCTCTAGTGAAATATCTGCAAAAGACGGTTAGTAAATGCATTTCTTTAAAAAAATAATTCCCATTTTGTTGAACTTTATTGAAGTTTTTTTTTTGTTGTTGTTGTTGTGTTAATAAAGGTTGTTTTGTTAGAAGGGGGAATCGTTATTTTTTATCATAAACTTAAAATTGTGGTTTATAAGTGTACTTAAATCTTGATTATGTGAAATAAATCAGATTCTTCGAAATGAAAAATATTTAAATATTTTAGAAAGGAAGTGAAGTTAATTTACAAATCTTTCTTAATATATAGGGGAGAAACATAGTCTGCCCTATATTTTAAGTTATATATAGGGGAGACTATGTAAGTTAAGATAAAACATATTCTAGTTTTGTATTTAATTATTTCAGAAATTTAAAAAGCTATTAATAATTTCTGTCATTTGTTTTTAGAGCAATGAATTGATGTGTCACTATTTTTATTTACAGACTTCCCAAAAATACCCGCTAAAGGGACTCTAAAGCATAAAAGATGGCTGCTTAATAATTTGAAAGAAAAGAATGGAAGTTATGAGGATGACATATTTGAGAATCAGAACTTTGACCTTTACAAGCCAGCTTTCCATGTAATTATGAATTTTGATATATTGGTTCATTCTAAATTTTGTTCTGTATGGCAAATTTAAATTAAATTAAGTCTATGATAATTTTTATTGTTTTTAAGCTCACTCTCTTTAGAGTAGAATTTAATCTAATCTTTTTGTTTTGAAATACACAAAAACAATTATTTAAACTTAAAGGTGAGTAAATTATCAAGATAATTTACTCAATTTATTAATTATATAGAATTAGGAATTATTGGAAATTTAATAAGTTTAATTTTTTTATGTATCATTCAAGTAATTTAATTTTTTCAAAATATTTTCAATGTGGTATATCTTGTTTTCTGTTGCATGGTACTTGCTGAATTGATTTGATATATGGATTTTTATACACTCTTTTAAAATTCCAGTTTGGTGATGAATCAGATGGCTCATCAGTAAACATTGCAACTCCAAAATTTGATTGCATTTTGACTCCAGCCCTACCAAAAAAGACTCCACATTTTAAGGATTGCATTAGTCCAACAGAATTTTTGCAGGCCAGGTACTTATTTAAATATTAATTTTAGTTGGTTTATTATTATTTTTTTACAATATAACTTTTATTATAGATTCACATGCAGGATGTCCACTCGAATAGTGGCATAATAAATTTATAAATTGTTAGAGACAGGCATATACTTCCAAGTGGAAAAATGCTTTAAATGATGTAGATAATTATATTTTATGTTGCTTGAGTCAATAATTGTACTTCTGAAAAAATTACAAAGTCTTAAGTTTTTATATACTTCCCCAGTCCTATTTAATCATACTGAGTAAAATAGTCTTGACACTCTAAAATTTGAAAACAACAACAGAAAAAAGTTCCACTTTTCTGTGACTAAAATTCAGCAAATTATGAAGCTTTGACTTTCATGATTTTAAGCCAATTTTGGCTACATTGCGCACTTGCGTATCTCTGGTGGATCTTCCTTGATGTGGCCATTAAAATTAGGGATCAACGAATGGTGATTTGTTCGAATAACGAATATTCGGCCACATATCAGGCCTAATATCCACATTTTAAAAACATTTCAGTTTTGATTGTGAAAAAAATATTTCTCAAATTTTAAATAAAAAAAATCAAATATTAATAAAAATTATTTATTATTTGTATATTTAAAAAAAATTTAACATCGTGATGCACCTTAAAATATTTTATTTTGATGATAAGAAATGAGAAACCGTATTTATTTTGGGATTTCTTCACAGAAATAAGAGTCATCATTGCAGAACGTAACAAATGAACGTAACATACACAGAAGCAAATTAAGTGGATAAATTAAAATTATTAGAAGTAAATTATGATTTTGATAAAGAACTTCTAATAGCTGGGATGGAGTGACCACTTAATTGGTGAAAAAGATGCCGGAAAATGTCCAAGATTTGCAAATTAAGCAAAAAACATCTTTCAGCTCCTGTAAGCACAATATATCAGTGAACTTTTTAACAAGTAATTAGAAAAAGGGTACCCTTTTTCAAATCGCCCAATCATTTATTTTCTGAATCTGGTAATACATAAAAAACCAAGCAGAACATACTTTTTCCTGAAAATGGTGATAATTTATTGTTCTTGCAACATTATTAAATACACCAAATTTACTAAAAATTGAGTAAATGTTAGGAGATTTTTTTTTGATAATAAATGTACTGAAATGTAATTCTGCATAATATTCTTTGTTAAATATCTGTAAAAGCACACTTTAAAAAAAATATTATCCTGAAATTATTTGGCCAAATATCTGTTTAGTATTGGGCAAAAGAGCCGAATACCGAATAGTTGCTAAATATTCGTTACACCCCTAATTAAAATGGTGATATTCATAGCTTCATAACTTGGTTGTTTTCAGTCGCAGAAGAGTGGAATATTTTTGTTTAAAATGTTAGTATGCCAAGGCTATTTTACTTAATTAGGACTAGGGGCTGAATAAAAATTTAGATTGTTTAATTTTTTCAGCAGTACATTTATTGACTTAAGCAGCATAAAATGCATTTCTTTGTGTCATTTAAAGTATTTTTCCAACTGGAAGTATTTGCCTATCTGCAGCGGTTTAGAAATCGGCTATTGAGTCACGATTAGAGTAGACACCCTGTACATAAGCATTATTATTTATGAACTTTGCTATAACTGAAATTTGATTGTTCAATTTAATATCTATTTTTAGTTTACTGAACTTATTGTTCAGACAAAAAAATTTTTTATGCTTCTTACAAAATGCTTTATTACTTTTATAACTATAAGTTTAATTTTTTGCATTTGAAATCAGTATTGAAATATTTCCTGTGGCATCTTGAGTACCAGTAGCTGGCATTTTCCAATTAATATATCCTTTGTCACTTGATTAGTAAAATAGATAATTTGACATGTTTTAATTGAAAATTTTAGCTATTAGTTTTAAAATGATTTTTGAAGCTTTTAAAAGAGTTGGAAAAATATAAAAGTCTCAATTTTTTTGCTTCGAATTTGGTAGACATCCTGTATATGTATTTCTTACTCTGTTCTCTTAAAATAGTGACTAATTAACATTTTAGGAAAACTGCTGAAGAATATATGTACAGGCGAAACAAGAAAAGGAAGAGTGGAGATAGGGTAAGGATGCATTAATTCTTTACCATTAAAGTTTATATAGCTTAATTGTCAGTTTCAGCTAAAGAAATGTCTACTCAAATTTAATAACATTCCATATTATTTAATTAATAAAGGAAAGCTATGACATTTTAATTGCTAGTAAAGTTCGACTACTGTTTTGATTATTTAAATCATTACCGAAACGTGTTTAAGATTTTTTAATACATCAAAGAATTTTTGAAGTTTATAATTGCTTAACGTACAGTAGACTCTCGATTGCCTGGCCTAATTAAAAAAATAATTCTTCATTATAAAATATGGAATAATTTTCTTTTCGAAGGAATTGCAAGCAAGCATCTGCTCAATTGACCGCAATTACTGTTACAACTCTCAGTTATCAGGGTGCGTAGCGTCATGAAAAGTGCTTAATTTTGAAAAAAAGGTCCTTAAAAATTGCTTAATTTTCTCAAGAAGTGCAAAGAAAACAGTCTTCTTTTTTGTTTTTGTTTCCCCAGACGTTGAATACGATAAATTGAAGGCATAGTCTTAGAGGTTTGTTTTCCGGATGCATGAAGAAAAGAATACCGGTTGTATCAAGAAAAAAAAACCGACGAAAGGGAAGAATTCTGAGAAGGAATCCTGGGTGAGATGATCCAGGGGTGTCAACACATGTTAAGATAATGCTTATAGTCCAGTCAACAGAGACTAAAATGGGGGTGAAAAAAAGCATTAAATCATATAGTTTTAAAAATTGGTACACATGTTAATGAGGGGCTCCTGGTGAACATACTAAAGGTCCCCGGTCCTGACGGGGAGAGGAGCTCGCGCCACCATCTTGGTTTTCACACCCTTTTTTAGTTTTTCTTGAATATCTCGAAAACTATTCAGCTTTCAAATTACAATTGATTTAACAAATTAAAGAGTGTAAAACTCCCTACAAATGCATGCTTTTTTTTTCCCTTCTAGCTTTAATAGTTTCTGAAATAATGGGTCTCAAATTTTGCCGCCATCTTGGATCTCGTCCCCTTTTTAGTCTTTATTGAATATCTCAAAAACTATTCAATTTTCTATACATGTAATACAGCAAATTAATGATCGTAAAATTGCCTATAAATGCATGCTTTTATTTTTCTTCTAGTTTCTGAGATATTTAAGAAAAAATAAAAAAGGGTGGATGAAATCCAAGATGGTAGCAAACTTTGAAGCCTATTATCTCGAAAACTATTAAAGCTAGAACAAAAATAAAAGCACTTTTTTGTAGGGAATTTTGTGTTCTTTAATTTAATGTATCACGTGTGTTTTGAAAACTAAATAATTTTTGAGATATTAAAAAAAAACTTTAAAAATGTCATGAAATCCAAGATGGTTGCAAACTTTGAGATCCATTATCTCGGAAAATTTTAAAGCTAGAAGAAAAGTACAAGCATGCATTTGTAAGGAATTTTACGCTCTTTAATTTTTTAAATCAATTGTAATTTGAAAACTGAATAGTTTTTAGAATATTCAAGAAAAACTAAAGGAGGATGAGATCCAAGATGGCTGTATGAGTTCCCCCCTCTGGGCCAGGGGCTTTTAGTATGTTCATCAGGAGCCCCTCAGGAACATGTGTACCAATTTTCAAAACTATACGATTTAATATTTTTTTCAAACCCTTCATTGACTGGACTATTAATGACCTTTTTTGCACTCATGTGTTCTTCAATACTGGGATGATTATTCCGAAGGGCCAAATTAACTGGTAATTTGTTAATTTTAAGAAATGTTGAAAAAGGGCACAAATTTATTTTGTTGATGTTATAAAAGCCGACTTAATTTTTGGTAATAACAATTTGCATTATCATTTTTTATTTTTTCGTCAAATCAAAAAGACATCCTTTATTTTACAATAGAAGGCATTATGCAAATCCAGAAATAAATATTAAAATTTAAAAAGTACATATTTAAAAATATATATATTTAAAAAATTTTCAATAAGAACTATGCATTATTATAAAACAAAAATCATCATATGTTTAGAAAATGCGTGGGTCTATGTGAATGCATGTACAAAGGTGATTAATTTTTTTGGCTGAGGTGCTTAAAAAGTCCTGTAAAGTGCTTAATTTTTGCAGCAATTTTCCACTACGCACCCTCTCCAGGGTGCGATAGATCCGGGGTGACAACACATGTTAAGATAACGCTTATAGTCCACTCAATGAGGGCCCAAAACGATGGTGGAAAAAACATTAAATCATAAGGTTTAAAGAATTGGTTCATATTTTCGTGAGGGGCTCCTGATGTACATACTAAAAGGCCCCGGTCCTGAGGGGGGAGCTCTCCCAGCCATCTCGTATTTCATCCCCTTTTTTTAGTTTTTCTTGAATATCTCGAAAACTATTCAGTTTTCAAATTACAATTGATATAACAAATTAAAGATCGTGAAATTTCCTACGAATACATGCATTTATTATTCTTCTAGGTTTAATAGTTTCCGAGATAATTGGTCTCAAATTTGCCACCATTTTGGATTTCATCCCCCTTTTTTAGTTTTTCTTGAATGTCTCGAAAACTATTCAATTTTCAAATCGTATTTAATTTAACAAATTAAAGAGTATATAATTCCCTACAAATGCATGCTTTTATTTTTCTTCTAGCTTTAATAGTTTTTGATATCATTGGTCTCAAAATGGATGAATTTATAAAAAATCGTAGTTGACAGTCCAGTCAACTATGGGTTTGAAAAAAACATTAAATCATATAGTTTTGAAAATTGGTACACATGTTCACGAGAGGCTTCTGTTGAACATTCTAAAAGTCCCTGGTCCTGGGGGGCAGAGCTCGCGATGCAATCTTGAATTTCATCACCCCCTTTTTACCACATTTTTATTAACTCACTTTCTTGTCTGTCCATTTGTCTGTTCAGTACAAATTTTGCAATCGATTTTAAGCTAACTTCCCGATGAGCTGGAGACTTAAAACTTTAAACATAACTCAGAACTAGATGACAATGCAATATTAATTCGCTTTCTTGTCTTTTTGTTTGTTAATTTTTTATTTAATATTTTGTGTTGTACTGACCCAGAGCTTCGATAGATGGCTCTGTCCAAGCGTCACTCGTGCATAGCGATTGCTTGGATGAAGGATGAAGAATCCAAAAGGGGCTTTTGTCTTTGTGTACCGCTTGGGGGAGGGGAAATCTTGAGTTTGTAGAAGTGGATTCCAAGAAATTCTGCAGGGAAAAGTGGGGGAACATCGCATTAATGAGTCGTATATTTAAAATTGCTAACTAAGAAGGATCTGACAATAATTTGGTTTTAATATTGAAATAAAAATCTTATTAATTTTGCTTGCTTCTTTATTTTATTTTTCATGAACATAACAATTATACAGATTGATATATTATTGGTGGGTAGGTATAACAATTTTCTATTTATGATTAGATGAAGAGAGACTGAAAATAAACCTGAAATTTTCCACATGTCTCTGTCATAATCTTATCAAGATGTTTAAAGTCGATTGCAAAATTTCACACACACAAGACTAAAAAGCAGAAAATAATTATTTAAATAAAAAAAAAATTAATGTACCCAGGGATGAGATTCCTCCGCTTTTTCACGAATTTCCATTTCTTCAAAATACCAAAAAAATTATTTTGAAGAAATTCCGCTTTTTTGTCTTTTTTTCTCTCAAAATTCCCTTTTTTTTAACCGCAAAAATTTGCTTTTTCTTCCGTAAATTCCGCTTTCACACAAAGAAAAGAAACCTTCCTATCTTCCGTTTTCGAAAGAAAATTCTGGGAAAATATGCTCAACCGTGCGGCTTAACTCCACCGGCTAGGAAACTAGCTGATTCATCTCCTACTGACGAATCAACATTATATCGGGAAGCTCTACAAGGATGAACATTCCAACATTCAGTGCCATTCAAAGTATTAAATACCACCTTTTTGCAGAAAACAAAACCTCTGTGGCATATTTTGCAACAAAAAAAAAATTTTTTTTCTTGCATGAACATGTTGAAAAAAAAAAAATTAGTTGGAAACTTAAGGTCATCTTGTAGGGCGTACCAAGATGAAAAAATAAAAAAAAATGGAACAAAAACAAATAAATAAACTACATAAAAAAGAAACTCCTGTCAAAAGAGGCAGCTAAAAAGCTGTGTGCAAATGCAACAAAAAAGCAGAGAATAAGACATAAATAAAAAAATAAAACATGATTTACCTAGGCATTCTAGAGATAGTGTAGTCCCGACAACTATGCCAGTAATTAAACAGAGAGATACTAATGAAGACTGTGCAAAAATTTTAGCCTCTACTGAAAATAAACTTGCAGAGGATGCAAACACATCCTTTATTGAAGAAAAATCTGTCAAAGATAGGAGGCCTCCAAAACAAGGGGTGAAGCGTGTTAATAGGGATCTGTTACCAACAAAAGCCACACAATTAAAAAAACGGAAGAAAACCACTTCTTTAACAATTAAGGAAATGTTTCAAATAGCAATAGTGCTGAATGAATCTGTCATTGTAACTGTACAATATCTCGACCCCTCTTGCTTTATAAGGTGCAAAATCATTGTGCTGTTACTTTTGCAAAAATTTAGAAAAATAAAAGAAATAAAACAGAAATCGGTATATGATACGTTATTATACAGTGAAACCTCTTCGAACGGCCACCCCTACATAGCGGCCACCCCTCTTAACGGCCAATTTTTCGTGGCACGGATTTTTCGGCCCATAGACCTAATGTTAAAATAACCCCTAGCAACGGCCACACAACCCCTCTGAACGGCCGCCGGGTGGGTTCTCCCATCCCATTAACAAACGCATCGGCTAGAGATTTACTTTTTAAACTGAAAAACGAACTTAAAAAAAATGGTTTTTTCCCGAGAAGGGTAAAAAATCACAAATTGTATCTTTTTTTCAAAAAATTATTAAATAAAGTACTATTATCTCTTTAGATAAGTCTCAAACTTCATTTTAAATAAGAAATATGTGTCAGACTTGTTTATATTATGTATTATAGCAATTATCTTGTGATTGTAACGAAAACCCTTCAGAGCGGCCACCCCCTCTGAGCGGCCAATTTTTCTCGGAACGGAGGAGTGGCCGCTCAGAGAGGTTTCACTGTAATTTATAGAGCTAATACACTTTACACAATTGCATGAAGCAAAAGAAATTATTTGTCCTTATTTTTATTTATTTTTTGAGCTAACTTTTATCAAAAGGCTATTAAATATAATTCTTCTCAGACTTCTGTTGGGTGTATGTTGAATCGCAGTGATGTACAGGTGGTAAATGTTTTAATGTCTAATTTTGTATTTTCTGATGCACCTAATGATGTGTTAAACGTGTTCGTTAACTTTTAATGTGAATGATTTAATATTCTTTTTCTTATTTATACATACTGAATTATAAATAATTAAGTTATTAATTGTTATAGTGTAATATTTTCATCATATTGCGTGTTCTGATGTTTTACTTCTTAAAACATCTTTCGCGTATAAATTATGGTACAAATGTTTTGCTCGCGTATGATTTCACTCTTTTTGCTTTTTTGCCAATCTCATCCCTGTATACCACATTTTTAAAACGGACTAAAAAGTAAAAAATAATTTCTTCTAGCCCCATACAGACTTATAAACTCATACAGATTTAAAACAAAAAACGTGGGGCGTATGCAATATTTAATAGTAAGAAGTGTAGGGAGCAGCTGTCGTTCAGAAAACTCACACAACAGTTCATATAATTTGCATTGCAATAAAATTTTTAATTACTTAAATAAACTATTTATGCATCAATTATCTATTGCATGCGCCCCACGTTTATCTTTTTAAATCTGTATGGGTTTTATCAATCTGTATGGGGCTAGAAGAAATTATTTTTTACTTTTTAGTCTGTTTTAAAAACGTGGTATATTAAAAAAAAAAATTATTTAAATAATTTTAGTTTTTCTTGACTATCTCAAAAACTATTCAGTTTTAAAATTCAAATTGATTTAACAAATTAGAGAGGGTAAAATTCCCTACAAATACATACTTTTATTGTTCTTCTTTCCTTAAAAGTTTCTGAGATAATGGGTCTCACAGTTTGCCCCATCTTGGATTTCATCCCCCATTTTTAGTCTTTTATGAATATCTCAAAAACTATTCAATTACATGTAATACAACAAATTAATGATCGTAAAATTCTCTACAAATGCATGCTTTTATTTTTCATCTAGTTTTAATAGTTTTCGAGATATTCAAGAAAGACTAAAAAGTGGGTGATAAAATCCAATTTGGCGGCAAACTTTGAGACACATTACATTGGAAACTATTAAAGATAGCAGAAAGATAAAAGCCTGTATTTGTAGGGAATTTTGTGCTCTTTAATTCGTTAAAAAAATTGTAATTTGAGAACTAAACAATTTTCCGAGATATTCAAGAAAAAACTAAAAAAGGGGGGGGATGAAATCCAAGATGGTGGTACTCGAGTCCCCCCCCCCCTCCTCAGGACCGGGGACTTTTAGTATGTTTATCAGCAGCCCCTCACAAACGTGTTTATCATTTTTCAAAATTATATGATTTAATATTTTTTTGAAACCTTTCGTTGACTGGACTATTAATGACTTTTTTTTCGCTGCCTCTTTCTTCAACAATGGGCTCCTCTGTGTATTGAAGTACTGGAATGGTTATCCCGAAAGGACAAATTAACTGGTAATTTGTTAATTTTAAGAAATGTTGGAAAAGGGCACAGATTTTTATTGTTGATCTTATAAAAGTTGTTAGGTAGATTCCTTATAGGAAGTCTACCTATTGCAATGGTTCTCATGACACGACTTCCGGAAAATTTCTGCAGATCTTCACCGATCATGACCCCTAGAACCCAAAACCACCCTTTGTTAAAAAGTTTATATAGGTATATATATATATGTTTAATGCTTTTTCCCATGTTATCTTGTGAACATGATAACTGGAGTAATTTTGATCTAAATTTAACCAGCTTGGGATATGTTGTAAGGATAGTGAAAATCTCGGTTGAGTGCGTAGGTGGGCTATCCAGTTCAAAGGGGGTGGAAATGGTGGGGTGGTGGAAATTTTCATTTTCCCATACGATTGAAGATGGAAAGAAAATTCAAATTAGGCGAATTATTGCCTTATTATAACAAACTACTTTTATATTGAAAGTTTTTTGTCTTATGAGTTCCCATCAACCTCATTCACTTCCACTTTTTATACGGTAAACAAATTGATATACCTGGCTTTGCCCCGGATTAAAATGTTTTCATGTTTAATATTTTTAATGTAAAAATTACTATTGTATAAATATTATAATACACAAATTCCTTTTCTGATCAGAAAAGTTTTTAATTAAAATGAGAATATCAATTGAACCAGACAATTTTTAAAAACAGCTGTTTTCTCCATACATTATTACTTGTTATAGAGGTACTTCAAATTTTGTTAACAATTACTAAAATAAAAGAAAGGTTTTAATGAATATTTAGAAACAATTAAATTAACTAGTTAATTATTCATTAATTTAAAGCATGAAAGCAAATCAATAGTTGGTCCTGATATAAATTGTTTATCGTCTACAGTTAAAATATTTTTTTAGCATTCTTCCTTCTGGAAACAGCTCTTCGTATTATTCTTGTTCAACAAGAATATTGTTACAAATTCAGTTTAAAATTAATTTTGAAAAATATTAAAATGAAAGAAACAAATTTATGGAAATGAAAGATATCGTGGAAAAAAGCCTTGCTTAATTTTTAATTAAGTGAAATTTTAAGCAACTTTTAGGCTTTGAAAAGTTGAAGGTGACCTTTCTCTTTTCTTAAATAAAAAGTTTGCAAAGTTTGATTGAAATCAGTCTAGTAGTTTAGGAGATGTGGAACATACATACAGAGGTAATTATTAGATAATTATAAGATAAAGATTGCTGGCAAATAGTATGAGCCATAAAAAAGGTTTTAGTGAAGATTTTGTAGCAATTAATTATTTAACTTTAATTCAGTAAATAGTTAATTTTAATTAATCAAAAAGTTAATTTGATAATTAATTTGACAGATTACTTTATTTTGATATTTAACTAAATATGGCGGGACCATGATTTGTTTAATAAAATCAATATAAAATAGTCAAAAACGATAGATATTTAAATAAGAGTTCCCTCTATCCTTTTTGATATTGAAAAATATCTCCTTCACTTTAAAATCGTTTTTGGATTTTCTGCCCGAGTATTTGGTTTTAACCGTCGATGGAGATTTAAATTTACTGTTCAAATTGTCTGCATTCATATCTTATGCTTTAAACACACATATTAAATTTGCCACTCACAATGTTTAATAATTTTTATTCTCTTATATGTTAAGAATTTAGTAACTATTATCTCTGTAACCAGGGAATTCTCTAAATGAGCCCATGTTAGTAGTATTTAAGTGTTTCATGTCATGTGATTTTACTGTATGACAAAGTAATGTTCACACAATTATATTGTAACCTAGATTAAATAAATTAATCTTTAAATCTAGAGTCTTTCTTCATTCGTGTCAAGAGTCAATTTCTTGTTACTGTTTCAAATAGGCTGGCTTAATGTTATCTAGGAGATATTTGCACTGCTGAGATGTTTATTTCTTTATGACTCCGACCTGTTGAATGATTATGTGTTGAGATATAAAAAAATGTACTGACCAATGACTAAAATGTATTGACCAAAAAATCAATTGTAACTTTTTGGAATGATAAAACCTTGATATATTAAAAAATTAAATGTCACGAAAACAGAATCACAGAGTAAATATTGCAATGTGTAGAAACAGTAAAGTCATTGGCTATGTCTGTATTGATCAATATGTAATATTTCATTACTTTTGTAACATTAACGTAAAAGAATCTACCTTTGCCTTCAAGCTTTCCGAAAAGGGATTTTTTTAAAATTTTTGGTAACGACAGTTTGCATTATCATTCTTATTTTTTTGTCAAACCAAAAAAACATTCTTTATTTTACAATAGAAGACGTGAAATTACAGAAATAAATGCTAAAATTAAAAAATTACATATTTAAAATTAAAAAAATATACATATTTAAATTTTTCAATAAAAACGATGCAGTTATTATAAAACAGAAAACGCATCCTATGCTTAGAAAATACATGGGTCTATGTATATGTGCATGTACAAAGGTGCTTAATTTTTTTGGATAAGGTGCTTAAAAAGTCCTTAGAAGTGCTTTATTTTTACAGCAATTTCACACTACGCACCCTGGTCATGAATCTATTGTCTTTAGCCTACCTTTTCACATTAGTGTAATTATTTATTATTCAACAGTAAAATAATTTGTTTTGTAAAAATTACATTAGTGTTTTATTTATTTTAAAAGTGTACATATTCATATTATGCAGTGTACATATTGTATGTTTCATGCAATTAAGGTAGACATAAAATTTATCTTAAAATCTTTGCATCATTTTATTCTTGGACTTCCTTTTTTTGTATTAAATTCACAAAACACACTGTACAGTATCTAACAAGTATTTATTAAGTAATGGACTGCAATAAAAGATCTGAAAATATGAGTAAGTAGGGGTTTTGGTATAAAATTTATGTTTTTAATGGTTTGGGTAGGATAGGAAGTGAGCATTTATAGAATTCTGGTATATCTTTTTTTCCCTTCCCAACCTGTCATTCAGCCACATTAGGGTATATGGGAGTCTATTGTAATTATATTTAGGCCATTCATGACCCAAGATATATTATGAATGTATTAAGTGTTAGTGATGGAAATATTGCTGTTTTCCTGGATATTTTTTAAAGCATATATTGATGGTGTAATTATTTAATACATTAATTGTGTAATATTCAGGGATATTTTACTTAATTTGAATTATTACACAATTGAAGCATAAACGTATTTCAGTACATAAGCACAAGAGTTTGATTTCAGTACATATTGTTGTTGTAGTTGCATGTAAATGATTTTGTTGCTTGACATGTGGTATTATAATTTTATTTATAAAAATATCTAAATGTATACATATTTTCTTAGCCATCTTCTTCTGGAAAGAAGACAAGTGTGAACAAAAAGAATACAGTCCAGGAGATCCCTGAAAAGAAGAAATTGGATTTTGAGGAAGCTGTGACTAAGCTTATTGCAGTACAAAAGAATTTAGAAATTGAAGCAGAAGTTGATGATGAAGAGGAAGACTGTTATTTCAGTGATGCATCTAACTGATATAGCTAAAC
The DNA here is from genome assembly GCA_013235015.1 of Araneus ventricosus. Lineage (NCBI taxonomy): Eukaryota > Metazoa > Arthropoda > Arachnida > Araneae > Araneidae > Araneus > Araneus ventricosus. The sequence continues at coordinate 18,423 of BGPR01001968.1, read as the reverse complement.
ATATTCATTTCTTCTAAAACTCATATGGAATTTGTTTATCCATAAATGAATTAAGATAAATTCATTTGCAAACAAAATACTTAAAAAAATCACATATAAGCAGAATGTAGATAAGTTTGCAAATTCTATTTCCTGTTTTGAAATTGAAGTTTCTTTTTTCAACTAAGCATATGATCAGAAAATTTATTAACTGTCATTTGTAATTTTTGCCTTGAAAGAATATTTTGATAAACAAAAGGTGGTTCTGACATTTCACCATCATAATTCATTTTGTAATTAAACTCCTTTGCCTCTAATGTAGAATTTGGTTTATTATTGAATTTCTGTTGTAAGCTTACATTTAAGATACCAAAGTTTTTTACATCTAGAACATGTTTTCATTATTGAAAATATTAATAAATTTTACATTCATAACATTTTTACTTATATTGTATTGTTTTTCATCTGTAAATATTTATATACTTACATTATTGTTAATATTCAATCTTTGTACTATTTTTTTATAGTACTGAAAAATGCATTATTTTTTATAATATTTTCTTAATGAATTTTGAATAAGATTTTGGAGTATGTTTGGAATATGGAATTGGAAATTCTTAGCCATGTAATCACCATTTGTATAAGTACATTAAACAAGATGTAAATAAATTATCACTTGGTATATAATATCCTATTCCTTGTTACATAATTTGCATTTTCTGCAAAATTCAATATATTAGTCTGCATTAAAGCTGATTTATTTTTTGTTGTTTAAGAGGAGGGAAAAAAATCCCATGCATACAATCTTTTTGTACATAACAATACACCAATCATTTAAAGTACATTATTCTGCTGAGAAAAAGACTACAGAATAAAATCATGTTTAAAATAAGACATTTAATGGTAAATGTAGTATGTTTCAGAAGAGAATGTATGTAAAGCATAAGTTTTTAATTGCAAGGAATATTGATTGTGTGGACTGAATAGGGCATGGTGGTAGAATATGAATTTTTAAACTAGAGAATTGCAAGTCTGAGATGAGAGTACACCAAATATATACTAGTCCAGTCATTAGGTGGTTTTTTGAAACAAATTCTGGTGGAGTTGTAATTTTTTGCTCCTTTATTGGTGCTGATTACAAATCTGAGGTTTGCCACCAAAAATTTTTGTTGGAATTTAATTATAACAAAAATGGATTCCTCAGTTTTGTATAACTCTTGTTACTTTTGTATATCAAAATAATCAGCCCAAAATTTCTTACAATTTAAGTCGATTCAATTTTTATCGTTACTTGCACCATTTATGCACTATAACTGGTTGAAGTGATGCATTTGACTTGCTTGCTAGTGCGGCTTGAAAAACAACAAACCATCCTATCTGTATGCACAAAATTATCTATCTTACTATTAATACACCTTATTTAATACACTTTTTCTACCGTAAAGTTCTGTGCAAATAAATTTTTCATGTGTTATATTAGTCATGAAAGTAATTTAATCCTGAGCAATACCGGGCATGATAGCTAAATATGAATAAAATTCTTTGATTACTGCTAAAAGGCTGCTGTTGATGGAAATTTATATCCAATTTTACAATAAAATTTTATTTACAAACTAAAAGTACTCAGTGTAGTTTTTAGTTAAACTTTATTAATTTTCATTAACTAATAGCTTGGTATGTAGAAGCCAAGAAAAAAAATTACGTGAAGAAAAGATAAACATTCCATACTGTAAAAATCATAACTTGATAATAAGAATAATACGACCTACAATCATAAATATCATAGTATCTATATACATTACCTAGTCTCTTCACTTTATCTTGGTTGCTTTGAGGTTTATGGTCCAATATCTTCTGGAAGATCATCTGTGTCTTCCTTGACATGCACAGATAACGACGTCTCAACTAAATCATCTGGCAGTATTACTTCACCATATTCATCCTTATCACTATTAATTACTTAAATCTTCCTGTTCTGGCAGTTTTCCCAACAATGAAGACACAACACTGAATAAAACAGTCTGGCCTTCCTACAGCTGCAATTTCCCTTGCACCCCTTTTTGAACTTGCAGGATGTCTTGAGCAGGGCAGGATAGAGTCAGGTGCAGAGGGCTTCAGAGTTTTGACAAGTTGGAGCCCTCTGTTCTCTCCCAAGCCCAGTCATCATGTCTCTTTTTATTGCCAAGCTAGTGTTGGATCTGATGATAATCTCTTGGAGAATGCTGGTGGGCAGCTGCTTCTGTTGGAGGAAGTGAAGCCATGCTGATACTCTTGTTAAATGAAGATTTCATGTAACATTTGTAGCGAATATTATTCAAGGATTGTGTATTCGAGGTAGATGTTGGGTAGCCATACAATGCCACAAGGAAGAGGCTCCCTGCATCCACAACAGCTTCAGGGGTCACATATGAGTTTTTAAAAATTTCAATTACTTTGAGGAGATCAGGATTGTTTTTCAAAGTCTGTACAAATTTCATATTACCATAATTAAATAGAGCCGATGTGATGTCACATCAGCTTGTGGCATGTCTGAATAATATGTTGTCGGCGATTATTTTTTCTAAACCTGTGTGAGGAGAAAATATGTTTTGAGCATTTTTTCCTTTTCCTGGTGTTAGGAAATATACATTGTCAAGGGTGAAGATGCCTATTAAGATGACAAAAAGTTTAATATCTTCAACTATGACAACCACAGACAGATGTGTTGGGGCCAAGCCTAGAGCTGAGTTCACTATTAAGCAATCAGCATCTTTGTCTGCTTTTTTTGCCCGTTATATTTACTGAGGAGAACTTGTTCATCAGGATGGAGACAAGTCAACCCTTGTTCTTCGGATCGGCCAGGAATTTTTTTTTGGAAAACAACCGGCCAACATTCTCCTGCAATTATCATCATTATCTCGCTGAACTCGTGAGTCGCTGATTCCCAATTGATCAGAGCTGGTCAAATCAACACCACAGAATTTTTAAATTTCATCACAAATACGTTAGAGCACGGTCGTGAGTGAGGCTCCCAAATGTTTTTGTGTTTTTCATTAATGCCTGTAAAATAGTCATATTACTCCATGTACCAGACAAGAACTCGAATGTCCGCTGAATAGTGAAGTTACTTTGAGTTGTAAACTTTCCTTCTTCTTTTACAATTGTACTCTTCAAATCCTGCATATCTTGCGAATATAAAAGGGTACATTTGGAGGCATTAAGTTGAGGAGGCAAGTCGATCATGTATAGGATAGATGTCACCATAGCGGTCTACATCTCTTACTGCTTTTGAATAAGCGCTTCCTGATATATTATCAATGGAATTTTTTGCATATACCATCTTGAATACTTCTTTTAAGCCACTCTCTGCCTTGATGTAACCTATAGTTCTGAGAAAGGGTATTAAGGGATTGAATCCTTCTAACCTTGCAACACTTTTCAGAATTGGGTCATGGCTACATGAAAGAATATCTTTCACTTTGAAATATAATGACTGATCGAAGGTAACAAAGCAGGTTTTCTGTTGTAAAATTTTACTTTTCTCTGCAGAACTCAATAGAAGTTAATAGTTTACTTCACAACCGCCTTTTCGTGAAAGCCGGTAATATCAGGGGTAGAGAGATTTAGAGGAAATTTTGTGCAGATTATATTAGTACACTATATGCCCAAAAGTATCGCGGCACTTGCAGATTTTCACATTTTTTAGAATTTCTCCAAAATGGTTTAACTGACTGCCTTTAAACTTTGGACATGTAAAGAATAGACAATAACTCACATTTTACATTGAAGATTTGGTCCTGAGGGCAATTAGGGGACCGTCTACAAACTGATGAAGACAAAAATGTTTTTGGCCCACTCCGCTTCACAGAATACCGATAACAAGATGAAACTTTCAGAAATGGTAATGTATAATGTGCATAATATTTACAGGAATATTTCGTAAACTCAGCACAACTATTTGGGAAGGTATAAAGGTTTTCTTAAAAAATCTCAAATTTTCCCACCTGTTTTTTGCTTATAATATGCAGAGTTTTTTGTTATATTATACGAAACTTACAGAAAAGATGACAATATGTTAGAAAAGCATTTTCTAAAAATTTGGAAACGAAGTTTTGAATATTACAGGAATTATGAGCATTTTTAGTAAATACTGTTTTACTGCGAATGCGCAAAACAGTGTAATTTTTCTTTCACAACTTTAAAGCCAGATATATAGGGCAACTTATATTAAAAAATTCAGCTCAATATCATTAGTATTCAGAAAGATATCGGCATTACAACGAGCAGAATTTTAGCTCCTGTCGCAGAGAAGCTAAAAGATGAGGGGTTGTACACAAATTGATATTTTTTTAACTTGCATCTTTAAATAGTTATATTAGATTGTATAATGGTTAGAATTTGCTGAATACCCATGAACACTTATAAATTACGTGCATAACTTAAATTCCAGCTAATTAGGCACTATAAATAACAAAAATTTTATTACTATAATTATATTATTTACATGATTATTAACATGTTACATATTACAATTTTACGGTCAAACGATATTTTTAAATATATTTCTTTTATGGCGAAACGATTTTTTATGTAATTAATTTCTTTTCTTAAAATATTTTAATAATTCTACATATATATTTTTTATTCGTTAAGAATATTAGATGTCTTCATGGGTATTCAAAGAGAGAGTAAGTAAGAGTGCTGTCAGCTTAGTATTGTTATTCCCCCTCAAATATCTTTACTTTACTTAACCTTGAGTCTATGGGCCACAAGAAAACTTCAAAACTCTTTGTAGATTTTGATGAAGAAACAGGAAAGTGCTTTCCATATTTTCAAGTAATTAGAAAATAAAAGTAAAATAATAAGCTAAGTGGTATTTGTAGAGACAGAGTTTCATGAGAAGAGTGAAATCCTAATTGTTGACTGGTAGGGCAGTTGTACCATCCCATAAGCAGAGGTAAAAAAATTCTGCGGGTACAGTAAATATACCACTTGTAAGGTTAAATTTAAAACATTATTTAACCATGCACATAGCTATGCCATCCTTCTTTACCTAAAGTTAAAACCACAAGAAAGTGAATGGAATTATAAAAATATTTAATTGATGACAGATTTATGAGTTTTTGAAATAAAGGATTTCTTAAATGGTTTAAAGCCCTAATTTTAACTACTGGATGAATTTATTTTATTTATAAGAGGCAAACTTTGATTGCAAATTGAAAAAAAAAAAAAAAACTGTCTAGAAATGTTTTAAAAATGTTATTGCTCATTTTGAAGCATTATAAATCGCTTTAAAAGAATGCTGAACTTCCCCATTTGTACATGGTGGGCAGATATTATTTGCATATGCATTTTGTGCTTTTTAAATATTTACTTTTTGATATGTGCCAATCCTGTAAAAATTCAAAACATTTTCCAGGAAGCACATTTCTGAGAACTTACTAAATACAAGTGAAATTGAGAGAGTGAGATATCATTGCCATATGCCTGCATTTCTGTGCTGCTTCATTTGCATTTATGCTCTACATTTTGTGATTAATCTGTTAATGCCTTTGATTAAAAATATCTCGGGATTTTTTTTAAGGACATGACTGAAATTTTTCCTTGGATGAAAATTTAATTTTTGAATTTCTTAAAATATAATATTTAATAAATTTCATAAAATTCAGCACTTCTTTACACAACTTCGTAACTTTTATATCTTGGATCAATATTTGCAGAATTAAAGATGTCACAATATTTTAGATGTTGGTGTTCTTTCATAGAGAAATGAATTCAAATTTCCACACATTAATGTATTGATGTTCTAGAAGGTCTCAATGCCAGAAGGAATGTCAAGTTAAAACAGTTGGAGATTCGCAAGAGGAAATGAGGTCTGAACTAACTTTCAAGTAATTAACATTTTAACACAATTTCATACAAAAAAAAAAGGAAAAAAGTTTTTTTTTTAAAGATGAATATCTTTTAAAATTAATTCTTTGATGATTAAACTTGTTTATGACAAACACTGAGAAGTAACAAATAAGTTCAGAAATATTAGTATAAAATAGCATTGATAGACTAAGAAACAGCAAGGGGAAAAAAGGCACCAAAATGGATTTGCATTGGTAACATTTGAAAATTAATTCATGTTGTTAAAAAGACAATATTTTCGAAAAAAAAAAAAAAATCAGTAAGACTTTTTATGTGTTACAAGAAAAAAAATTATATATTTAATATGCACTGGCAAGGTTTGTTGATTGCTTAAAAAAGACAATATTTGTCAAATCAGATAAAAAATTGCAGTTAGTTTCTATGTAGTTTATAATAAATACAATAATATTTCCAATTGTGGAATAGGTTCTATTAAATTAGAAATTTCGGAAATGCATATTTAATACAATTTATTTGTTCACAAGATAATTACAATACGATTCTAACATTTCTTCTCGGGTACAATATCACCAAGCCATTTCAGATATGATTCATTTCCATGTTGAATCTATATATAAAAAAGCATTTTATCAAAAAATTGTCAATTTAATGGATACCCATGAATAAGAAAAACTCTTGAACAAATAGAAAACATACACTACATATTAAACAATTTTAACATTTAAAATGTCCTTTAATAAGCCTTAGGTTACTCATGATGGTTGAGGTTATTATTATTATATGAAAACATTTGTCTAGAATTTAATAGTAGTATGGTTTATAATTTTTGGGAATTAAAAGATATGTTTAAAAATTAAAGTTGAATCAAACATAATATTGCATTTTCTACTAAAAATTTCCAATATCATTTGAAATATTATTTAAGAAAGCATACTGCACCTTTAGTTGAATGCTCTGAAATACATATGTAGTCCTTGCTTTCATATCAGATAGCATGTACACAATTTGGAAGATTGTATTGCAAGATAGATATAGCTTTCTTCAAGTTCAAAACACTACTAATTTACTATCATTAAATATTGTATTATTATGAAGTTAGGTAATTAAAAATTCAAGTGATCAACTATTTTGATTTGATAACTGAGCAATGAGCTTTCAAACAGGATAAACAATGTTTTCACTTTCTTGTGTACAAAGAGAAAGTATGGTGGATGTCAATGAATTTCCACATTTTAGACGTCCCTCAGCATGAAAATCCATTTTTGGAATTATATCTGTCTGTGAGCATGCTAAATAAAAAATGTAATAAGCTAGAAGGATAAAATTTGGTATGTAGTTACCAAAATTGCAGATTTCTACAAATTTTTGAACGGAATCCGTCTATGGGAAGTGTGTATGTTTGCCAGTATGCATGTGAGCACAATAATTAAAAAATGCGAAGAGCTAGATGGATGAAATTTGGAATATAGTTTTTTGTAAATGTGTAATAAATTTTGAACTAAATCTGCCAATTGCCTATCAGTTTGCATGTAAGTGAATACATGTTAATCAAAATCACAACGACTTAGATAAATGAAATTTGGTATGTGGTCTTGAGATCCAAAGAGTAAATCTTAAACCAATTTTGAAACCAATCAGTAGGATGATGTCCAAAATGCATATTCGGTTTCCAGTATTATACTATGAAGCACAAAACATGCCATATTGTGACAGTATCTGGCCAAGTGATCATTCTGGCACTTGAAGACTTTCTCTTGACTCTCTTTGTGATGAGTCCCAGGGATATTGTTACAAAAATCGTCTAGTGGGTGTAGATGAATACAGTCCAACAAGCAGGATGAAAAAAAATAATAAAGCTTTATTCCAAGAAGATTTCAGCAAGACACTAATCACAGGTAACAAAACTGAACAGCACTTGCACAAATTAACTACAGAGATCCCCAATTAAATTTCAGTAAAAACATTTTCTGTAGCACCCAATGTCTATTAGTTCATCAGCTTGCACTGCTGACCAAAGTTCAACTGACTGACTCTTAGTTTCAGAGCTAGCTTTTTATACCTTTTCCCATCAGGAAGTGACATAACACAGTAATTTCTTGAAGGTTCTTGATATTTCGGCTCCAATTTATCACCATGGTCGCCAAGGTTGGGGTACATTGGCTTGGCCTCTAGTATAACCTTTGTAAAACTCTCTTTCTTGCCACCAGATTAGCATGTTAGGGAAACAAATTTGCAGCTTCGTAACAATATAGACCCTTTCAGGGAGAAATGAACTGAAAGTGCCTTATTGTGTTAGTACAACCGGCATGCTCGGGAAACGCCGATTTCGGGATACCTGAAAAGTCTGGATAGTTGAGTGTGACGGGAAAAATGGAGCGGGGGTAGATTATAGCCTTTTTTTATTACCGATTCTGTCCATTGTCCTTTTTTTTTTTTGGTTGCCGATTTCGTTTTTAGGTCTTGTTCTTCGGCGAAAGGTGAGCACCTTTTTCTTTTCTTTGGTTCTCACTTTTGCTTTTGAACCCTCCCCTCCCCCCATGAAACAAGTCTGTCACTGTACTGTACTTTTTTTCCCTTCTGCGCCCCTCTGTGCGGAGCGGAAGTTGCATTCCAGAAATAAATTGCTCGCGTGAATGGAACGGTGCACGCCCACGCTAAATTTTGGCGCGCGGATGTAAAATTTTTAGAAAAAACTCATTTTCTAATTTTTCTGGTTAATTGAGCTTTCCGGATATTTGAATGTCGGATAATCGAGAATTTACTGTATACGAGAAAGTCTAGGGCAGAACACTTCTGCTGGTTTGACAAATGTGTTTTATATTCTAAAGAATTTATCTTGAGTATTTTAAGAAAATTTCCAAATAAAAATACCCAATAGCTTCTTTTGAACTGAATATAAAGAATAGAAAAATTCGGCTTGGATAGTCAAAAATATGCTGTTGAAAAGTTTAAATATTTAGTACATTAAACATCAAATATCAGAACACAAATGTGTGGTAACCACACCAGAAGAGTTCTTTTTTTTACAAGTAACAAATTAGAATAAGATCTTATAAGTAGTTTCAATATAACAAACATAAACATTAAAAATTCTAAATAGGATGAAAATATTATATTCTATTCTTGTCTTTAAAAAGAGCTTACTTAACTTACTTACTTAAACTTAAAAAAGAAAAAATCATGATAAATTTTAACACATTTGATGCATAGTTATATATTTTAAGTTTTCTCTAATAATATGAATATTAAGTTAAGTGTAATTTATTAATGAAGTTATGATAAAAATTGTACAGAGAGAGAGTACATTGTAAAAATTAAAAATGATTAAGGAAAGGCAGATACTTACTGGGGTAGATATAACTTCACATACTTCATATGGATGATTTTCCCTATGGATAGTTAAAAGATTTAATTATGAGAAGAATAATGAATTTCATTGCTTTTAAAAATCAAATGTATGGACATATAATGACTAGTAACAAGCTTTACTAATCATTAAGCAAATCCTGGGATCGAGAAATCAAGTGACATATATTTTCAGAAATATTATATGCTTAAAATTAACTTTACCTTACATATTTTGTTAACTCATCCAATCTTGATGTTCTTGATTTAATGACCTAAAAAGCAAACGAACAATTAAGAATTAATACCTATTTATTTTTCATATGCCTTATTTTAGAAATATGATAATACAGTGAAATATATCTACAGTGGTACCCTCCATTCGAAGGGAAACTGGCTGCTCAAAAGGGGTTTCATGTTTGGAAGTATAAAATATGTATATAAATATACATATTTTAAAGTACATTGTTTCTGATAGACTGGATTTTAAGAATCATCAAAAGAGAAAAAAATGCTTTATTCAAAAATTCCTATTATTTTAATTTTTTTAAAAGATACAATTTGTGTTTGCATGGATCTTTTAGCTTTTATGGAGGTAAATTTTTAATTTTTTTTAACTGGAAAAATAAATCCTTAATCATTTCATTGATAGTTGTTCAGGAATGAGAAATAATATAAACTATTTTTTTCTAAAGTCTGTTGAGCTGAAAGTTTAATTTGCTGATTGTCACAACCTATATCATCAGCTTCTTTGTCAGAGTATGTATCTGTGTCTAAAAGGCACAAACAATCTTTTGAACAGACAACCTTGGTAGAGGCAGTTCATTTTTTTTCTTGACACTTGGAAAGGAGTGATTAATTTTGATCTGATTTTCAGTGTCGTTTTTGAGTGTGTGAATTTTTTGTTCTTTCTTCCCTCTCTTTTCACTTAATAAAAGGTCCACAGTCAGAGAGACTAAAGGATGTATTTCATTAAAGTTGAACAGGCGACCAACCCAGCCACTCAGAGGAGTTTAAGTAGCCATCCCTAGAGGTTATTTTAACATTAGTCCATGGGCCAGAAATTCCGTGCCAAACAAAAGTGACCATTAAGAGGGGTAGTTGCTTAGAGAAGTATTACAGCAAATTCTCGATTATCCACCATTCGAGTATCTGGAAAGCTCAACTAACCGGAAAAATTAGAAAATCATTTTTTTTTCTAAATCTTGCATCCACGCACTAAAATTTAGCACGTGTGCTCCTGTGCTGTTCCATTCAAGCGGACAATTTATTTCTGGAATGCAACATCCACTCCGCACGGAGGGGCATTGAAGGAAAAAAAAAGCAATACTGTGACATACACAGACTTGTTTTATGGGGGGTTCAAAAGCAAAAGTGAACCCCCCGCCCAAAAATAATAAAAGGTACTCACCTTTCGCCGAAAAATGAGACCTAAAAACGAAATCGATAACAAAAAAAAAAGTAAAGGAACAGACGAACGGAAAACAGAATCGGTAAAAAAAAAAAAGGCCCACGGTGGTTACTCGAGATTGTTAAGTCTCTTTTCCTTTTTTTTTACTCTCCGAATACCGGCAGATGTTGATTCCGATAATGTAATATCACATGCGGGAGAATTAGATTCGTGCAGACTGCGCAATAACTCTTGCAATTTTTTAAAAGATAATTAGTTTTGATATTCAATCTGGGATTTGTTTATGATCACTTAAAAGAGTTTTATTACGCTTGCTGTTTTATTAATCTTCACAATATGTTTTGTAAATACAATGTCATGGAAGATACAGAAGTGTTCTTAAAAATTATATTTAATGCACATTTCAAAATGACAAAAACAAATTATTTGGCCGAAAAAAAGGCTACCACACCCCTCATTTTTCCCATCACACTGAACTATCCGAACTTTTCAGGTATCCAGAAATCAGCGTTTCCCGAGCATGCCGGTTAGTTAAGCTTTTACTGTATGCGAAAATTTTTATATCATAAAATTCCAATTTATTTTTCAATGGAATTTTCCAATTTATCTTAAATTTTACATTTATTTTCAAATGATTACTCAATATTTATTTCAATAATCCTCTGAAGCTATATATTTGCAGTATTATTAATAATAAAAAAAAGTTTCATTTGCACTTCATTATGACAGAAATTTTTTCATATTTTTAAAAACTATATCTGTAACTATTTCATATTTTAATTGTGAATGAAACTTCTTTGGACCACAATAGTTATGGAAGTTTCAAATGGTTTGGTCTTCAATATTTCATTCCTGTTTTAAATGCACTGAAACAAATCTAATCAAACTAAGAATAATGCATACGGTAACTAAAGAAAAATGATGGTACTTGCATGTTATAGCAGCCACTGAGATTGAATCGCCAAGATAGTGATAAAATCTTGTCGCTAAGAGGAAGATGGTTCGGCGATGTGAGAACATTTGTTTTGGGTGTGCAATGAGGCTTTTATTGGTCTCTTGCGCACAAGATGCCTGTGGAATCTGTAAAGGACAAATTGTGCATGCGATGCCTGCAGCATCTGAATAGGATACTGAACAATTTTCTTAAAGATAAAAAAACATCAGCAGCTTCGCTTTCATCAGAGCGGAAACCTAGTATATATGCTTGTTCACTGAATGTTAGGATTCTACATTTTAAAAAATTCCAAAATGAGTTCTCACCTTAAAATGTTCCTTCGTCAAAAAGTCAACATAAGGGTACAGAAGCACAGCAGTCCTAAACAAATCCGTTCGGAAATTATCAGAACTGTAGAACACTGAACTTATGAGTTTGTCGAAATCCGAAGGTCGCCAAGTAAGATCGGTGGCCACTTAAACAAACAAGTACCAAAATGATTATAGTAAAAGAATTGTAGCAATAATACAAATTAAAGCTTACCATCAATACTTCAGAATCTTTTTGGATTTCTCCTTTCCATTCATAGCTAAACCAAAGAAAAAACATTCATTTTTACTTTTCTTCATAAATAGCCATGCTAATTTTTATGTCTACATGCTTACTTTTATGTCTATCTGTATTAATAATCTCAAGATACAAATGAAATGCATAAACATAATTTATCCTTTTAATATAAAATTTCTTAGTAAAAAGTCAAAAGATAGATAAGTTACTTGTATAAAACCTAGTTTTATAAAAAGTTTTCACAAAAATAAAGTTTTGCTATAATGAATCATTTATATAGAATCTAACATATATATTTATTTATAATTTGCAGTGGTTAGAAATTTACAAATCCTCTGTCCTCTTAATTATACATTTTTCCTAAGAAAATCAAAACTGCAATGCTTATAATTTGTCACAATCCACATTAGTTCAAATAATTTAATTTCAAGAAAGTAAAATGAATTTAAGCATCATGAGAACATAGGGAAAAAATTAAATGCAGCCATTAAATTCTTCCTAAAGTAACTATTTACTCACATTGAATGAATGCCAGGAATAATGTTAACACAACCAGCTAATTTCTCTTTTACCAAACCCCTAGAAAAGATACATAAAAAAAAAGATTACATTTTTTAAGAACATGAAAAAAATATATATTAATTCTGAAAACATATTTTTAATAACACAAATTACAATAAGTGCTCAATCAATCAATTAGTTTTAATCAGTGTCTATAAAATAATAAAATAACCACTAATAAAAGGCTTCTGCAACAATATTTACAATTTGTACAAAAACAAAAGAAAAGTGTAACTGAAATTCTTTTGTGGTTATATAAGTAATAAATTTTAGTTTTTTTACATTTCATTTCATCACTGTTATAATTTGAGGTGGAAACATACAAGGTTAATTCCACACGAAGCTTGACTTGGAGATCATTTTTAAATTTTCAATTAATTTAATGTTTTTTCATTTTAACTATGGAAAACATATGAAACCTCTTGAAAATAAGAAGGTAAACATTGTATATGTAAAAGTAATTTTTACTGTTAATTTCTTTTTACTATTTGCTTTGAAACAAAATAATAAGGAATGCGAGGAACAAGAAAAGCACACTGCTAATCGCTCATATGCATCTGGTATTGTATTTTACAGTCTTGCATCTAAATGTGAAGTTACTGTCTACTTTGTTTAATTTCAGATCTGGTGACTCTGTTGAAAATGTCAGGTCTGGTGAATGTGTTGAACAATTTTTAAAAGGCAAAAAAATAGAAAATCTGAAATTCCAGTGTCAATCCAAATGAGCAATACTAAATAAAGTGCTTGGTGCCAACTAAAATAAAAGGAATGTTTAAATTTGAATCTGATGAGCATGCAGTTTGGTACAAAAGAGAAAAAATTGTATCAACTGCTGTAGCTCCTACATTGCTCAATTCTCAAGGATTTTAAAAATTTTGAGAATTTCTATGAATAATATACTGCATTATGTATAAAAAGTATCATTGTACATCATTAATGAAAAATAAAGTTAAAATTAAGAAAGGAATGTGCAAAAAAGATTATTCAAATTTTTACACGTGTCATGTCTGGCACAAATCCTTGTCATGTCTGTCACACTATTAAATATTTTTTTATTTATTTAAATTTCATAACTTTTTAAAAATTACATATCAGATGAAAGCTCTGTTTGTGTAAGCTAACATTTCTGAACAATTGAATTTCAGAGCAATTAAATGATAATGGTCACTCAAAATCAGGTCTGTTTTTTTGTCATGATGTGTATTTTTACCTTGTAAATTGTTTTTTCTTGGGTTAAAAGTTTTGTATTATTTCTAAATAAGGAACATAGATACACCAGCATACCAAATTTCATTTAGATACATTAATATTTAGTATTTAAAATTGGGCAAGAAAGTTGTCTGAAGTCATGTCTGTCACAAATGGAATTAGCCACAATTCAAAAGAAATATTTAGATAATAGGTTATTTTCATTAATTAAATATACAAAATAAGAAAAGTTGCAAAAATGTTGCATTAACGCAGAGGTTCCCAACCTGGTGTAAGCAAAATTAATGTTGGTAGTGGTGGAAAACAGAAAGCATAACCAATTAAAATTAAAAATAAGGTTATAGAATTTTGCTCCCCAAGTTCATGTGGAAAGCAAAAGTTAGTTCCAAAGCCTACTGGGTACTAGTGAAAGGAGAGTTCCAAGAATTCACTGCTAAACAAATAAAATATTTAATAACTTTCATGAACACATAACTTGTGGTAAGAGCATACTCATCTTATGTGTATATTAATAAAAAATATTGCAAAAAGTTTGAAGCAAATCCAGACATGAAATTACATCTATCTTTATTTGAATTCAATTTTTTTAAATTAAAAATCCATGAAATAAGTCCAAGGATCACATTGAAATTATCGCTCATTGAAATAGTTGATTATCTTGATGAGTAATTGTTAGCTTTATCTTAAATTAATGTGTAATTATTTCGATGTTGTTTTCATTTGTTAAGACATGGAACTACTATTATTATGAAAAGAGGGAAAAAATGCAAAATCAAAAATAAATCCTACAAATGTTATTAATTCAACTCCTTTGACTCTTAAGCTAACCAAAGCCTGTAATATTATTAATACAAATTTCTTTGAACGAAAGGATGACTGGAAGGGAAGGGGGGAGACATTAGGGGTATGCAAAAATAAAAAGACTAATCAAGGGGTACATGAGGGGGAAAAGGTTGGGAACCGTTGCATTAAAGTATAGTTATTAAGTTAAGTATTAGTTACATCCCATTTTGATGCAACACATGGGCTATTTCGGGATGGTTCTTGAAATTTTAAGCTGAGGTCAGATGACGAGGATGACACCCGAGCCTACACAATCTCTCCAAACTTTCACATCACGCCAGCAGGAGAAGGTTTGATAGGATGTCTGATAGGATCAGGAGACTCTTGATATCAGATTTAAAGTACACCAGGCCCACATACACTGAAGTTCTTTGGTGGAATCAGATTTGGAACCCTGAACCCTCCGGTTCCAAAGCCAAGAACTTATGACCAGGCTACTGTAGTACTAAGTATATATTCATTGATAATTCAAATAGATTGTATGGGGAAAATTATGGGTTAACTTTTACTCTACGGTGCCTGCTTACTTCATTCCTCTTAGGATCACCAACTCTTTGCTGCCAAGAATGGAGAGGAGAATATTTGTTTTGGTTGCGTAATGATGATTTTAACGAGCGAGATGTGCACAAGCGCAGAAATTTATATTTTCATCGGTGTTTTGCACATAGTGCGATATTACGATTCGTTTTGATTGGTTTGTTCCATTGATCTGTTTCATGTGATTGGTCGATTCAATTGAATTTGTTGGTTTGATTTTTTTCTGATTTTATCATTTCACTACGTGCGCTTCATACAGCCGTTGTTGATTATGGCATTGGTTCTCTTTCGAGGTGTGTGGATCAGGGATTGATAGCAAGCAGATACCAGTGTCCTAAGTGTAAACAGCAATTGGGAAATTAAAATAGGAATGCAAAGTTTTAACTACACTTTTCTCGTTTTTGAACATTTTCATTCACTTTAGATTCAGAACTCTGTATGTTATTCTGTGTTTTCTCTTCTCAATGAATAAGCGAAGCTACTAGTGTCCTGCTTTGCAGAAAGCGAAGCTGCTGATGTTTCTTTAAGTTAAAAAAAATTGCCCGGTACACGCTTGAAATGCCGAGAGCATTGCGTACTCAATCTCTTCTTTTCAAATGAAGCATGCGCAGTAGAGCAATGAAAAGTGCACTGTGCATCCAAAACAGTATTTGGCGACAACAAATAAAAATTATGCCAAGAAAAATTGGCGAGAAGCAAGTGGGAACCATAGAGTAAAAGTTTACCAAATTATGCTACACAACATTACATTCAATTAAATAGTCCAGAATATAATTGAAATATTTAAAGCAAATTTAAATAACAGCAATAAACATTTTGTGTAGTGAGACTATATACATAAAACAAAAGTTATTTCAGGAAACTCATTATAATTTAAGACAACTACAAATATATTTTTGGTACTTACGTATTAACGCCACCACAGCTGAAGTTGCGCTAATGCGCCAAGATTGGCGGCACTTAAAAACTGCCAAATCTGTAGCAGCGGTCACCTACAACTTCAGCTGCGGTGGCGTTAATACGCAAGTACCATATTTTTACAGAATATAATGGTGATTAAGCAACTTGTAGTGTCTATACATTGTCAACTACAGTTGTATTTGACTGTAAATATGGTATAATTTTAACATAATAAAATAATGGGAAAAAAATTGAGCATTTACTCTGCTAATTTTTTGGCTACATCATCACTTGGAGCAGTAACATACGATACAGAAAATACATCTTGAAAAGGTTGATTTGCACTGCAAGCCATTGTAGAAAATGCTCTTCTAGTAGCTATACTTAACACACTAAGCATCAAAATTAAATACTGAATCTAAGGAAGAAAGCAAAATGTAAATGATAAAGCAACAGAAAAGCTTTTCGATACATAATTGAACACTGAATTAGTCTTTATTCTCCTACAAAAATAATTGGTAACACTGCCTAATATAAGTTGTCTAAATGACATCAAATGCTATGACATCTAGTTTTATATACACATAGACCTCAAATGAATTTTATACACTTGATTTGTTTTTATTAAGAACTGTTTGCCCCATTCCATAAATATTAGAAGAAGTATTCAATACACTAGTCTTCAAAATACTTTCAGTTTAAGAATGTGTTACAAGGTGGCTAAAAAAAAAAATTTAAATAAACTGAAGCGGTGAAATACAAGTATTTTAAGTAAAACCAAATCGAATTTACAGTAATTTTGACAAATTACAAATTAAAAACTTTTCAACAAACAACACATTTTTGAAATTCCTTCTATAAAAACTAACTTCATGCTTCATATTATGGAGCATTTATTTAGTTTCGGATCGTTATCACAAACACATGAAATTTAAACTTCTGTTTACCTTTCCTTTCCTTGCTGTTCCAATTTGATTGATTGATTGATCGTATGCAATCCTTCATTTAACTAATGTCATTTGCAGGACGGAAAGGTGCAAAATTTGCGCGACCCTCCCCCCAAAAAAATATATTTTTAAAATTTAATGCGTAATTGTTTATTTTTGAGACACATCAACATTTAATGCATCTTTTAACAATGACTTAAAGCCTAAAAAATAGAAAATGAATTAAAAGCAATTTCTACTTTTTAGCGTGCTAATTTGGCGTTTAGATAGTATGCTGGGTGTATGGTTGCAATAAAATGATGATCTAAATTATATACATTTAATTTACATTATTTACACTACTTATTTACATGACAGGTTTGTTTATGCGAACATCACCGCATCGGATACAATCTGAATAATAACAATGTTGCCAGATAAAAAAAGATACATTTTACATTTCAATAAATTGGTGGCTTGACGCCAGCCACACCATCCCCTTCCTGGGAAAAAAAAAATTGGTCTATAATTTTTAAGACACAAAATCTCGATATAACTGGAAATGGACTCGCCGTGGCCAGTACGTAAGTATGGGTGATTTTCAGAAAATGCCATACAGCTGATTTTTCAGGCTCCTTTGCCAAGGTGGAGATGTGTCGACTCCAGGAGAGTCAAGCTTTTATTTTCAGAAGAGTCATTGTCCAACAAAAGATGAAGCTGCCTATCATCAATGACAGCACCATTTTTTGTTATCTTGAGATGATGAAATTTTTTATTTGTTCGTGACAGAACTGCGTTAAGGTCCATTAAGAGTTGTACAAGAAGGTGAACAGCAGCCACACGCAAGAAGACATGGGAACTGCACTGATCTCTGTGTAAAAGAGGTTTTTGCAAATTAGATGTTGTGGCGTTGCTCTGCAACTGCTGAATAGGGCTTTGCCTGTTCTATGAACTACTTGTCTGCCAGCCTGTGTGCTTGTTGACGGAAAAATTGACTTGGATGGCAAAAGAGCGCTTTCATAGCACCATCAGAGCAACATGGAGATCTTCTGAAACGGTGCGAAGACCAAAGAAAGAAAAGCAGGCAATTCCGATACATGCAATGAACGGAGTGTAGCTATGAGGCTGCTTTCAAGGTTCGCAGGCCATCCTCCCATGCGCCGTTTGCCTGTGGATGGTATGCGTACGTGTGAGAGACGTATTCCAAAGGTTTCGCCAGGGATAATACATCACTGTAACGTGCCACCTCTGTCCGTGGAGATCCGCTGAGGGACTCGAAGCGGGAAATCCACCACTAGTCACAGAGCTTCTTGAGCCACTGTTCCGCCGGATATCAGTAGTATGGCATAGCCTCAGGC
>BGPR01001967.1:47989-205894 GCA_013235015.1 Araneus ventricosus | reverse complement strand
CCCCTTTTTGTTTTCGCGTACTCCTTACTATCATAACCAACTCCCCCCGCCCCCAATCATCCGTCTATGCAAAGAAGTTTTTATCAATAATTTTAAGGTTAGCTTAAGTTAGCTAAAATTGAAATGACTCGAATTAATAGCATTTCGGAACTTATTCTTGATTTTACATTTCACTCCATTTTACAATAGCATAAGTTCAATACCCAAGCATATGAAACCAGTATTATAATTATTTCGTTTTAACTTATAAGGATAGCTTAAAATTACACGTAATAATGAACTATTCAAGTGATATAATTATAATATAACAAGTATCCAATTGGAGAAACAAAGTTCTCTAACTCTTTTAATTCCTTATGTTTTCTTGTTTCCGCTATTAACAAATTTGATTTCGCGTACCCCCAAATGGTCCTTCGCGTACCCCCAGGGGTAGGGGTACCACAGGTTGGGAACCTCTGTTTTATGCGAAACTAGAATTTCACTTTAGAGTTCTGATGCCTTTTGGTACTATTCCACGATTTGGAAGTTCAATAATATATGGAAAACACAAGATTATTCTTGACTAATGCGATACACAATAGTTCAAAAAAATATAAATTAATGAACTTGATGATAATAGAAATCTTGTCAACAATTCTCCTCTTTATTATAGTAGTTCAAATGCACAAGAAGAATCCTTTATTTATTTCACTTTGTACACTGAAACTTCAGAGTGGCACAGGAATACAGGACAACTAACCCTAAGGCTAGGTATAAAGGTCACCTGAAATTTCGCTACTGTAGCTGCGACTACAGGCTTACTTGATCGTCTTCCGGCTCTTACTTCTCTGAGAGAATCACGACGTGTCTACTCTAAGCAAATTCACATCTCACTCCCTGCATTTTCTAGCCTATCCATTTAGGCAGGTCATTCACGACCACTCCACACCATGCAAATTCACTTACTAAAAGGCACTCCGATCTCCGCCTTCTTCGATTTCCTAGGTGAACAACGCACCCCAAGTCCATCCCCCATACACAAGTACCTACTCCCGCCAAATTTTGGCCTGGCAGTCGAAATGGAGCGATGTGCATTGGCACAGGTTGGATATCCAACATTCCCCTCCATACCCCACCCATTCCGGTTGGTTTTCACAATGACGATCGGTATTGGCGTGGAGCAGTCATGAATGAGCAGCTTTAGCACACAGTTCTGTTTGCGTCAACTCATCACCGCTACCGGCGGCATATTTACAAACCATACCCTGATAGAACTGAGGCAGGAAATCGGACAATATGATTGGCTCGCTTCGCCGAGAGCCGTTGACGTCGTTCTTTGCTCTCGTGCGTATACTTTTCATTAGTATAATTTCTTACAGTGTGGGATGTCTTATTTTTTATGATATTTTAAAAAATAATTTCATTTTTAAAAATATTACAACCCACGGAAGAATGTTTTCTGTGTTCAACTGTGGGAAAACGGAGAAGAAAAGTAGGACGACTCTTGTTTTGTTATGATTGCCGTACGCTACGTGCTAGAGCTGAAAACGACGTCACTGCTCCTCGCAGCCAATGATATTGACTGATTTCCTGCCTCAGTTCTATCAGGGTAGGGTTTGTAAATATGCCTACCGGCGCTGTCCTATTGTTTCCTCCTCATCTCCTTATATACATGAGCAAATCTGGCTTTACCCCAGGGAGGGCATGAGTTCTCCCGCGAAACAATACGGCCTTTTGGCACAAACTATTTAATTTATCTCTTTTCAGCTGGCAAGAGTCATTTTAACAAGTGTTTCGTTATTAGATGTTATTAGATAACAGGCAAAAAACCCATTCCATCACTACTATGTCTCAATCACCAACACATGTAATGATTCGAATACTCGAAACACTACACACATGTTACACCAAGCAAGTTTGAAATTTTATGAATTTAGAAATTTATCGTTTTCTCCTTCTCATCAAGTTAAACACACTTGATGGTTTCAGAGAAGTAGTAAGTTAAAAAAACGACGAATAAGTAATTGATTTACCCTTTGAGCATGACAGTCACACGGGCGTGCCAGCTGCTTGGTGGCATTGAGCATGCGGCGGTCTTCAAAGTGTTAAAGAATAACATTTACTTTATTGAAACAATTTTTAATTATTGATTTCAATGAAAAAAAATTTCTTACATTACTCTGAAGATGAATAACAAATGATTTTTGATAGTGAACATGAGTTATGAGCATGAATATGTTGTCAACATAAGTTGTTGAACATGAGTTAGTGTAGCTATAACACTAAGAAAAGGGATAATGGCAACCAAGGTTTTAGGAAGTAAAAATAGAACAGAATAAAAAAAATCTGAATTCTGCAATGCATATACTCTTGTTGAAATTAATGAAGTTCTTACTTAAAAGGTTTTTCTTATTTGTCTTTTTAATTCTAGAATATTGTTTAATGCTGTTAAATGTACTGTATATTTATTTTCACTGCGAATGGATTCGAAAATTGCTGGACCTCTATTTTTACTGCATTTTGAATGAAACAGTTTTACCACATAAATCAAGGCTGAGAGTGTAGACAGTTTGCTGATTGGAATAATAACAGATTACGGAAATATGCAATTATTACTGATGTTTATTTTATTAACGTCTGTAAAAATTAGTTGGTTGCATGTAAATCGGGATCTATTTCTCAAAAACAAAACCGAAAATGTCTACGTGAGCAAACATTTTTTTGTCTTATAAAGTCATAAGAATATTATAATAGGAGATTGGAACTTCCTACGTTAATTAGCAACGTGGGAAGGTAAGTAAATACTAAATTAAAATAGGAATTTAATAATTTATAGGAAAAAGAAACGTTGAAACTTCCTACGTTACGCAGCATTGTAGGAAGCAAGGTAAATACCAGAATTAAATTTTTCAACAGTATCATTATTTTATAAGGAAAAGTAAATTTTAAATTATAAATCTGAACATTAAAATAATGAACCAATTGATGTATATCAAAATCCAAAATAACGTGCCAAAATTTCACATTACTTCATATTTTTTTATTGAATGGAGCATGCAATAAAAGTATTAGTCGAAATTCTTCAATAAGAGTAAAAGATTCAAGTTAGCAGTGAAAGATAAAAACAGAAAACCTGCCTTTTTATTCATTTCTCATGAGGTTACAATGTAATTTAGTTTATTCCTTTTTCATTATTTTCATATGTTGCCTCATATTGCAGTTTTTACATTCTAATTAATACGATGGTGAAATAACTTCAAATGGCCAAATTTTCAGTAACTCATTAATTAGTATATCAAGCGCCATGCCTTTTAACGAAACTATTGAATAATATTCATGCATTAAACAAATTTATTTTTCAATTAATTTTCACTACAGAAACGGAGAATAATGCAATTTGTGATATAGAAATATGATATAATAAAAGACACATCGAACTGCCAGTTTTCAAAACATTCCTGGAAATTTAAATTTTCTGAAAGTCTTAAGTAATTTACATCATCATTTCCTGAATTGTCCTCAATATATATACATGAATTCCGAGTAACAATGACTGCGTCTCTACGAGCAATGATAAACATCCGGTTGAGTTTTTTTTACCTCTAATAACTTTTGCGGTTGATTTAAATGGCATAGTGTGAATTTATGACATTCAAAAGTAAAAACAAATCGCACTTGAACTCCTGACATATCTCCAAATAAACTCTTAAATCATAGTTGTTCTTAACATAAAATCAGTTACGGTCACAATGTTGACGCTCTGTCAAAATAAATCAAAAGATATTTTTTGTACTCTCCCTAACATATCATTTCGGTTTCTTTAATAGGTAGTTGGTTTATGCGCACTTTAAAATGTACAAATTATAGTATTATTTATTTTATTTCTTCGAAATGCTACACTTTTTCCTTATAGCAACAAAGATTGGTCTTGAATTCCTGCGCATTGGTGTTGTAAAAACATGGAAGAAAAAAAAACAGAAGCAATGTCGAAAGTTCTTCTCATTCATAGTTATGCTATTATGTTTAAATTTTAAAAATTAATAAAAAAACTTAATTAAGCATATAACGTAAGAACTTTGATTATATAACCATAGCAAATATAAAGTAAAATATAAAAAATCAATTCAATCACCAAAATAATTATTCGAGTAGAGATTGCGTGTTGTTCAGTCTATTTATAATTTGAATTGGCAAATCATTCAATGTTTTTCATGTTATCATGAAGAAAATCCAATTTACAGGATTTAACGCTGAGGTAAGAAAAAGTTCAAAATAATATAGATAAAGAAACCTCTTTATAAACACAAACTAGAAGAAGTAGGTAAAATTTCACTGAACACTACAGTCATTCAAAGCCAACATTAGCAGAAACATTTATAGTTATTTATTACTGTTAAAATTATGGAAAGACAACATAAAAGATAACCAATAATTTAAAAAGTGAAAAAACGTATTTTTATAATTTTTTTTAAAATTTTACTTCCTCATGTTAAACTTTTTTCATTCTAATTAATACGATGGTGAAATAGCTTCAATGTCAAAATTTCAGTAACTCATTGATTACGATATTAAACGGCATGCCTTTTAAAGGGTAATAATAAATAATATTCAAGCATTATACAAATTTATTTTTAAATTGATTTTCAGTATCTACACAAATATAATTTTTCATTTCTATTCATATTATTTTAGCATTTATAAGCAGATTCTATCAAACCGCAACTTTGAGCCACGTCACAAAACTAATGGATTAATTTTTAAATATTAGGATAAGCGTTATTTAACCGCAGTTAAATACTCGGAAGCAATATTACCCACATTAAAACGAAAGAAAAAAATTATCAAATATATCAATAACTAGAAATTACTTCCGCCAAGTTATTACTCACTTCCGTTTTCCTGGTCTTTCCAAAAATATGCTTTTTACTGTAAGTCGCCTTATAGTAAATCACGCCAATCGGAAGACGCACGAAAGTCTAAAACCTCATCTACGAGTTTTATATCGACAGCATCGTAACCAATAAACAATTCCGATCACGATTCGAATCGTTCAACATAAATGATTTTCCTTCATCATTCCAGCCAAGGAGCTTTGTTTCAGAAAATTGCATGTTTTGTTTCTTAGCATTTTTTAGAATCTAACTGCTACTCCTTTGCATGAGAATATAGTGTTCGTTTTTCTTTTCCCATATAAAATCTAGAACAGAACTTTAGTTCGAGAAGTTTTTGTAGTGTGATATCAACTTTATCGGAGGCATGTCCTCGTTTAGGTTTTTATTTTCTATTCTATTCTCGATGTTGGATCACCATCAAAAAGGAAATTCAGGTGTTCAAGAAAGTCATAAAAAGAAAACGTTATAAAAATTTGTGAACTATAAAAAACTCTTCATCCAGTTCCGAGGCAAGGCAATTCTGGTTTTAGTTTCCGCTGGAGCGAAACGTTATTTTTTCATTTTTAAAAGGAATACTTTATGTATAAATTACAAAACCAAAAGAGTGTGTATTAATTTTAAAAAAATATTTCGATGTATATAATTTTTATTTTGCGATTTTTATTTCTTCTGAATAACTTCGTGAACAGAGGAGGTAACAAAGCAATATTACAGAAGATATTTTTCAAATAAGGAAATGCATGTTCTCTCCAGAAACCCCTTGCTGACGTGTTTTAAAATGAACAGCATTTGTTACTTAGATTTAAAGAAAATTTTGTTTAATCGAATTTCATCAATAAGACTATTTCGCGGCCGCATATGAATTTTTTAAAAGAATATTGCTTTAGCTTAATGAAAGAAAGATAACGAGACAAAAAGAAAAAAATAAAACATACAAAAAGGTAAATGGTTTCTTCGAGAAAATATTAAAGCGATAAGATTTTTAAATAAACATAGTCAAGAAAAACAATTTAAGTGTTTGTGTGCTAAGAAAAAAAATGGAGAGATTGAAATTAATGATTTTTATATGATATGGGCTAGTTTAGTTTAGTTTATTGATGTTCCGTTTTCAAAAAACACGTGAGACAATTTGGGACAAGTCTTGTAATTTTGAACCTCAATCAAATGACGAGGGTGACACTTGAGCCAGCTTCCCACTTTTGAAGCTGAGGGAGAATGTTTGATCCTCGGAGTCAGATTTAGGTGCATCAGAATCACATAGAACCAGGAAGAAATTCCGACCTACAGAAGCATGCGGAAGAAAAAATCTGACCAGCAAAAAAGTGCTCTATAAAGACTCAGTCATGAATATCAAGGACTCTCTATCATGAATCAAGAATATGAGAACGCGTTCAGTAGAAATTAAAAAGTGCCACTCCGGAAGTCGCAACTATACAGAACCAACTACCTACATCCACCAGCCGACAGGAAAACTTAAAGACATATTTTTTTAAATACTGTAACTCATTATACGAGTAGTCCTCTGGTAATGTCCTTCAACATAGAATATGTTACATAAGATGCGGATCACCATAGCAAAATTTTTATTATATTATTAAATAGTTACATACATCCAAGCACTATTCCAGATACAAAAATCTAAAATTAGACTATTATCTAACCACAGTTTCCAAAATTTAACTCCATTAATTCATTGAAAATTACATTACCACAATACAAGATACAATTTACAAACAATAAAAATACAGCATAGCACACAATATGTTGACAGTTACATGCTTGTTAAAAATAATTAATCCAATTATGCAGTTCCAGAAATAGAATTCCCTGAATTCCAATTCTCTACATTTAGAATATAGCCCATATTGACAGTGCAAAACTTGCGAAATACCTTCTTACAGAATGACCATCTACAATTAACATATTTCTTAAATATTTGGCTATTAACTTCTTACAGTCTCCAAAATTCAAATTTAGTTAATCTTTAAAAGTTTACATTACAAAAACGCGAACAATTCCCAATAATTAAAAAATAACTAAACACACAATTAAAAGAGAACAAGTGGAAAACATAATCAAGAGAAGAGCGCGACGCCAGCCAAAGACTTGGTCAGGACGTTCTGGATAATTATTTTGAATCCAATTTTTGAACAGGTATTCAAAATAAATTCTAGAATACCAAGTTCAAAAAAGTTTTCCGGAAAATACTTTTTCTAACTTCTATGAAGGATTCGAATTGGATTACAAATGGATAGGAGTAAAACCCGGAACATAAGTATGGTAAACTTAACCTAAGACTTGAAGGCCAGTTCGAGCTAAACTATTCGACAAACAGCTTGTCAAATTTTATTAAAATATTCATTGTTTATCGGAGTACAATATATCTTTCAGGAAAAGTCATAATTTTACTACTTTTTTACGCAATGATATTTTTATAAAAAAGTCATACCACCCGGTTTCAACCCACTAGTGGGGTAAAACCGAGTACACATGTTAACTTTATGGGAAATTAGGAAAACTCGATTTCCAGTGGAAAATTTTATTTTAAATGACAATTTTAGAATATTAGTTACAAAATTCACATGTAAAGCAGT
Organism: Araneus ventricosus; assembly: GCA_013235015.1. Taxonomy (NCBI): domain Eukaryota; kingdom Metazoa; phylum Arthropoda; class Arachnida; order Araneae; family Araneidae; genus Araneus; species Araneus ventricosus. The sequence goes on along the minus strand of BGPR01001967.1, from coordinate 198,429 downwards.
TCTCCTCCGCTCCACTACAGCTTTCGTGGTCCCAGCTAAGACTACATTGAATTAACCCTTGTCATTTATTTAAATTCTAAAATACATCACTAAAATATAAACAATCAACGTCTGATGTGTTTTATCGTCTTTATCGGAGGAATCATCAAAACTGACATTTCGGGTCACTTGGAGCACCCGGTTTTACTCTGAGTGCAGAGATTATGAAAAACGAAACAGAATCGCGCAACAGTTGGATAAAATCCTTATTGTTTGATAGGGTATAAATCCGCAGTAAATGTATAATAAGCTCGACTAAATATAGTTTTTATAACTATAATGATCATTATGTAAGTCAAGTTTTAAATCAAACGAACATTAGAGAGTAGACGTCCTAAAACAAATAAACATTCACAGACGCAGTGAGTTCAACAGCTGCAACGCATGACTGTTCATTATACTTGAGTAGTGGAGTGTAATTCAGTATCTGTCCGCTAGAAAGAACTAATAGCGCCAGAATCGAGGGCACGCAGTTTTACCCCACTCTCCCCTACATAACAAAAAGGAAGGTGTACAGTATGAAAAATATCATTGAGAATAAAAGAGTGCAGAAATGAAGGGAAAAAAGAATATGTATATGTTACCGTTAAAGTATGAAATCCGTTATTCTGTAGAATACCTAGTTATTCTATCGAATAACTGATCAATTCAGTTAAAGTGCAAAATAAACTTTTATTTCTAAGAAAAATCCTACGGCTTTGATAGCAGCGGGAGCCGGAATCTAGTAGCTTCGCTAGCTTAGAACCTAGTAGCTTCGCTGCATTGAATGTGAGGAATCTGCGTTTTTTAATTACGCAAATGAAGCAGGAAAGATTATACTCGCGATTCACGCGGTATATGAAATGGACACAGAGCAAATTTATTTTACGTTAAAGTATCCTACGTCTTCGCTAGCAGCGGGAGACGGAACCTAGTAGTTTCGCTACCTGCAATGTAAGGAATCTGCATGTATAGTGGAATTTGAAAATAACTTCGCTCCTAATACAGATAGTAAGAATTGTATTTTCTGGAACCCTCGTTTTGTCGCCAGAGTCTCCAAATTTGTCGCTAAATAGCCAAAACGATCGCACAGTTTTACGCCAAGGTCGGGTGATATTGTCTTCCATAGAATACGTATTCCTGTAAATCTCTCTTCCCAACCATAAGAATAATGTGGCAAGAAAGCAACATTACTGTTTTGCAACAGTATTATAGTGGTTTTAGTTTTGAACCGGTTATGGCTGATTTGCAATCAGCGTGTCAGTGCGTAATTTATAAAAAAAAGGAACTTGTTTTAATGTCGAATTGTTTGTTTTACACTTTAACGATGTATTATTAGTTATTCTATAGAATATCTAGTTATTTCATAGAATAACTAAGTAAAGTATGAAATAATTAATCTATTTTACACTTTAACTGACTTGATCAGTTATTCTATAGAATAACTGAATTATACACTTTAACGGTGACATATACACAAAATAATAAAAACAATAAAAACTATGCAAACAATAAGCGCAATAGGTAATAAGAATAGCACAAAAAGAATATATAAACAGAGCAGAAAAGAATATAAAAAGGAGACAAAGAATATAAGTACAACAAAATATGAACATACAGAACATCTTTGGTGGAATCGGGAATAGGCATGCTTGTGCTTAATCTTCGTAATATAGTGAAGAGAATCAATTATGTATTTTGAACCTCTTCCTTAAGACTGAATGGGTCGCAAATTCAATACATATTTACAATTTGGGTGCCAAGACCACACGCTAAATTTCAATTCTCTAGCTAGTTTAGTTTTTGAGTTATCGCGTTCACATACACGCGAAGAGACGGACATCAACCCGATGAGAGATTTGTTTAGAATTTCTCACACAACTACATTCTAGAAATAAAACCATGTGCCAGATTCCATCTATTTAAATTGTTGCGTATTTGAATTATCGTGTTTCCATTCACAGGGAAGGATAGACTGACGATTTCCTGCTGACGGATTTTGTCCAAAAATGTAGATAAAGAGCTACAATTTTGTGTGAAGACTGCATAATAAATTCATAAAAGACCGTTGCATATTCGATTCATGATGTTTCCAAACAGACACAATTCCAAAAAAATTGCTTCGTGTTTAGTTCAGTTTAATTATATTAACGTCCCATTTTGAAGTAACACGAGGGCTATTTTGGAAAGGACCTCGTAATTTTGAATCGGAGTCAGATGATTCGTCAAACCTTCGAGGTCAGAGTTTTTGACGATTATAATACTTCCTCTCCCAACTTCCGCACCATACCAACGATTCAGAGAGGTCCAGTGGCGGCTCGTCCGTAAGAGCCGCAGAGCTGCAGTCCCCAATGAAATTATTTTAAAATATTGTATTTTCGTTTTTATTCTAATTGGCTTACTTTTCCACTTTGAGAATTCAGTGATCAACGAAAATGGCAAAAAAGTAATAAATAATGTAAGACGGAAAATCAATCAAGAATTAAAAGAGACAGAACAGAACTGCATCAAGTTTTGCCCCTCCTACGGATCCGATATTAGCGCAAAGAGCAAAGCGAAGCGGGAGAAAAGCAACCCTTTCTCCGCTTGAAATTACGTTCATTTGAGCCGCATTTTTTCAGCTCTGATTTGGCGCGACTACCTCATTTGGCTCTTTTTCGCCTTTTCTCAGTCATTAAATCGTTTTTTTAATCCAATTGTGGAGGAGTTGTAATTTATTGCTTCTTTATGTTTTTTCGGGTGCTGTTTACGATTCTGAGGTTTGCCGCCAATCAGTTTTGTTGAAATTTCAGTTATAGCCAAAAAACATTAAAAACATTTCTCCAGTTTTTTGCTTATAACTGAAAAACTATCAATTTTTAGTATATCATCATTATATAATAAAATAATCAGCACAAAATTTCCTACAACTTAGGTCTATAAGACTTTTGCAGAACTGCTTGTTTCTGAGCTGACGAGCCACCATTGGGGAAGTCTAAAACATGGAGATTCGTCAAACCTTCGAGGTCAGAGTTTTTGACGATTATAATACTTCCTCTTTTTAGACAAGAAAGTAAAAGAACTGAAATTCAATTTTTATTTTTTGTAAATTTTTTTAGGATTCTTCAGCAGAAGATAGCATAAAATCTCATATCAATATCCAAAAGTATTGTATATGAAAAATTCACTCAAATAGTTTGAAAGTTAGTCAAAAATATTAAGTTAATCAGATAATTCTCTATACTCATATTGTTATTCTCGAACACAGTAGCAAGCATGAAAACATCTTTATTTCGCAAGGAGCAATTCAAGTGTGTCAGGTGAGAACAAATTGACTACATTTATTTGCAAATTTATATTTTTCGGGCTTAGAACGCTTCCAAGATGGTTTACTGTGTGCTTCTCTGCATAATGAAACTGATCTGTCTACTAAATTAAATTGCGTTATAAAGTATCTTGGGGACTAGAATCGTATTCTAATTTTATGGTTTTTGTGTGTATTTATGTACATAATTTAATTCAGAGAAAGTTTTATATATCGGTCTCATGTAAGAATCGTAGTTTCAAGACGAAAGATTGATATTTGTATATATTTATATTAATATATAATATATATTTAAGAGTATATAATTTTGTGTTTATAATAATATGCCTTACAAATTGTTATAGGATATAGACAATTATCTTCATTGATTGAAATCTAATTCTGAATATTTCTGTTATATGTCACTTAATAGTTTAAATAAAGTAATATTCGTGTATTAATATTCTTTGTATTAAAAAAAATAACGTTTAGCACAAATTAGTTTGACATCCAATTTTTTTTTCATTAATTTTCTCAATAAGCCTCGAATAAATGATTGTTAATTTCTTCAATATTTTCTATTAGTCCTATACCAGATAATTACCAATACCCTGGAAAGAAATTTAAAAAAATCTCATGCTATTAATTTATCTCAATTTTCCATTCGTTCCGTTCGTGTGTTAATAGTACACTAATATTTGCAAAAGCAATATTCTAAACCAGCTATTTTTGTAGTAAACATTCTACTCAAAATTTTAACATCAATACTTACTTCCTAAATTGTTAGTATTCAAGGTACTTATGAATAGCCTTGCGATTATTATAATTAGTTGAATGGAAATTACTTATGAAAATTAAATATTAAATTAAATTTATTTATAAAAATTAAACAAATTTTTCAGGATTGTTTTGGAAATAATTTAACTTATAACTCTTAATAATAAGCTACAACTGAAAACTTCAAATCTACACTGCACCTAGATATATAATTGCATCACTCATATTTTTGTCATTTTAAGCTTAATTGATAAATTATTATAGCACTTATTGCATCTTTAAAATAAAGTAGACAGATTTTTAATACAGAAATTTTGAGTAATCAATAATTTCTTGTTGTATTATTTTAATTAAATATATAAACTCAATTTTTTTCCAATAATTTGTCCTACATTCCTTACACTCATTTATACGGATTTTCACAACAGCGGTTGACAAACAAAAAATCATGCAGTGCATTATTATACAACTTTACAACCTAAATTATTAACCACTCGTTAATTTGACAACTTTCAGTAAATAAGAACAGTTAGTGTTGTAGAAATAATTTTTTGATGGCAAAATTAACTGCATAACATACTTTTTATCAATGATACAATTGTTCATTGTTACAAAAGGAATTTTAATTAAATAAATTTTAAGGAATTCCTTTCATAAATTTTGTGCTTAAGAGTATTTTTTAAAACGAATTAATATACTTCTTACTTCGCAGATCCAATTTTTTCATAATCTAGAAATATTTCATTTGCATTCTTTGTTATTCTACATCTCGTAACCTTCTGGCGTCTCAACAACTTCCGTTTTATGGATGAATGGAGATAGCATTTACCAATAATCCTTTAATACTCTTACTTACTACAACATAAAAATGTAACTTTGTCGATGTTCTGTGTGTTCTGTGGATTATATATTTTTTTCTCGCTTAATTCCGATGAACATAACAAATTATTCACTATTATCTAAAAATATTCACGGAGATACAAATGATAAGAATTCACAAGCATTTGTTATTTTCTTTTAGTTATTTATTGTATAATTCTTCAACTAGTAATTCTTTTCGTTTCCTGAGTAACGTATCACAAATGATCCTATTATTATTTTATTGACTATGTGGGCAATGTTTATTTCTTTTAGTTATTTATTGTATAATTCTTCAACTTGTAATTCGCTTCGTTTCTTGAGTGATGTATCACAAATGAGCCTATTATTATTTTATTGATCATGGGCAATGTAATAACCGTCAGTTAATTCGAAATTGCCAATAATATTTGTAATAATTGCGGTAATGCTGATTAAACATCAAATATATTTCCTTATGATACTTGATTTTTCGAATATGATCACAGCTGAGTTTTTAATTTTAAATACACAAATATTTTTGGTTCTATTATCAAGTTAAAATATTAAAAAATATTAAATACAACTAACGAAAGAATGTTGCCCAAATTATAACGATCCTCAAAATTTGCTCATTTATTTTTACATTTTTACGAAATGTGAATTTTGAAAGATAGGTAACTTCTATTGAAAAAAAAAATCCTTGAAAAAGTAGAAAAGGTAAACAATTTGGAAATTTAGATGTTTTCATGCTGATAACGTGTGTTCTAATACTGCATTAAGGCCATAAAATGGTAATATGCCTTACGGGGAATTTAGACATACATTAAATCATCGATCTCAAGATTTTACATTTCAGATAAACTTAGACTTATTCAATTGATATAGATTTTAGATATAAGTTGCAATTAAGTAAACAAGTTAGAAATAACTTAAACGTCAAATAATAAAAAAAAATTTTTCAAAAAAAACATGCTTTTATCGGTGTACTAAAAATTAGAAATTAATTTTATGTAAAAAATATGGACAACAAAACAAAGTTGTAAAAGCGTGAAGAATCGATAGAAATACTCTAAGCAAATTAAAATTTTAATCACATATATAATATAATTTCATTTTTTAATGAATGTAAAGAAATTTTCTTTCATATGATATTCATTGAGTTTTAAAATTTTATAATATTGCCTTCATTCCTTCCTCATTTAAAATTTTGATTTGACGCTCATATTTTTGATAAGATATATTTCTCCTTCCAATAAAAAAGAACGCTTTAATTTTTTTTATTTTTATTAGATTCCTCTTTTTTGTCTTTAATATATATTTCACAATTCATTATAATAAATATTATGAAAAACTTTAAAATAATTTTTTTCTGAAATCTACTACCAAATGGAGCTATTCATATCGAATTAAAATTTCATTCAAATTAATCGATTAACTGAAATTGAAGTTCTGACAAATGCTGTAATGTCATCTGGAACAATATCAGAACCTTAATATTAAGAAGGCAGTGAAAAATAAGTTACACACTTCCATCTTAACAAACAAGAAGCATGTCCAGTTAAATAAAAGTGTATAATGCACAGAATTTTTAGCTATTTAAGTGATAATAGAAATCATTATAATACTAGAAAATCACGGGTATGACGGGTACAAATAGCCTCTTCATTCGAGAGATTTCCCGTCAAATCTGACGTGTTTAAATAGATGTATATGCGAGAGAAATGTTTAACATTGATTGAAAACAAATAAAATAAACATATGTATTATGACAGGAAATTTTTTATTTACATATTTCTTCTTTCTTCAAAAAAATTCTTAAAAAATGTCTTTATTTAAAAAAATCTCTTGATAAACAACATTCAGTGTGAAGTATTTTTCGTTGTTTAACAATTTTCCTTGTACTTCAAATGTCTTTGTGTAAATTTTAACGTTGCCAAAAAATATTATCAAATTATATCACCACGAATGCACTAAATAATTTGATGCATCGTGGCGTCCAAACTATATCACGCGCATGATATACCACTGACGTAATTTACTATTTTCTATTAAAAAACGGAAGTTAACTTGAAATATATGATTAATATAATTTAAAAGTTCCCGGATCCTATTGATCATAGCGAGTTAAATTTTTTATCAACGGATAGCAAATTTTATTTCACTATTTTAGAGCTATTAAATGTGAAATTAGAACGACAATTACTCTTTTAAATTGAAAATTACTGAAATTTAGGTTCTCTAACAATGAAATAATGCTTTTAACATCTCGCAGTGCTATGGCGCGTGTTTTATTGTTGGTGACGTCAGAGCGTTACCGAGAGAACTGGGCTATTATATTAGTAATAGATGTATATATTAATACCGATAACAATAGAATTACATATTAAAAATTTTCACTATCAAAATTTTGGCTATACATAATCTGTCAGGTAATGAATTTTCCATCCCTGGCGACTCCGTTTCTCAATTTACTGTATTATTTCTCAAATTTCCATTCGTATAAAGTAAAATAATATTTATCTTAATAGATGAGTTTCGAAAAATGTTCTAAACTAAGAATGATGTAAATGTTTGAAAAAAATTAATATCTCATTTTGATAATATCCCTCCCCACTCCATCTGTAAATTTACGTAGGTAAGGATGGATTTTTCCACAGGAAGGCATTTGGTAAATTTAGTGGGCATCAGGCCTGCGTATAAGGTGGATGTTTAGTGCTATTACTTTTCAATCCGATCGTAAAGCCGAGACTCTGCCAACAATCAATGCCTCCTAATGAAACAAATAATTGAATTTAGAAAACAATTAAAATACTTTTGTGTTACATCTTATACATTTGAAGAATAAATGCTTTTTTTAAATATCTTCAGTTAATGGAAAAAATTTTAACTACATAAGACAGAAAAGCACAAGAAATTGCACAAGTTCCATGCATGTAGGATTTACTCTATGGTAAAGTTAATGAGCATACGTAAAGAATTGACTTTTAACGCATCGCTAAATATTTAAATCAATTCTCAAATTAAGTAACGGGTAGTTATAATTGTCGTATCCTTGTTCAGATCACTGCTGGATAAAGTGTTCATAAAATTAAATCTCCGTTGTATGCATTTCAGAAATGCGAGAACGAATGATACGCAAAAAGAAAAAAATTACTAAGAAAGGAACATTCGGTAAAAATAAATTTATGCTTTAAAACTCTTCAGTTCACAGCATTAATTAAATTGACAAATGGGTGTTTAGTACGAGTGTAAAAAAAATTACACTCCCATATCACTTAGTTCTTGTAATTGATATTCATTACGACTGGAAATGAAATATTATTCTACGACGATTGAGATATATTAAATTACGGTCTCTTAGCCTATCGTTAAATTTTGTAACATTTTAGCTTCATCCCTTTTCTTATGTTCTTGAACGCATATTACCGAAATATGCCGTTGTTGTGGCCCCTGGCATTATTTTTTTCTACACTGCTCTGAATAAGTATATATTGGTCTCTCCATAATCCAGCCCCTCCAAGTATTCCGGCGTTTTCAAAAGGGCTAGTGGGGAACTTCAAAGAGAAAATAAGACATTGCAAGTCGATGCCAGTGACCTTGGCTCGACGTCAACAATAGGCCGCTGCTAAGATTTTGTAATAGTTATTACATATAGTATAATTTTCTGTATAATTTTGTAATATTTTGTCCAATAAACATATATTTTGCTACTAAAATACTTTTTTCCTAAATGAACCTCCACTATTCCGACCCTTTTGTTGATCCGGCAACCCTCTGGTCTGATATTTGCCGGATTATTGAGGAGCTACTGCAATTTAATTTTTTTTTTTGCCACACATTACTTCAGTTTGCTGGAATGGAAACTTCTCCTGATTAAACACGAATAAAAGTTAAGCAATAGTCCAGAACCATCAGATTCTTTTACTCAATGACGGGTTTCGGCATAGCTTGTAACAAGCGAAGAAAGCCTAGGAATGGACTTTTGATAAGTTCTAAAAAGTAACCTCAAAGTGTTTCCAAGCGTTTAGGATGAAGGCGCGACCCCAGCTATCCGATGGCGTTCTCCCTTTTGTCTGAAGATCTCTTTCTTTCTTGTAAATACCGCGTTGGTTAACCGGGTACATTTCAATTTCATGCATTGTTGAATCCAATTACACCATAACTGAACTCTCAAGTATACAAGAAATGTTATAAGATAGCGGTCGGAAACAAAGACTGAATTTCGAAACCCGCAATTGTTTGTCTGAAAGAGATTTAAACAAGGTTGTTACCTTCAAACTGAGAAACGTATCTTTCGTCTTTTGCAGAGTTTCAATTTTTTTTTCATTACTCTTTCAGCCAACGCTGTTCATGAGTACCAATAAACAATGATTATAGTTTCTAATATAACGTTTTAACTAGTTTCTTAATCACCGTTTAGTCTTTCTCCTATGCTTTGCCTTTTAAAATTTATCATCATAATAGAAATCACGTTTATTCAAAAGGAAGTTTTAAAATCAACTATTGCAAAAAAAGTAACCATATTTATTTATGCAATTGCATTCACCTGGAATAATGAAGAATTCATTTTTTGGGGGATAATATGTAAAATGTTTAGAAATATTTTTGTTGTGCTACTTGGGAACAGTACTTGCGAAATCTCTAAATATGTCTTTAAAGTATTGATTTGATATAATGCATAATAACATGTTGTCCAATATTTTACAATATTGTTTGATATTATGTATTATATGATTTTGTACAATATTCTACAATATTGTTTAATATCGCACAATATTGTGTAATATCTTTGTGCTGCAGGTCATTGTGTTCACATACGCAAGGACAAACAAATAGATAATGCATCCGTTGATAGATTTAGCCCAAAATTAGATACAAATCTACAATTTTGGTGCAAAATTCAAAGACTATAATTCACTCATCTAGCTTATAGCACCTTTATTCGTCACATACTCAAAAATAGACAAATTGACAGGTAATCCACTTATTGACGGATTTGTACCAAAACTTGATAAAGATCTGTAATTTATTAATGAAGCAATACGCCACTTTTCATTTATCTCCCTGTTTAGATTTTAGAAGTTTTAAGTTTACATACTGTGATATTTGTAACAGATAAAAAAATACATTTGTAGAATTATAAATTCCAAGATTATTATTGAAATATTTTTAAATGAAATTAATTAAGTAAACAAATCGTTTGTCATAATAGAAATTAGTAAAAAAATCGTTTGTCACCAATATATTTCAAAAGATAACAAAATTGGAATGACAACGCCATATTTGTCTTTAGAGACCTTTGCCTAGCAACAAGGTAGAAGAAATGTTTTTAAAAGGAATTCGATGTCAATGAATGTAATGAGTGTGATGTACATAGTATTGTAAATATGTTATGTTGTAAAAAAATGTCTGTACTGTTTGGAAATCGTTGTTGTATGTGTTGGAATAAATGTGTTGTTTTTATAAAGAATACTCATCATGTCATCCAATAGAGTCCAATACACAAGAACAAACAGACAGACATTCAACCCGATTATGGAATAGGTCCGAAATTCGATACACATATACACTGCTAAAACCATGTAGGGTAAGGTTGCTCAAGTCGTACCATAGCCTAAGTTGTACCTATTTCGTTCTGACTTTGTTTTCGTAGAATCAGCAACGCTGACGGCAGTGCTATGATTACTAGCATCGGCGATGTTAATTCTATTTTTTAGAACGGAGCTTCGATGCATTACTACCTAACCTCGAGGAAAAATAAGTTTTAGGTAGTTTTCTTATAGTTATCGTGCATATTTCGTAAGGGATAGAACAATATTATTAATAACACCTTGTTATTTTTTAGGATATCATTTCTGTGCTATTTGAATAGTTATTTTTATGAAGTAATGACGCTCTGGTTCAATTCATTTTTTATGATGCTTACTTAAAATTTTACACTTGTCGTTGCTTAAGTCGTACCACAAACGAGGCTTAAATCGTACCAGTTGCGCCTTAAGGATCTCTTGCACATCTAAAGATACATATTATTTATAGAACGGGAATATTGTTCTTTTTAATATGTAATGTGAAATGCGCTTTTTCCAACTTTTAGGCAGAGTTCATAAAAGTGGCAAAGCGTACCGATAATACTTAGACAAGAAGATATGGAGGAAGCGTTATAAAAATTATCCAATGGTAATATAGGCTTCAACGAAAGTATAATATTCCTAAACTGAAACTGCGACGCCACCTTCTAGAATTAAATAAACATTGTGAATTTGGGAAACCGAAAGCGCTGACAGAAGATTAACTCAATACCGAATAGTTAACTCAAATACAAGGTGTATTTGGCTCTATTGCTTGCAAGGTACGACTTAGGACATAGGTGGTACGACTTAAGAACCGGTTTCCTTAGTCGTACCTATGTTATTACTTTAAGATTTGTTTATTTCATTCGACATTGTACGTGTATTTTGAACTTTCTTGTAATAACTAGCTGCAATATTCATGGAAGTTGTGAATAATGCAAACTTTAATCCTTCATTTAGTAAAACTTGCAATTTGTAGACTTTTTTCCTTAGTGGATACGACTTAAGCAACCTTACCTTTCCAAGTCTCATACGCCGGTTTTGCTGCATTTCTGAGTAATCTCTTTCACATGATCCTGGATAGACAGATAAACTTCCCTTTGAAGGATTTTGACCAAACTTTGATATAAAACTACAATTTTGGTGAAAAGTCCGCATTTTATTTCACCCAAATTTAATTTTTCTTTCTTGTTGCATTTTTGTGTCATCATGTTTACAACCAGAGAGACAGACATAATGCGAAAAATGGTTTTTTTTGGGGGGGGAGGGGAGACTCCATGTGGTCTAAAGCTTGGAGATTCAACAAACTCTCGAGGTCAAATTTTTTGACAATTATACCCTTTCTCTTTGTATCATAGACGAGAAAGAAAAAATATCCATGAAAGAATTCTAAAAAATGCACCGAAAATCAAAACTCCACATAAAAAGAGGATCAAATAAAAATGGAATTACTCCGCTTTGACAATTTACATCACTACACCTAATTATTCGTACAATAATCTTTTCCAAGTCGATTGTAGTAACTTCACCTTAACAGTTCACTACAAACTAATTATCACTCTCATCTGCATAGAAAGCAACCGAACTGCGTAAAAAAAGCTCTCACTAATAACGGAAAGCTGACGAAACTAAACTATTGCGAGAAAAGTCGAATGATCGAGAGATGGAGGTGACGGATAAATTGTTTAATTCTTCCGTTTGCTTCTTTTATAGACGGGAAAGTGGGTTAATTTTTGTCGCTCTTTATTCAATGCTCGAGCTCCCGAAGCAAATTCGCCAGACTGGAACAGCTCCCAGAAAACCATGTGGGCAGATGCAGTTAATTGCGAACATAAACGAAATCTGAGAGAGAGAGCTGGTCTGTTGGCTGATTTCCTCATTAGGCAAAAAAGCTGAAAGACATTATCTCTTTGTTTGTATATTTATTTATGTTTTAGTATAGATGGATAAAGTATTTCAATTGCTAAAAAAAATGTAATGTCGACATTTTGACAAGTTTCTACGATTTAAATCAATAAAACCAATTATTTATTTTTTGTTTGTCCACGCCGACAGAGCCTACACAGCGGATGTAAGGCACTGATTCGAACGGCGGGTAATTTGAGTTCATGAAAACAATTACAATACAAATACAAACATTATATCAGTGCTGAATTATACAGAATGCAAAAAATCAACATAATTAAAAAACAAAAGTTCTAAACAACCGCAAAAGGCAAAGCAAGTGTCAAAAGACAAATTATCAATTTTTTTGACATCAAATTAAAATAGAGAAAAATCGAAAGTCTAATGAAAATATATATTACAGAATGTATGACTATTCAAAATGTAACATTCAAAGTCTGAAGTCTTAAAAATGTCACACAAGCGTTAAAAAAAGCAAAGATAGATTTTCTCGATAAATCTCCTTCAATCAGAAAGCTCACTGCAGAAATAGCAGGAAATCCTAAAAATCTCCATCAGTTTCACAAAATGAATTATGAAATTATGCCTTTGAGTCTTTTTTCCGTGGGAATGTGAACACAATACAACGAGTTAGTTCAATGAAATTCAAAATGCGGTCCTTACAAAAAAATTGGTGATATGTGGCAAAATTTGGACCTAATTCGTCCAAAGGAAGAGGCATATTCCCAAAACATGTACTCTAATATTTTTCTTTCTATATGAAGTGCACAATGACAAAATATTGTAATTGTCGAAAAATTCGACCTCGAGGTTTTGATAAATCTCCACATTTCAGACTTCCCTGAGTCCGAAAACACCATTTTTGGAGCTATGTCTGTCTATCGGACTCTGAACACGATAAATCTAAAGTCCAACGATCTGGAAGCTTGAAATTTGATATGAAGTCTTTACATCAAAATTAAAGATAATTAGCAAATTTTGGACGAAATCCATCTGCAAAAAGTCTGTTCGTTCGCACCCATGTGAACACTATAACTCAGAAACGCAAATAGTTAGATGGAACAAATTTTTCACGCATTTAAATCATTAGATTTGTAGATATATGACAAATTTTAGAAAAAAATCGGTCAAAGGGTTGACCGTCTATCGGTCTATACATTTGAGAGTGTGTGAACGCGACAACTGAAAAACTCAAAAACTTAGACAAATCAAATTTGGTATGTGGTCTTATTAGGAAGCCTGAGATAAACCTCTTGCAAGAATGATTGAAAAGGGTTGATTCCAATACACTTTCAAGGCAGAAAATTCACGTATGATAAAAATTATGCATCATAATAGCCATTACTTTCTGCTGACGACTTAGCAATTCTCCTCGACAACAATAACATCTACTCCCCCCATATCAGAGCATCCAAATCTAACGGAAAGCGCACTTAAGTACTTTTCCCCTGGACTCGCGAAATTAAATTTTCAGTACTTCCTGCGAAACAAGACTGTTTTCCTCCTCTTTAAAACGCTTTCTTTAAATATTCTCAAGCAAAAAATACCCATTGTTTATGGGCACCTTGAAATTTTTTCCATGCCTTTCCACCTGTTTTGTATTTGTTCCTAAATAGGATTTTGTAGCGTTCAAATGTGTGTAAGTAAGCTTTTAAGTGTTAAATTTTTTATTTGTACTTTTTTAATTAATAACTTTTTTCCTTCTCTTTCATGCCAACATTTTTGACAGATATGTCATGTTTTTTCTCTTTTTTTTTTTTTTTTTGAAAAATAAAAAGACGCTTCATACCTATCCAACTGCTTAAAGGATCATCCATTTGGTACCAGGTGCATGGGTATGGAGTGGTGTTCTGCTATCAAAATTATTGATCTGTCTCAAAGTTTGGACCCGGTGGGTGGAAAGAAAAAGCACCTAAAATCTTTACTCACTTTTCTTCACTATACTATGAAGTACAAAACGCTCCTTACTGTGTTGGATAAAATCGAGAGGAGGACACTCAGGCTGATTTCATTCAGCAATGAGCTACAAAAAAGTATCAAATTTCCAAAATGTTTTTAGTATGTGGCGTTTTCATTCATGAAAATGAAAATTATTTATTTACCGAAGAAAATGCACTCAACAGAAAAGATTCCAATTACAGTGTTGCATGACATAAATTGCACATCAAAGGACAAAAAGTGATAGCATAAAAAACAAAGACAGCACGGATTAAAGAACATTGTTAAGTACATAGAAGCCTAAAAAAATTAAGAATAGTAATTACACAATCGATTATAAAACAATAGATGTATTAAAGTTCCAGCGGGCGCGCATTTGCAAAAGATACTTGAATTGTGCATCGTATTACATATTTATATCGTTATTTTATATAATTAAGTGCAATTTTATTTATAAAATCGTTGTTTACAATTAGGCTAATAAATACAGATAACATAAATAAAAGTTGCATTATTTTTGTGTAAAATAATACGATATATATATGTAATACGATGCACGATATGTCGTAAAATTTGCATCTGGAAGGTTAAGAATTCAAAAGTGATAAACGCTTAATTTTGAAAACCTTAAACGACATATGAAAAATATCCAAGTCTTCAATATGCTTGTTAAATATGCTGTAAAATTCATATTGGGAAATTATCTATATAATTAAATTGGACATTCGTATTTTCAAATAATGGGTTATTTCTACATTCATATTTGCATTCATTTTCACTTTCTCGTATATGAAGTACGGAACGAGAATATATTGTAATTGACAAAAAATTCGACCACGACATTCTGATGGATCACGTAGTTTTAATCCCGTCTCAAATCTAAAAATACCATTTTTGGAGTTCTGTCTGTCTGCGAACACGCTTCCCCCGGGGGGGGGGGGAAGCATCACAAGCACTTGGATGAGAAATCGCCGGATAAGTAAGAAAGGTCTCGCTTCCCCTGGGAGTATAGTAATGGTGTAGGGTTGAGTTACTCCACTCCGATGACGGGGCATACCTTCTTGGGGAGGGGTTGGGCCGTGGCCGGTGATGACTATTAGGACTCCGACCATAGTCCCGACTGTTGTCGTAGCGCCGGTTATTCAACGATTCCACATGCCTAGGCAGGAAGGGGGTAGCTCCTTTGTGTCTCGGAAAACGATAACTCAAAATCTCTAAAAGCTAGACAGAACGCCACCCCATGCCCCTGCGCCTTATAGTTATTGCAACTACCTAACAGTTGTGTGGACATGAGGTGGATACATGCTAGACAGATAAAATTGGGTATGTGTAATTAACACCATCATTGTACGTTTCTGTCAAAATTTGGACCCAATTCCTTTAACAGAAGCTTACCTGACTGATCGTCCGTCCGTGTGAGAGTAAGCACGATAAATAAGAAACGATACCAGTTAGATGGTTGAAATTTGGTATACGGTTTTGCTATCACAATAATAGATCTGTGCTACATTTCTGACAAAATCCGTCAAGACTTGCCCTTCCGTCAGTTTGCACACCTGTGTGTTGATGCGCGTGACAACTCAATGACCAACGAAAATAAAATTTGGCGTGTGGTCTAGTCACCAAACTTGTAGTCTGTGTCAAATTTTGATTTCAATCGGTCAAAAGGAAGACATCCATATTGTATACTAGCAGGGCCGTCTTATCCAATGGGCTAAATGGGCTGTATCCCAGGGACGGCAAGGACATCTAAAAATTAACTATACTGATTTTATTTTAATTTTCAACCAAAAAATTATTAGAATTATAATCTGAAATACTTTAAAGAAATATATATTATTAAGGCTTGTAACTAGATAGCCATCTATTTTATAACTTTGCCTAAACATCTATATCAGTTCAGAAAATTTTCATGAAGAGTGAGAAAACCCTAAACTATGAGCGCAGTAGAAGTTGCATGCATTATTAATGATAAAGCAGGTAGCTGTAGGCTGATACTTAATATCATAGTTTGGTTCTCAATTTATTTTTAGGTAGATATTTGGATGGATCGTAAGCGATTAAATTCCTCATTACAGTTCTGATGGGGTGCCAAATTTCTTTAGTCCAGGGCATTCGAACTTGTTAAGACGGCCTGTGTTAGGTTTTCTCATTATTTCATAAATCACAAATTACGCCATATATGAGAAATTCGAAAGGGGGTACTCCCGTTCTTTAAATACTGCAATTATTGCCCTACGAGTTGTCATTGATATTCAAGGAAAATATATTATATAATTTGAATTACTGCCCTTATATATAAGTGCGCAGTTACTTCGTGTATAAAACATGTATTTTTGCAAAAGTTATCGTGACTAACATTGCTAAGATGATTCAAAAATTGTTTCACACTGTTGCACAATGTCTGCGCAACAGCAGTTATCTTCATTTCCGAGGTCGTTTCTTGAGGAAGTAACAGAAAAACTAATTACGAGGTATAAAACGCTCCTTAATAATTGCGAAAATTATGTAGAAAAGCAGTTTTAGATTTGCTCTTTCATCCATTAGAAATTCTGTTAAAAATAATGTGCGTTTTTAATTTTAAAAGTGTCATTTTCCAGAAATGTTAAAAATATATACTCGAATATACAATTTTTTTCATTATTAAACATTATGGCAAATATAAAATAAAGCAAAATGTTTGAAATATAGTCTTTCAAAATGATCATTTATCAAGGAAAATGAGAGGAATTCGAAAGTGAAGAAAAGGTTAGCTAAAAAGTTAAGAAACATAATTTTTGTAAAATTATTAGGATTGAAAAATATTATAATAAATCACATTTCGTGATTTCTCAAAACCTGAAATAAATAAAGATTTAATGACGAAAACAATATATTTCTCCACGTTCTTCGGTTTTTTTTTTTTTTTTGAGTTATCACCAATACGTAGAAAATATAGATCCTACCTTAAGTGTAAACATAAACTTTCTACTTTTGCTCGACCTGAACGTGACTATAAATGCTTGCTCAAAGCGCATTGCAAATTAATGATCTATGATGATGGACTCATTTATAACTTGACCAAGGACTACGGCCATCAACCTGTTCTCCTCGCATAAGCTCAGCCAAAGGACGATTTTTCTGGTTCTTTTGTTGTTCTAACTTTGCGTCTCGAATTTCAACTTGGTGAAAACAATGGTTAGTTTGTTTAAATGCCAATACACGCCACGATTAAAAGATTTATCTTTTCAAAGAATATGCAAATTGGAATAATATTTCGAATTTGGAACGAGTTCTTATAAGGATGTGTATCATGCATAGAGAGAAAATTGCAATATGTAATATAATTATTGCTACAGAAGTGCTGAAATGTATTGTTTTTGTAGATAATGTATGCAGATATTTGTTAAAGGCGTTGAACTTAATGGTTGCACAAGGAATGCGTTCCTGTTATTGCATTTGATCAATTTCGCCATTATTAAGTTTTACCTTCATTCATTCTCAGAAGTTTAAAGTTTTAGAGTTTAGACAATCATCATTAAATTTAATAAGATAGTGATCTGAAGAGTGAAAGGAATCTTTTTTGAAAACAATATTGCAATTTAACAAGCAATAAGGATATATATCTTTACAATGGTAAGAGAAACTGCGAGAAAATAAATTTTGAAATGCAGACAACATATCTTTGCGCTGTCAGCAGTTCTTTCTCACTTATTTATAAGTTAGTTAATGAACGTTTTTAAATAATTGTATCATGACAGTTATGTCTTGTATAATGGGATGATATCAGAAGAACATAATGTTGTGAGAAATACGATGCGTTAAATATAATTCAAACACATTACTCAAAAATTGAAAACAACTTTTTCAACTTTGATTCTAGCTTTTACCATTAAGATATTTTAAGAACATGAATAACTTAAAAAATGAATAAAATGGAAGGCTTCAACTCAATCGAAATTCGATATATTTAACGAATATATTACATAAAAATTATCCCAATTAACGTTTGAGATCTATTACATCACAAGAGATGAAAATGTCTGTAAATATCAAACTTAAATAAGTCTACTTGTAACCCAAATAGAAGCATTTATTCCAAATTGTATTCGTTCATGAAGACTGCAAATGAATGTCAGATGCAGTTTTTATCATACATATCTCTCATATTAACTTCCTATTTTTGAACCTCTCAGAAGGCTACATGCACATGAGGATTGTTAGACACAGTTCTCATAATTTTAAACCATGTTCAGAAAACTAGGCTGAATCTGAATCGCAATCCCATTTCTGAAACTTCCACAAAACAGCAACGTCAGACTTTAATTGAAAATGATTGTCACCATTCAATGGTAGTCAATGGATGGCCCCAAAGGACATTCTATTGAATCGTAAATAAGAAAAAATATATATGAAGACAGGCTTGGCTAAAGAAAGCGTCGTAAGTCCGACAGGCATTCATTGTGAGGCTGGGTGTTTTGTATTTGAAAGTTATACTCAGGCAACCTTGAAAAATGCTATTTTTCAAAATTTAGCTATGAACCAAAGCATAGTAACGTTTTGAAAAAATGCACAAAGGACTACCAAAATGTGGATTGCTGCCAAACGTATTCTGCTTCAGAGCGTTGTTTGTAATAGCTAAGAATGTGCCCAGCCACTAGCCACAGACTTAGCCACCGACGATAAAATTTCCACAAAGTTCATCTTAAAGTCAGTTAGCAAACACAAAACTTTCATTTTGATCGAAACCATTCGTGACAAAATCATATCGAACAGGTGTATCGTCTAATTACCAGTGAAGTTTTGAGGATTCCTGTAGCAAATATCCTTTTATAATTCTGATTAGGCATAGGCTAGTGGCTCCAAACGGTGGAATGCATATTTCTTGCGGTGCTTAATTGAAATGTTGAGAAATGAAAAAGTTCTTTTCTATGTTTTCTCTGGAACATTTTTATTTGAAAAAAAGAAAAAAACTTTTTAACAAAGTACCGCTTTCGTTTGAAAACTATTTCTTCTGTTCATTCATGAATATAATTTTCTCTAAATAAGCAACGGTTTTTTTAAAAAAGTAGACTAAGATACAACAATTAAAGAGAAGAAATGGCTTTGAGGGCTTTTTTTTCCTTAGCATATAACGCTATAACAAATTTATAAAACATAAAAAAAGTTTATACAGGTACTGAATTCCATTTTTTTTTATTATTTCCTTATTATTTTACACGCTCTTTTTCACAGTCTGAAAACTTAGCTATTGTTCTATTCTCTTTAACTGTCAGAAATTTAAATAAAAATAAAAATCTATTTTCTGACAGATATCACAGAATTTGTTTAAAAAATACCTTCTTTGCAACATGTATCCACTGTTTCTGGTATGACTGCATTCATTTTTGTAGGTTTTCTCTCTTGCAGAAACTTTTCACTTATCACAAAATGACCTCAAAATTGAAAGTTGTATTCTTTGCAAGTAATCTTGTTTCATTTTCAAACACTCACTGTGATTAACTTAACATTTCTTGTATCGAACACTATATCAAAACAATAATGTATAAAAGTTGGTATACGATATTCTATGTAGAATAAGGAGCATTTTCGTGAGATGTAATGCGCGGGAGTAAGTATTTAGGTCATTTGGAGAGTTTTGATAAAATCTGCAAGTACGAAGTGAAGACAATATTCAGGCGCTAACATCAAACGAGTGTCAAAGTAAATCACATATAACTGAAAGATTTAGAATTAAAGATTAAATTTTTAAACTGCAGTTCCAATAACCTGAAGCTCCTTAAATGTTTCAAAACTAAAGCAACGTCTTTTTCAATATATTTTTAAAGCAATTTGAAAGGAATAATATATAATGCAGCTCAATACCTAACAATTTCCATTTTGAAAATCTACCCTATAGTTACAAAAAGATAAGTAGAAATCTTGCGTTTTTTTTGAAACGCATTATATATGGAGCTTATTTTAAACCTTACATATTTGTGTTGGTATCATTAGTCTCAAAATACATTCAACGTTAATGCAATAAATCTGTCCGAATTTCAAAATTTTAAAGCGTTTTAAAACAATAAATGTTAAAACGCTTCCATATTTGCAAAATATGGAAAGATAAGAATTTTGGCGTTTCTCATCCATAAATGGCAACTCGGTCGAAATGGTATTATGTTGTTTATTTTTTATGATTTTTGTTGAATGATACATTCTATCTTCGTTTTGTTTCAAATTTAGAACTGAGATAACCTTTAATTATATAATAAGTCTTAATATTGTGATACATACATAAACACCACCAAAATCGTAGTTATTAATTTTATTTATCTCTCCTTATTGCATAATCTTTTTAGTACAGAAGTTGTTAGGTAAGGTTAGAACAACTTGTCTGCACAGATCCTATAAAATATTTACATAATGAAAGCAATATGCAGTTAAAGAGGAAGAGTATTGAATTAATTAACCTAACAAATCGACTACTCTTTTGCAACAAAAAAATATCGGATATTTTTGCCGACATTCTATCCAAATAGTACTAAATAACAGGGGTTACTGATTATTCAATTGTTTTAATAGTACTAAAAATGAATAACTTTAAGTTTATTCCAAAGAAACTCTTTATAAATAAACAAATTGAATGAATCGCAGTCGTTATGGCGAAAATTGAAGCAATGGGATTATAGAGGATAGGATATTAAAATTTCTATAAAATACTTTTGAACAGTGTAATATAGTTTTCTGTGATAGAATTCTTCTCAGATTTGAAAATCTCAAGAGTTCGTTTAAATTTTAGATAAATATATACGTTAAAAATATCTCAACACACAAGTATCATGCAGTCAGACAATATTTACCATAAATTTAACAATTTCTGGTAAATATTGTCTCGCAGAAATAATTTTTAAGAAATTGAGCTTTGATTATATGCTTTTATCAAAAAAGTAGCGAGGTTAATTGATTTTCAAAAAAGATTACAATCATGATATAATCTTACCAAATGAAATTGTTGTCATCAATAGAAAAAAAATTATTATAAATTAAAAAGTCTAATATTCGTTTTTGCTTAGTAGCGCGACAGCTAACAAAATTTGCACATTGAATGCTCGAATTTTTGCTTTTCCTTGCTCGTGACAAAATTACATTCCATCGAAGAACATTTTTAAAGTCGCATATCTTTTTCGATAACAGATTTTTATTTCTTTTGCTCAAACTCTAATTTAAATAATTATGCATACTTTTTCGTTCTATATATGCACTCTTTCCACCGCTCTTCCTTTGCATCACTTTTAATGTATGATTTTGGGGTTGTTAGATTCTTTATCCTCATTTTACCCTCACCACTGCCGTTAAATAAAAATTTAAAAAATGCGTTTTATGTATTTCGTGAATTTTTCAGCCAAGATCAGGGGTGGGGAACCGTTTTACACAGAAAAGCCTCATAAATTTCGGCAGTTGGCAAAAGGCGGCACGGGCAGAATCTTAAGGGTTATTGTTCTGTAATTATTATTATATTACAGACAATTACATATTTCAATGCAAATTGTAAATTACTGGTAAGGCCGCAAAAGAAATTCAAGAAGGTCGCAGGTTCCCCATCCCTGGGCTAGATTAAAATGACTGTTTTAAGTTTACGAATGTGAAAATTCGTCTTCACTCAACACAGTCATTAAGGGTAAAAGCTTTGCTAAGCAACGTTCAAGTCAAGCAAACAGGGCAACTAAGAAGAATCAAGAATTGCTAAGTGCGTGAATATTAAGTTCTGACTAGATTCACAATTTTTATTTTTCCAAAACGTAGAACACCAAGATTTAGACGGTGAATAGTCCAAGTCATATCTTCGAGAATTTGGAGATTGCGATTTCACTCATTTTACGAATATTTACAATAGATACTTTTATAGAATTTACAATTGCCAAACGCGGGATTGATGCCATGAATACAAGGCAAAATCGCTTTCCGCAAAGTTAACTTTCTTTGGGAATGTACAGGTCATATTAAGATAGTATAATTTAAACAAACCTAAATATTGTAGTAATTAAAAGGACAAAATTAAACAAAATGTTAATACAAAGAATTTTTATTGTTGCTTAATAAGTAGAGATGACTCAATTAATGTTTTAGAAGGATGATGATTATTTTAACTTGAAACAATGGCAGATGTAACTCTTTAAAAGTTTGCGATAAACACCGCAGAGTTTTTCAAAGCCTCTCATAAAGTGTATTTTTCTTTATTGATTTGGTCAAACTTCATTACAAAATCAGATAGTTCCTGTACCATTTTCTGACGATTCTTTTAACTCCTTGTAAGTTAGAAGTAGTATTTTATTTCCTTCTTCGCCAACGCTTCTGTCACTGTCGGCTGGCGTTACAAGATCATCCAATTCTTCATTCATCATTTTCCATCGTCATTAGCGATTTCTTTAACTTCTCCTTTTCCATATCTAAACACCTTTCGCCACCAATTGCTTTTGCTATTTCTACGATTTCTTCGTCTTCATTTTTAAAATGTCTACGCGACTGACGCTCCGCAGCGGACCGCATATGAATGAAATTCTAAAATTGGACAAATTAAATGAAAACAATTAAGATATCGCGTATCTGCAAAATCGCATTCTGCTACCCCATGCTCTGCAAGGGTTTACTGTGCTATAATAAATAAATTTAATTAAAGCACTTTTAAAAACACGCTTTTATTATTGCACTAAAAAGTAAAATTTTTATTTTAATTTCTTTCAACATTTTTTTTTGTCGAGCGGAGAGAGGTCCTGTTTCAATTCGATCATTCGGCATTTCGTCTGTTATCTGTAAATGTTTTTGCTATACAGTCACGAATTTTCTTCGAATTAGGCATAAATATTCCTTGTAGTCATTAAAACGATGAACGCGTAAGGATTTTAATTTGTGGTTCCGCTTCAGGATGGTAGTCGTTTTAATGGTTTCAATGTTTAGTGAGTTTGCCAGAATTAAAACATTTGAGTCATTTTGATAATGGCGAGACATTTAATTGAAATTTTGTCAATACTGTTAAAAGCAGAGACTTTTGCAAGCAAATAGCATTCGAAAAATTAAAATGGCTAAATCTTTAAAGACTGGAAGGAAGAACCGATCTTTTTTTTTTTTTTGACACGAGGTTAACTGTTCGCAGATCAAATAGTTTATTTTTGTTCATTTCAAATTTCATAGTTTTAAACTTTTATTCTTATAACTATTAAAGAATTGAGATCAATTTTTTCTCAAATTTACTACTGAGTAACGCACTAGTATGAAATGGAAATTTATTTAAATTAACCGATTAACAGATAATGTTGTTCTTAAAATATTGCAATAGTGTATTGTACATTTAGCATAAACAAGTATATAAAATCTCAAATTTCTAGCACATTAAGAAGTGAGGTAAATATTGACTACAATATTCAATCTTTGAAAACATGAAACAAGTCATGTTAAATGTAAATAATAACGAATAATATTTTATTTACCTTATAAGCCAGATTATTTTATGCTTAAACTTTAAACTTAACTTCCCCATATTTAGTTTAGTTTATTTCTGATGAATAGAGTATTTTTATAAACGAAGGTCAAAAAATTTATTGCTTCAAAAGGGATTATTTAAATTATCAATACAGTCCGTTACCATTTTAAGATAGTTAGTACAGTCATTCTAAGATATATAATTATTATTTCTTAGAAAACAAATGAAGTCTTTTAAAGTTATAGGTATATAAGTTATAATAAGATTTTCTCAGCTCATGTTTAAAAGATATCCTATTTTTATGCCTTATATACAGAGAAACACCGAACTTTTACAGCATATGTAAGCAGAAAAACTTTCAATTATAATAAAAGAGTTCATCATCTAAATATACAGAGCGTATGCTCAAGACCTCGTGAAATCTGCAAAATGAAGAAATTTATTTTAATAACAAACAAAAATTAAAAAAATTATCTGCCTCTCATTTCTAAAAGAAAAATGCGAAAGGGAAGGTGCGATTTCACATTTAGAACACAAAAAATTAAGCTTTCTTATACTCATCGAAAAATGTGTGAGAATATAAAATTTAAAAATATATGTAAATTCTTCTCCGACAATATGTAATAAGAGGTTAAGCGCAAGAATTTTTCTATTAATAAAGTAAATAGTCACCGTAACTACGTTATAGGGAAGACATCAGTAATCTTTGCATGGTGATAATGTATTCCTCTCATAAATATTGCAACGCCTATTTTATTTACAGAATATTTTATACTATTCATGTTGGGTCAATTCTGTCAATATTTGACGGACTGGGATGAAGTACACTCATTGCTATTGACAACAAAACCTTCCGCCGGATGCCAATTTGGAAATACTGGAGCATTCACCAACGGTGGTCATTTTGAATATATTTCTATGTAAACATAATGTCATCTGCCAAAATAGAAGCATTGGTGCCGAAAATAGTTTATTTTCCAGGGTTCGAATGTGATATCACTTTTTTTTCCTTTTTTGTGTCGTTATCAAAAACTTTTACTAGTAGAACTATGATTCATGTCATATGCTATGTTTTATGCAGTCAGAGATATTATTCTTGCTTAATAGAGTGTATACTTCAAGGAAAGAAACCCGGCCCAGAGGCTGCCGTCCGGGAATAATAGAGTGTATACAGTCTTCAACTGACATCCCATGTATAAACTGTATGCGCTAAAAAATTTTATGTGTTCATAGCTTTCATGGTTAGGTAATATTTCTATCAATTCCAATCTCCTGTTAAGGTGTTCTAGGTAGCAGCGGTTATTTTCGAAAAACGGAAACGGCAAATCGTTTGTTGAAAATAAATAAATGTTTTAAAAAACCGCTAGAAATAACAAATTAAATCTAATGATCAGTATTTCCACTGCTTTCAGATAACAAAATTGGCCGCTCCTTGAAAATAGCCAACACGTGGCTATTTTCCATTCGTATCTATTAGTTTTCACAGGGATTTGTTTTATTGTGCCTTTAGGAATTTTTACTTCTTCTCTGGGACATAAATAACTTCTCTCTCACTTTTTTACTTTGAGTTTAAACCAGTAGGAGTGGCCTCCCCTAAACTTTCTCGTATACCGCTGAAAAATTTGTCATTTCCCCTCCCCTCGCGTGGATAAAAAAAAATCGAACCTACTGTAATCCAGAATGCAACGAATATCAGAAGGTTTTCCATTGCAGATTATAGTGATTGTAAAATATTTAAGTGAAGAATCATATTAAAAGAGATGCCGATGTATTAAAACTTAGCAATATTTATTTTCCATCACACTCCAGCAAGATCCGCTATTATACAAGCGAGCGAAAACAAAACAGGAGATAATACATATGTATCACAAACTCCATCTCAAGGACAAACTGACATAATCCTCCCGCTTGGTACCAGAGATTGCTAAGTACGCATGCGCATGGAGATCAGTTTTGAAACGAATGCTTAACAAGTATGCGATTATACAGACCGACAGACAGTCAACTCGTTGACGGATTTGGCCCAAAATTTTATACGGACCTGCATTCATGACGATAAAAATGTGTACCAAATTTTATCCATCTAGCTATTCAAGTTTTTGAGTTATAGTGTTCGCATGACTTCGGACATACAGACAGACAGACTTCCCGTTGACGGATTTTGTCCAAAATTTGATAGAAACCTAAAAATTATGTGTAAAGACCACATACCAAATTTCATCCTCGTAACTCTAATAGTTTTCGAGTTATCGTGTTCACAGACAGACAGACAGACACACACACACACACAGACATAATTCCAAAATTGTGTTTTTCGGACTCAGGGAGGTCTGAAATGTGGATATTCGTCAAAATCTCGAGTTCGAATTTTTTGACGATTACAATACTTTCTCTTTGTATACTTCGTATACGATAAAGTAAAAAAGTCAGTAAATCATCTTACTAAAATCTTCTGATCTCCGATTAATCTAGATGAAGAAGAAAAAAGTTAAATTTTGTCTCGTACCACGCCATATATTTATTTTTTCTCACACAGTCGAAATATAAAGTATTGAAGTTTGGCAAGAATGTTTATGACCAATTAAATGGCTTAACACACATCTATTAAAAGCATTCGTTTTTTCTCGAAACAGGAAGATAGCACAATTTTGTAACCAGGATTTTTTTTTTCTTTTGAGAAAAAGTTTCGTCGCTTTTTTTTCTGATGAACGGTTATTTTTAGCAATTAGGTGTTTTTCCTACCGGTCATTATAGTTCTAAGGTGGATTTTCCTGAGACCTTAATAAACGAAATATTTACTCTGGTCGTTTTATTTTACTCCGTGAGATTTCTAGTGTCGCATTTTAACAGCGGAATTTATAACGGTAACACTGGGGGGGGGGGGGGGGACAACTTTATAGACACCCAAAAGTTCCCTGGAGTGTAGAGAGTAAAATGTAAAAAGTTAGTCACAAAATTATCTAGCTGTCCCGGCAATATTGCCTTTTATATAATTCCTTGATTTAGGCAGCGAAATTGAAATAAAAATTTAATTTATCCCTAAAAAATGGAGAGGCGACTGCCTTCCTCGCCCCCTCCGACTCGCCGCCACTTTTTCGACACATCTGAGCTTTCTCGCTGCATCATATTTCTTTTAGAAAGAAATGTAAGAAGCAATACTTCACCATTTAATTCAGATTCTTCATACAGAAGGAAAGGGTTCGTATTATTATATTTATGGGTATGTTTTATGCTCCTTGCTAAGAATATTGGTAAATTTCAAATTTAAAAAAAAATTGATTTATCAAGAATGATCTTCTCATTTTTAGGCATAAAAAATAATCTTAGCTTTAATATAACCAACCAGTGAATTCGGAAATAGGCTGTTAAGACAAGTAAAAAAGTGGACTACTTCTTGAATAGCACAGAAGTAAGTGGAAATGGATTATTTTCGTGAGTTTTATTTTGCTGAAATCTATTTCTTTGCATTTAATCCTTGCGGTAGATTCTTCCTGTCTAATGAAAAATTTCAAGATATACAATATTTACAAAAGACCTCTTCCAAATATATATATATGAAATGTTTTCGTTGTTGTAGTCATTAAAAGGCCGAATAAATAGCTATTTCTTATTTATTATTCAACATATTATGAGAGTGGCGGAATATACGTACAGATCGTATCAAAGTTCAAGCCAAAAAGAGAGCAGAAAATCCCTGCATTTTCTCAGACAAGGGATTACATATAGACACGTGATCAAAGTGAAGGGAATATTAGCTATTTTTAGTAAATTAGGTAAGTGTTTTTGGTAAAATGCATGGCGTTAAGCAGTCGCTGATTTCGCGATTTGTGCGCTCGTGGAAACGATTAAAATATTCTTTTAGTCATAAATATGCCAAAACGAGAGATTTAATACACCTCCAGCGCGGGAAATAAAACGAAACTGGGGTTTAAGAAAAATGATTTTTGGAATACATTAATATGGTACTAAGATTTTAAAATATATAATATTAGAATTTAAAGTAAAATTAAGTGAGATTATTACATATATATATAGTAAGATTTTTCGTTAATTGGATAGAATTTATTCTAATTAGTTTATAAAAAATATCATTGGCATTTATTCAAAAAAAAGTATAACTATTTGTAACTTTTATTTTTTTTTTCAGTTCAAGATAACAGCGTTTATAAACGTGATATCACAAAAAAAATCCTTGAAATTTTTTATAACTCATAAGGTTAATAAAGCAAACAGATTATTATTATAACTATAATGCTATTCTCTAAGAAAATGTTATAGAAAGATAGAAATGTACTTAATTTTTTTAAAAAATTGGTATTTGTCTCCCATGAAATTTTCAAATAACATAAAATTTCTGAAATTTTGCATTGAAATTACAACTGACAGATTGTAAATATTGCTGCTAGCTTTTCCTATTTTGTATTCAAAGTAAACCTGATATTTTTGTCATTTTCGCAGCCTTATATTTGAAACTAAAAGCATTAACGAAGTTAATATTTTTTCAAGCTTTGTGATTTTTTTAAAAAAAATGTTAATAATTGTTATGTTACCTTTAGAAAATCTATTCTTGCAATATTCTTATAGCTTAGGGAAAGCAATAGATTTGAAGTAAAAAAAGATCTTCTAGAAAAAAAATCATGAACTGAATAAACATTTAGAGCATAAATAAAAACTTAAAAAATTCCAGAAAGAAATACAACGCCCCATTATGAGATTTTATTCATGAACATTGGACAGATTCCTATTAAAAATTCCCTCACTGACAAAGAAGCTCTAGAAACATAAAACAAAAGACAAGTTTCTTTGCCTGTCTTCCAAAACGGAAACACTACTAACCCAGAAGTGTTTAAAAACTCAAAAAACTTCTTCACTCTGCGAACGTCGTATATTTTAACCGCTTCGCTGGTCACCTACTTTCCAAAATCCTCATTGGTCGTGCAAGTCACGTGGTAAAAGAACTTCTTATTACCTTTCCTCCGTATCATTCGCTAGAAAACCTAGCCCGCAAAAATTCTATTTTACTTTTCTACTCTCAGTTGAGCGTTGAAAGACTTTAAGAAGCGCTTACTTTAAACGCGGACGACCTCAGCAAACGTTCACAGCGGAAAAAGTGGTCAGTGCAAGACCATCAGACGTTGTTTCACCTACGTTACAAACTGACCTGATTTTACCTTCTCCAAGACAGTTTTTTCTTTACTTTTTTCTATTTAGTCCAATTTTTTAACTCTTTACCAGGCTCTGGCAACAGACCGGTTGATAGCCTGCAGGACTTTTTCCGATAAAACTAAACGAGATCGAGTCATTCTGTCGATAGAAGCGGTTTGTGTTTCTGGACTAGTTTTCTGGTGCATTAGAAATCAAAACGAAAACTAGATGATCGACTAGGTGTCAAAGGATTAATATAATTATTCGAAAGGACTTTTATTACAACTGTTTGCCAAATACTTCAAAGAGCACCATGGTAAGTGTCATTATTTTTACCAATATTTAGCTCTTACTTGTTACTATAAATGTACTTTTATATTTAAAAGTATTACATAAAGTTATTAATGACTCTTTTAATATTTTCAAATTGTCCATACTCATCTATAAAACTTTAGAAATTGAAGTAGAACGAGGAAATTATTATTGTTTATTTTAATTTGCACACACTATGCATTTCAAAATATTGATAAAAATGATTATTGATTTTTTAAAATTTTAGATGCTCTATATTATACTATAAATTTTCAATAAATAATACAAATCAAAATGATAAATATTGTTCTTTAATTTACTTTTAATATTTACAGTTCTGAATTTAGATTTGAATACTTACTTATTTTCACGAGATTCATACTGTTTATAACTACAAACCCAAAGAGAATCATATATTTCAAATGAAGCCAGTATTTTATGCTCAAAGCCAAATTTTATTCCACATATTTAAAAGATATTTATTGGGGTTTTTTTATTATCATTATTATATTATATAAGAAAATATATATTAGTACTTATACTTAAATGTGAATTGAATGAAGAATATTTGAAAATAGCTCCTAAGTTTTAAATAACAGGTTACGTCAAGTGTGCATATGAATTGGAATTGACAGCTCTGTTTCCATGTCAGATTTTGTAGATTAAGTCAAATAATTAGCTTATTAGTCAGATTAATTTATAAAAACTATTTCTACTCATTAACTGCCGAACTTCTAGGAAATGTGCTTAATAATTGGTCCGCCACGCTTTCAATGCTCTAAAAGAAGTAATGAGTTCAATAGAAACTATTAAACTTGCTGTCTCTTTTATGAAGTTTTATTTTAAATATAAAACTGCTATTTTAAGAAACAGAGCTTGAAATTTCAATAATGGTTACTAAATTTACAGGGTTGATATACTTGGCAATCTCGTGATGCTTTTTAAATAATAACACAAATAAACCTTGCCTCTTTAAAATACGTTTATTTAGCTAAAACCATGATGCAGAAGCTACTATCTACTTCTTGATAAATGTGTAACTAAAAGTGTACCTACGAGCAAATGTCGTAAACAGCATGCTTGTACGAGGAATATACCACTAGACACTAAAGAGTTAGAAATATACTTAAAGAGTTATCAACTATAATTTTGATAATTCTAATCCCCTAAAATTCTTGTCTTCTGAAGTGAGTTCATTTTTCTTTCCTCCTGAATCACAGGTAATATAGATTATATTAAAAGGAAAAACATTTTAAGTATTAATTGAAAGTCTTTATACTGATATCCTATTCTTCCCTTCTTTGATAAAGCATACAGTATGTTTAACCTTAACCCACAAAATTTCAAATCTTTCTAAAAGCTATGAACACATTTTCGGAAGAAGAAAACTCCAAATTAATTTCAAAAATAAAATCGAACAATTTTATTTTATACATTCTTTTACTCTTTTTATGCAATTCGGTAGTTCGAAAGGGTAACAAGCTAGATGAGTTTCATCTATTTAGTAGAGGAAATTCTTCTTTTATATCGCTCTTTATACTACATAATAAGGAAGAACTTGAACTTTATGTTCTGTTCGCGTGTCTCTCTTCTCCTTAAAATTCGAGCATACATCCTTATTGAACGTCCAGTTATTTCTGAATGAGTTCAGACTAGAAAAACTGCAAAAACCACACTTCCCTGTGTTCTTATTCATAACAATAATTTGCCAATTAAAATTTGTTAGAGTTCTCAGCTATACCTCCGAAATGAATGAAAGTATAGTATTTCCTATGTAAATAATTTTTAAATAAGTGAGTAATTTTTTTAAAAAAAATTGCGCTTTTTATATTCTGTTTATTCTTATTTTTTTCTACGGAATACAAATATTAAAGTAAAATTCTCCTAATTACGATCATGATATTTAAAGTATTCAACACTCAATTCACGATAAAAGATATAGAAATCCGACTGAATCTTAAATTGTCGAGTGCATCAACAAAATATTGTACATAAAAAAATTTTTATGGAATAGTACATTATTAGAATGTAAAAATTATCTCAAACACTATCTCGAAACTCTGTTTTTTTGCAGAGTGAATGAAGATTTTGAAAAATAATAATTATAATAGACTAGGGTTTCCGTAATTTCCAAGAATTGATACGGGGCGTTTAATTGCTATATAAATAAAACATGAAACCAGCGGGAGTGGTCTCCCCTAAACTTTCTCGTGGAGATCTCGTGTTCGAATTTTTTGACGATTGCAATACTTTCTCTTTATATACTTCGTATGCGAGAAAGTAAAAAAACAAACAAACCTGAAATAAAATATATGTTGCCACGTTTTAAAAAAATATTACTTTGAAGCAGGTGCGATAAAATAGGCAATGCAATGAATACTCAACTGAAAATTCTGCTTTGGAATTAAATTCACAAGAAAACAATTTATACTACAACCGAAACAATTGTAAAAGCGCGTGAATAAAAGATTTGTTGAAATAATGAGATCGGTTTGAATTTTATTTACAACAATGAAAACATCGTTACAATTCATGTTTGAATTTCCCGAGTTTACAGACGTCGTGCGTCGATACACGATATGGCGCGTAGTATGATATTATACAGACCGACAGACAGTGAACCCTACGACTTATTTGGTCTAGACTTTGATACGGACCTACATTCATGATAATAAAACCGTGTACCAAATTGCATCCATCTAGCTTTAATAGTTTTTGAGTTATCGTGTTCATAGACAGACATAATTCCAAAATTGCGTTTTTTGGCGGCCGGGAGGTCTAAAACGTGGAAATTCGTCAAAATGTCGAGCTCGAATTTTTTGACGATTATTACAATATTTTCTCATTGTATACTTCGTATAGGAGAAAGTAAAAAGTGTGTAAGTAATGGTTTACTTTCCTCTGATAAAAAAAATCAATAAAGTTTAAGCAATCTAATAAAATGAACACGTAGAATAGTAAAAAAGATGCAAGGCTAGTCCTTTTTAGCCCAGACATATTTTAAAGTTGATTTTACTTTCTTAATTATATCATTTTCTTCTTTCACATAATTATAAAATTGGACGCAAATCATTTTAAAATTACAATGACGCAGAGTTTAGAGAGAAAATGGGACAGAAACGGGACTTAATAATAATACGGGACTGAATAATGAAATACGTTGACAGCCCTGTATATACGGGACGTATGTCAATCCTAAATAGAGCTCATATAGCGGAAGCAATTCTCATTACAACAACCTTTTAATCACTTCATGAACAACTTAAAACCACATTAAGATAATTTCAAACGTGCAGGCAAATTCTGATGGGTGTTTGAGAAAGAATTATTGCAAAAAACGGAAACTCAAAACAATGTCACTACTATAATTTGCATTGTTGTTACGGGCCAGTACCTACCGAGCGGCGGGCCACACCTAAGCCCTCATTATCATATCATAATGACCTCGAAAATAAGAATGGAATTGCCGTTATCCCACTCATTCCTATGCAGCGGGGGAATTTTTTCTTTTAATTGATATGCGGGAGATCTAATCTGACACTCAGACCGGAATAAATTAAATCTGCCAATATCAAATTTTTAAATTTGAAGTGATTCATGTATTCATGGGAAAAATTGAACCAGATTTGTGATATAGGTGTAGATATTTGCTGGACAAGACGACGAAGTATTTGAATATTCCTTGAATGTGTAGTCTACTTTTTCTTATGACACGTGCACAACTGTAGGAATAATAATGACCTTTATATAAAGTATGAAAAACGCAGTTCATTTTTTTTTATTTAAGCAACATTAATTTTCAGATATATTGAATGATGACTTGACACTATTATCCACACAAATATTCCCTTATTTTTTATTGATCTCAACTAATAAATAAGCAAATCATTTTCACACTATTTCATTCCCACTGATACCTTTATAATTTTATGTGCATTTATATTACTCAATTTTCTTACTTCTAATTTTTTTATGAAAGTAAAATAATAATCATTATGATTATTATTTTCGTAATTCATGTAATTTCACATAATAAATCAAGAGTCGCGTTAATGTAGTAACACATTTTGGATAATATTTATGATGTAAGTAAAAAGTGAAAATTTCACATGGACGAATAGCCACTTTCAAGAATACGTCTCCAGTATCTTAATCAATATTGCAAAAAACAAAGCTAAAATTACTTAACGTGCATTCTATGTAGTTAAAGCACGTGTGTAGGTATCTTTCGTATCTCAAAAATTCCCACAAATCAATACACCAAATGATAACGACTTTATTAACACGACCACCTTTCATTCTCCTACGTAATCAAATCTATAAATTTATGCCAAAATAAATTAACTTTTAGAAGTTTTCGCAATGTAAATCATTTCTTTCTGTAGAATTCATCAAATCGTTCTTTTTGAGTATCTCGAAGATGGATTTCCAACCAAAGACATATATTTTTTAAAAAGCACCAATTAATGAATTTCTGGAGTTCTATTCTTTTTGCATCTTAAACATGCGACTTACATACGGATTTTTAATTCCAAACTAAGTAGATGATGAGCTGTTAATTCTGTGTCTTTTCATAGTTTTCCATGTAGCATGTGGTAATTATAAAATATGAAATTATATTCATTTTTTGGTTACAATGCATTTTTTATCTAATTTTCATGCATAGGGAAAACGATATTAGTTTCTCTCCTTTTGTAATATTATTCCTGTCTTTCAATGCCTAAACTTTCGTTATAACGAAGCATATTTCAAATCCTTTGCTTGTTGTTTCAGTCTGTCCGTTCGAGGGGGTCGCCCTACTATGTTTATCCTTTGTATATTATGAATTCTGATTTAAGCATGATTATTTAACAAATTCAAGTAAAATTGCGTTGCCTGTGCGATTATTGCAAATTTCTTTTTTGAAAGCTGTTCTGAAATTAAAATAACGAAATGTAATTTATTCGCAGTCCTTCATCATAGATCTAAACAGAAAAAATCTATAAAAAGAAGAACTTTTTTTATTACAAGGCAAACGTGCCATTTAAATTGAAAAGAAAAACCGAAACCTGGTGGTCGTTGACACGGGCGTCTCTTCGCGATTCCATCCCGGCGTATCGAATCATTTACAACGCTTCGTTTGTCGGCATGCAAAAATCTCTCAACTCGGCCAAACACTTACCAGGAAAATAATTTATTGTGTCGTCCCAACGCTTCAGTGGAAGTGAAAGAAACAAGAAAGATCCACTGCAGCGACATCAGACATCAGTCCACTGCTCAAAGACCTCGAAATTGACTTTTAAAATAAACTATCGTGACAGTCACTGACTAACACGGCCCCTGCATTGCATTCAAGGTCAAATTAACCCTAATTATATCAGTTTTACTTTCGACCGATAAACTAAATTTCTAATCACTGATTTAAGATCAATTGATTCACTTTTTCCACAAGGCTTCGGATATTCTTATACAACTCGTTTGATTTCATTGTGTTAGCAAATTCGTGAGACCTTGCCGGATTATTCAAAAGAAAATTTTTCTTTGTGTTTTTGTTTTATTATTAAAATATACTAAAATATAATGCATCCAAATGCATGTAACTGTAATTCTGCTAGACAAGGAATTAGTGGCAGTTTAGATTGAATACTAATATAACTCGTGTTTCAACTTAGAATGAACATACTTAGCAAAATAAAATTACTTCGCTTCATATGAATAGTGTGAAATATGCGAAGATATACAGGGTGTTTTGAAAGAGCATCACTATAGCAGAATTATTAAGCGTTAGCTGTAGAAGAACTAATATTTTATAGGATAAAATTACTTAATTTCCAAACAGTTATGCCCTTACCAGTTTAATTTAATGGAAGTTTAAACTTTCAGTCTACCAACCTTCCATAAAGCTTTGTTAAAACAATAAAGATACATTGCACTGACATGAGACACGAAACTATTGCTCAGAGACCTCGAAATTGATTTGTAGAATAAGTTTTCGTGATATTTTCTGACTAAGACGACCCCGGACTTTGAGTTCAAGGTCAATAAATCCTAATTATCACTGTCTGTTGTATTGAACAGGTAAGTACTTGATCGTGAGATCACTGTAAATTTTTGAATAAGTGATTGATTTTATCCACGAGTCAGCGGATATTTTTACGAAACGTGTCGAACACTGCCTTTTATCAGCTGCATGAGATCACTCCATATTTTTGTCCAAATTATCCGTCCTTAATAAGCTAAGTTTTCCTTATATTTCTTTTTGTTAACGTATTATAATTCAAATTAAAAATTAATACATTCAACTTGTTCTTATTTAATTGAATGTATATTTCTGCAATGTATTCAAATTAACGACCATATAAAAAGAATATTAATTTATCGCAGGAATCATCCGAAAGTTGCCACGCTTAGCAACAGACTAAAACAAACGACTCACTTAAATTTATATGCAGAATGTGTTTTATCCGTAGGCGTTCAACACGTACTGTAAGATCACCAAACGAAAACCGTAAAGCGGCATCATGAATGTAACCGTTAATAGGTCAATATTATTTTCGGAACTGTTTCTTTCCCTGCGAAGTTCAATTAGTCATTAGCTGTCATGTAGTTTACTTTCCTTGGACCTGTATAATAGTGAATTTTTGTGCTTCTAATTGCGTGCTATTATGCATAAAGCCTATTCTCAGTCTCTGTCAGCATTTTGGGTCTGGTCCCTCTGCATATGTTTAAGCTGCTTAGCTAAGACAATAATCGGAGAGTCCTATCCTTCAATTGGTATAAATATAAATTTTGACCTCCGTTTATGTCGGCCTTAATATATCCGAAGGAGAGGAAAAAGGCATATCAGATCTATAAATAAAGCTACTAACAAAATATATCTATTAAGAAAATTTTAAAAAATAATTATTTGTGCAACAGAACAATTGCGAAGTTCAACAAAATTATTTTCATCTATAGAAAAACAGCTTTAGATCCAGTTTTGATTTAATTTTTGAAATTTAATCGACTCTCTGAAGGTTTACGTCCTCAAAATGGAAGTATAAAAGAATAAAAACTGGTAAATAATTGATAGTTTTCATTCTATACTTTTGTATACTTTTTCTTTATCTAAAATAGAGGACTATTTCATAAATTTTTATACAAACTTACCTGTTTACAGCACTTACATCAAACAAATTTCTGCATTTTAGTAACGCGAGAACGTAATTTTTAATGAGAAATATACTGAAAGAATTTTAACTAAAGCTACTCAAGCATGAAACTAAACGTTTCTTTTTAATTTTTTATATTTGAGAATGCCATAATGAAAGTTGTATGTGCTGTACTGTGGAAAGTAACTCAACCAGTAGACGGAACTTAACGAAAAGAAAACATTTTTTTTTTCTAAAATCTCTAACGGGTTTTTTGGGAAGAAACTGTTGCAAAAATAAACCAAATAAATACAATTATCATTAATGTCTCAAACAAATCTAGCACTGAAAATTTTAAAAAACTTTTCGAATTAGATTAACTATACAAATTTAAATCTATTATAATTGCAAAACTTTTCAGAAACAGGTAGTGCAACCCTGTCACAGTAGGTACGAGGAAACTCGTAAAAGACAACTTTACAAGTTTACCTGTTATAAATGCAAAAAAAGACAGAAAGAACCTACGCTTAATTAAGAAAAGTTGATAAGGAATGTGCCCTACAATCAATAGGGATATTGCACACTAGTTTATCCAAGGTTAATATGGGAGAAATCAAGTTGAGGAATTTTTTAAATTTTTCCTCAAAAAATGAAATATAGCGGTTTGAACGGAAGGTGGAACACCTTGATAGATACGATTTAACGGTTGCAGTGATTATTTTATTCAGAATTAATGTTTCCTAGTTCAAAGAAGCTTACAGAGTCTGAAAACCTCATGAAATCTTTTTTAATCACCCATTTGATAGAAAGCAGCGTAATATAATTCCTAAAATTATTAAAAGAAAAAAATAAATAAAATTCCTCAAAAAATTCAAAATTTGTAGGAAGAGAGGAGGGTAAAATTTGTCACAGAGAAATGGAACGGAGGTTATTCGGTATATTTTTACCTATTTACAATTCATTCTTCATATTTTCCAATTATTAATCACAATGGGAAACTTAGCATTTCAAACAGGCTGTGTTATAAAATTTAATATATTAATATTTTTTTCTATTTCCAATCAATTTCCTATGAAAAGAATTAGTTTGTTATTTAAAAAAAGAAATTGTTTAAAAAGAAAACACCAAGAACTTGAAAATATGCGCATAAGAAAATTGACATAACTAGTTCTTAAATAACACTAGATAAATTCTCTTATAACTAACTATACCTCATAAAATTTCTGAAGCATCATCGTCTATTTTTACTCATTCTGTCTTCATTATAATACTTAATACTCTTTTATACTTTCTTCAGAAACCTTAATGCTATTATAATACTTAAGACATACATAAAAACTCAACTTTCCTCAATTTGTGTATTGCCTTTAACTTAAATAATGCAGTTCAAGAATTTATCATGTAAGCCTTCAAAGCTGAAAAAAAAACGGTATTCAATAAAATGCATATTTACCCTTCGTAAAAAAGCCTATTCTAATTTAAGGCATATTTTTTCCTGTTTAGTTCGCTGACGCCATTCTTTGAACCTTGAAAGGATTAAATATGGTTTTTGCTGTAACCATTGTGTGTTGGTCATCTAATTTCGTTGGTTAGTGTTAAGCTGTTTAAATAATTTATGGGCATTGTCTAGAAAATTTAACAAAAAGAGCAAACTAATTATGGCAGTGTTCTAATCTGCTTGAATAATCAAATTATGGCAGTTCATAATAAAAATATTATTATGACTCTAGCAATATCTCTTTCATGATTTAATAAAAAAATAAACGTTTTAGAATTGGTAATAATTTAAGTCTCATTTTATGTAAAGAACATTGTAAAAAGATTTAAATATTTATTAAAGAATTTGTTTTTACATTCGGTAAGTCTGGTGAGTCCATAACATTTTATTCCTGTCATAAATAAAAATTTCTTAGAACACCATCTATCAATAAAAATTTCATTTATTTTAAATCTTTTAAAGAAAGCAAATGGCTAATGACTATAGGTAATTTTTCTACCACAATGAAGGAAATAAAATCATCTTTTATTGTTAGAGCTTTATAAATTCACTTGTTCTACTTTCTAATTAATTTTTACTTTTAAATCGTATGTTTTCCTTCTTATTAATAATCGCATCCTTTTCGTATTTTGATAGTTATACAAAATATATATTGCAACTCACGGTATTTTTACAGTTTCTCAAAAATATCTATGCTAGTCTGAATCTTCAATAACATGCATGTTGATGCTATGCTGTACAGATCTTAAACCTAAGCTTTGAAAACTTAAAAATAGATGTATCAACTGCTATAATTTTTATTTAATATCTTAAAAATCTGTATGCAGTTTCTGTTATTTACCAGCACGTAGAGCTATGAAATATTATTTTTGATTCAAACGTTTCGGTTGTATATCATCGACAATCTTTTCATTGTTTTATTACTTTTGTAATTGTTTCAACCCACGAAGACTGTAGCACTTCTAAGGCCTATTGCAAGAAAAAAGTAATTTCTAAATGTTTTCTGATGCTATGTGTTTAAGAACTCCGAAATTTTAAGGAAATTAAAAAAATGATAAAAATGCATTTATATTACTTCTTAATGGAATCATTTTATGATAACTTGATACACGTCAAATACGTTAAACCAACTTAATTTTGGAATCCGTAACTCATCTAACAAATTGAAACAGGATGTGACGTCATGGCTCCATGTAAGACAAAGTTCGGTTAGAGGCGCGACGACATGCGCAATTATGTTTAACATGAGAACTGGTACCATAACATGCAATATTAAAACAAAATTAGAATCATATTACATTAATATCAAACCATTTGTATTATAAAGCATTTTGCGTTATAGTATGCATTATTTTGCATATATGGCAGGATTGTTTTTATCCCAACTTTTGAACAGGTTTTGCATCCTCATTCTTTTTCGATGTAGTTTTCATACAGACATTTAATATGCCTGTTTTAATTTCCAAGAAAAGACTTTATCAAAAACATTGTACGAATAATCATTGCTCGGTAGATCAGTCAAGGCAGCAGCTGGTGACCCAGGCAAGGATTTAGCTTGCTCAACCATTCGATCTGGAAATGTCCCAAATAGCTAGACACTTCGCATTGGTGCATATTTAATTGAACAGCACGCGCGCACACACATTGTGTATGAAATACTTCACGCACAACATTTCGTTTAACATTTTTCTAGGATCAGATGATAATCTACGAAGAACCCGATTTATTCGGTCACGTTTTGAGGCATCCTGATGTTCTTCAAAGTGTGTCACTACGGACTTCCTGCGGAGCGAACAGCTTAAGAACGCGATTTGCCAGACCGTGACATTTTGAAACATATCATTTAATGCCCAGAGAGATTTGTAATAAAGTTTACAGCGATGATTCCCAATTGTTCCATTGAGAAGTATCATTATATTGTTTGGCACGGGGTGAATTGCCTATCTTGTTCTGCTGTTAGGTTTTTTCAGGAGAATAATTTTCAGATCTAAGAAGATAACCTTTACCGACTTTATTTTAATTAGAAGTCCTATAAATAATCATTAAAAATATGAACATTTAGTCTTATGCTTTTAATCAAATGTTTAGGCTTAGAAGTAGAGTATCCTTACTATGGAATCAATTCCCCTAACATCAGAATTGTAAGTAGTTAATATCGCCATGCATCCCAACTAACAGTACGTTGTTCTACGCTAAACTGTGGTGTTAAATCCATTTTCCTATTACAAGAAGCTCATTAGATTCCAAAACTGATAATGCGCGTTTGATGTGCATCGTGTGATAACATGAATTGACTCCTTTCCAATGATATTTGTTTGTTTGTTTATTCAGTTGTATAACAGAAGAGGCAGATTAAGCAATGAATGCTGCATCATACAGGTGCTAACGTAATAAGATTTCAAAAATAGCGCAAAAAGCATAAGAAAAATTGAATTTAATTCAGACGTGCATAATAGCATTTAAAATTAATCGTATATGCTTATTCGAAAATTTTCTCAG
Organism: Araneus ventricosus; assembly: GCA_013235015.1. Lineage (NCBI taxonomy): Eukaryota > Metazoa > Arthropoda > Arachnida > Araneae > Araneidae > Araneus > Araneus ventricosus. The sequence continues at coordinate 158,096 of BGPR01001967.1, read as the reverse complement.
AAATATTTGCTTCTGAAAGATATTATGAATTGAACAGCACACATTTCTTAGTTTTTTCAGATGTCTAAGATTAGAAGGTTGTATACTGTAGATTTTCGCATTAAAATTCTGGATATTTTAAATCATTTTCTGTCACTCAAAAATCCGATCTCAGTGTCACTGCTGAAATTCCAAAATAAATAATTTTGATGAAAAATAGAAAACAACGTAGAATATTTTTAAAAAAACAACAATTTATTAATATGAATGCACCCATCTTTCAATATTTCTCAAAAAGTAAAATTATTCTATTGGAGTTTTAAGTACAAAAACATCAGGCATTCAAAATAATTCTATTTAAGCACATAATTGCTTTTGTCATTGTTTCTTAGCTATAGTTTTACTACTCCTTCCAAATAACTATTTCAACTTGCCTAAAGAAATTTCTTATCAAGATCTTATTCAAGAGTGAAAATGAATAATTTATATACTTCCTACAGTAAAATCATTATCGCAAAAAGCGCTCAAAGAATCAGATGCGATTACTTTTACAGAGCAGCTAAATGAGATGACACAGTACCATATAAAAACTCGATTTCACGTCGACTAAATTATCTTCAAGAACTGTAATTCGTAACAGAAATCGAGCAGCTTCTTCTTTAATTTAGAGCAATAGCAAGCGCTCTAAGGCAAATGTAACGGAATAAATAAGACAGTCTGCTATCTATTCATTTGTTTTATCTCCACTGCATACAAGATCAGTGTTTTAACACACAGTGACCCCTTTTACCTGGCAAGACATATGTAATCATTTTCATCTTTTATTTTGCCTGAATTTTATATTTACCTCTGCCTGTTCAACAAATAAACAATTTGTTGCTTAGGTTTTTAATATGCTGTCGACACAGTTCACCCATTCAATCTTTTTCTTATTTTTTTTTCTTACCATATTTCGTTGTATTACTAATTAATGAGATTGTGTCACGCGATAGCCGTGTGAGCGATTTGAGCATTAGCTTCGTTCTGATGGAAATAGATCATCCATTTAATCCAGTTTTTTTAAACTCTTCCAGCTAACATTTTGGACAATTATCTGATGTCAGAAAACCCGCATAAAGGTCACAGAGTTTGTTTTGGGTGTGCTACGCGTTTAATTCTGATCTGCCAACTTCTATAAATTTGATGCCGAATAGTAGAGGTACTCACTATTTAAATTTATGATTTAAAAAAGCGAGCAATTTTTTCAGTACATCAGTTTCTAAAAGCTCCGAACTGTCTAGTAATCAAAAAGCAGGGTAGACCGGAGTTCCATAAATACTCACTTCCTACCCCGTTATTACAAACACCTTTTATACAGTAAACCTGCCTCTTATTCATGTATGGGGTAAAAAAATCATATTATTCTCCGGACACCACTTACTTTCAATACGCCACTGGGCATGCTGACAAAACGTTAATGTATTTATGTCACTTTTTAAAGACAAATGCAATGAGGGGGCAAAAAAAATACAATTCCCCTGACGCCTTTTACGCTAACTAAAGCTCTGATGATGATTTGGGGGGCGAAAAAATCATATTATAACCTGGGCATCACTCACCCTCGCTACACCATTGTGTCGAGTCTTCTGCACAAGTAGTTTCTCGGTGCATCGTTTTTTTACAATGAGCAATTTTTAGCACAAAATAATTTACTAGTATGAGGAGTATTTCAAAAAATAGTATTAATTAATTTAAGATTTATATCTACTTCTATAGTTTTAAATCTTGTCTTAATTTATGGTATCTATTTTAAACTGTATTTTGAACTTTTAGGAAAATAACCCATTTGTTATGGACAAATATTTAAAAAATGGAGAACAATATTACATAATAATTATAGTATTATTCAATATTGTCGAACAGTTAACAAGCAAGTAGTTGAATAAGTTTCTTCCCCCCCCCCCTTTCCGACCGTAGTATGACTTACGGGGGGGGAGAGGCATACTTAAGCAGAATATTTGTATACTTATTAATCAAAAATTCCAGTCTATTTGCTGAGAGATATCATTGAAAGTTTGGGTGAAATATTTTTGAAACTTCTGACCAATAATTCTTGAAATGATATATTTTAATGCATTGATAAATTTGATTGAAAATTGATCATATTTTTCAGAGTTGAAAATAAAATTTGGCTTTTAGCCATAGAAACAACCGAAGATACCGAAGGCCTGGTTCAAACCGATATCTTTGTACGAAGGACATTTTTTTCAGAAACAGGAATTAGTCTAGAAGAATTGCGAAAAATTTATTATGCAAGGAAAATTAACAAATAATTAAATTATTCTTTATTGCAACGAGTGTTGCAATTAAAGTTCTGTAATGTAACGAAACTTTTCTGGATATTTCTGTAATCATCGATCAAGTTCTGATGGAACGAGGCTCTAAAAATCAAGTCGACATGAATTTATATTTTAAGTGCAAAATTCAGATGGCCTTCAATTTTTAAAAATGAGCTTGAAGAACAGTTTTCAGTATTTCCTTTTTAAATACCGTAGATTGAGTATAAAAATCGCAGTAATTAGTGGTAACCTGAAAAACTGCTGGCTTTCACCGTTAACCAAGGAAATTCACGTGCGTAAAAAAGCCCGTTGGCAGTCTTACCCCCATCCTACGGTACGTGTTTTGAATGCTTTATAACTATAACTAGTATTTTTTTTCATGCTTTAATGAATGTATTTTTGTCAAATAATCAATACAATCAAAACAATATCAAAAGCATGGTCAATTATATGGTATTGTTTCATACTGAAAATATTTTGTCTGCTAGAAATATTGTTCATAAAGACTAAACTTATAAATGAAGATTAACTTCAAGAAGTTTTTTTTTAAACTGACTAGGGAAATCTTTGTCAATTCAAGAGATTATTGTCATATTCTATTTACACCATATTCTCGGTGAGACACTTTCTGTGCACCTCTTACAGAAGAACATAATAATTTGCAATTTTGGACTCTATTGTGAACCAAATGTACAGTAATTGAAAGAGTTATGTTTGTATCGGGTAATGTATTGAATTCGAGACAATGGGAACTTTGTTAAATTAAAATTGGAACTCTACTTTAAAAGATGACGAAATTTAGTTTACTAAATAACAAATTTGAAAAAATAAAACTTTGACAGTAGAGAAGAAACGTATTCCAGATATATAAGAGAACAGTGACACTGATCAGGTATGCATATAAAACACTTAATAAATCCGGTTAACATTTTGAGATTAAATGTTATTAACAATACATTTTAAATAATCGTGGAAATATTACTGAGAGACTGAAGCATCCGATCAAAAGATATCGCAAAAAGATTCAGCTTTAATTGTGAAAGACAACAAAATACCGAAATAGAGCAAGCAACGAACTTGGAACAGATCACGTGATTTCCAACCATGCATATCTCATGCACTGTGGTGGCCGATTACCCTACTAAATGAAAACCTAGTCACTCAGACTTTTTGATGAAGGAAACGGTTGGCAGAGCAATGTGGAGTTTGCCAAACATGGTTCACTTAAGATTTCGATTTGTGCTCACGATTGTTAGAATGAAATGAGGGCCAAAAGGTGCTCGACCTGAATAGCTCCTCATCACAAATTACTTTCTTGGTGGGAAAAATGTCCCGATTGATCATTAGAAAAAAAGAGGTTCTTAATCTTTCCACAATTACATTTCACACTTGATGAAGAACAATCGGCGTTTAACCAATTACATTGTGCTAATGTTCTGTTACCTATTCATTGCTCGAAACAGGCTCATAAACTGTTTAATCATTTAATTTTCTGCCATTTTTTTGAGTAGGTAATTCTAAATATGTGCTCTACTTAAATTTCTAGAAACACTCGCCCTATGCTTTTTGAACCCTTCAGAACTTTTTCCAAGATTTTTTTTTTCATTCGTCTTTTGATTGCGCATAAATACAATTAATTATTTTTGAAAATATTTTTCTATACTGTGTTTTAAGATTGGCAGATCGTAGTTTAAACCTAACTGAATCCGTTTGAAGAAAAACCGCATATACCACATTTTTATTGGAAAATAAAAAAAAGTATAGGAAAAGTAATGTTTCTATAAAAGTATAGGAACATTAAATTCTTCTGGTCATTTCGCAAAACTATATTTCAAAAACATTATTATTGGCAGTGAGAAGTTTTTACAACATTTATGGACAAGAAAAAGGCGAATTTTATGAATGAAAGCAATTTCAAAGAACTTTCTGACCTATTAGTTTCTACACTCATTGGCCAAAGGTCTAAAATGAGAAATTTTTCAATAACTGACGTCAAAATATTCTTTACTCAGATTAAAGCTCTTTGTTTAGAGAGCCCTTTGATATCTTTAAAATTTTCAATATTCGCACAAGAATATCATTTTCATAAGTACTGTGCAAAATTATCTGAGCGGCTTTTAACATAATGAAATTATCAAAACTCTAGTCCGCAATATATATATTAAAAGTTAGACACTATTGAATTATTTCTGAAAGAACACATTTAGGATAAATTTCATTTAAATCCAGGTCAGTAATCTGTAAATCGATTTCAAGATTTAAAAAAAAATCACGTTTTATTTAAAGAACTGTTTAAATCTGTAATCTATTCAAAAGATTCAAAGTCAATTCAAACCATACCACCAACGTCAGCTGTCATAGATAGTAGTATTATTCCCATCAATCAAACCGCATGTTTCACTGAATTCCATATTTATGAAATCATTCACAAAAAGCGTGGCAACCAGACCATGAGAGACGGATTTTTTTTTTCAGGAAAGAAAAATAGTAAATAAAAGAAAACTTTTTTTGCAAAGCGGTCTTTCAACCTGCCATTGTTTCCATCCAACAAAAGAAAAAGCCACATCTACTACTAAGCGATAGTTTTCTTTTTCACACGGCAAATTACCATGGCAATAAATTACATGCCCGCGCCCATTCCTGACACTGCTTGAGTCCTTTGTTCAGTATGTCCCTTAATTTTCACGCCTATTAAAATTTGATGAGCTCACTAAACTTGGCGACTTAACGTTTTGTCTGTCTTCCTTCTTGTAGTACACAGCTTGAAAAAGATAATCAATCAGTGTCGTTTTGTCTACCGTAGAATTCAAACGAAGATACAAACTTTTAAGAAAGTGTTTTGTTTTAATTTTTTTTTCCTGAATTCAATCATGTGTTTCTTCCGCGCTTTTTAGGTGAATAACTAATAAGTTCGGTAGTTCTTTGCGTAGTTTGTACCGGTTGTTTATTTCATGCACTGGTGAATAGTTTTAATACACGTTGTCCTCATACACTGTAATATTCTGTTTGTGAAGCATTTCTCAATGCATCAATTTTAAGAATTTTTTTATCAAAATTCAGACTCATAATTACGATAAATAAAACAACAAAATAAAAATAAATGACTTTATTACAAAAATAAAATACTTATCTTTAAATGTACTAGCAGTACAAGCACGGCGTTGCCCGTGGCATAATGAATTCAACAAAATAAAAAAAGGCCAAAGTTTTGAAAACGGAACCAAAACAAATATATATACATATTATTGATTTCGCCCTCGATTTTTAGTGAAAGTACATGCAGGAACTTGAGCCAGATGAATAACGTGTTCTTTTAACTAAAGATATCAGCATATATGCGCGACTATTAAAAAGTATAAAACAAATAAATCAAATGATTCTTCGATCAGTAAAATGAAGTAATTAAGATTAGCTGACGCAATAAAATGATCGAGAGTATGGCGTGATTCTCGCTTGGTACCGCCAGCCAATCGGATAGTAGAAATGTATTCTGGGAACTGTGAGTAACCTTGGGTCGGACGAAAGCTTCGTTGATTCGGATATGCGAGAGAAAATGCTTTGAACGGATCAATAAAAAAATTCATAGAAATTCGGAGAAAAAAAAGCTATTTTAACCATACTTGTTTTAAAACAGGGATAATCTTTTCTATCTTCTTTATTTTTCACATACATTGGTGGCCAAAACTAAGGAAATATTTTGTGAAAAGTGTATTTTTCAAGTTCAGCCTCACAATACCACTTACTTATAAAATAATACCATGAAATTGTATCTAATTATATACATCCCTCTACAATTAAAAATAAAATACTTGAGCCAAAACTCAAACGTTCTGTATTTGATATTTTCCTAGATAATGAAATATATCTTCAGATGTATAAAAAAAGTACTTCAGTATAATTTAATTCGATTGTTAGAATATCCAGGAAATAGCCTAAAAGTTAACCAAATCTAAAATCTATGAAATCAGGTACTAAAAATTTGTAATTAGGAAAAACTCAGTAATAAAACTCAATTTACAGCACTTGGTTTAACCTTCAATATTAAAAACCATAGTTCATTTCATGGACGGGTCTTGCAAGGCTGGAATAAACGATGATGACTACCCAACTAAATATTAAATGAGTTGATAAGAATTTTTAATACATAATTCTTAATGAAAAGATGTTCGATTCAATAGCTGTATTCTGTCAAACTTTATAACCAAATGACCAGAAAAGGAAGCACAGCTTGCTTAAGGTTGATATTATATAGCTTTGAAACCTATGTATTATATAGCATTGAATGTAGTCAATGAGCATGAATCTTTAGAAGGTAAATATTGTTTTAAAAATGATATAATCAGCTCTAAGATTTACTGTTCATCTAATCAGCTCTAAGATTAACTGGATTCATTTACTGCTATGCATTTGAGCTGAAATAAAACATTTTCCCGTTTGTTAGGTTTTCTCTGCTCATGTGTTCTTCCGTTTCATGAGGTTGGAAAACATGATAAAAATTATGGAAATGGTGCAGATTGTCATCCAGAAAGTGATGTAAAATGGTCTCATTAATCGAACAAGACTAAAGATAGTTTTGAAATAAATCACTACGAACAAGATTTGTATTGAAGCAGGAAAAGTTTTAGTACGGAGGCGATGCCCAAAGTCAGAAAGAACAATATTTTATCGTTGCACTTACAGTTGCTTTTACAGTTGCTTTTGCACTTTCTTTTACAGTTTGCACTGTACTTTTTGCATTAAACCTAAGCTTCAATAAAAATTCAATATTTTCCCCGCCCAAACACACTTATACTTTATGTATTTGGCTCGTGTTAGTCTGTGAGTTCGACATGCTTCTGTTTAAGAATGGTGGTATTTGCAACAACGTCATATTTTTGCTTGTTTCATTTTTAGACGATTTCGATAGTAATAGCAACTTTTGCAGAATTTTAGTTACAATGGTTTCAATTTGAAATCAGTAAATGGTTCTTTTCTTTCCCCTGATATTACGTAAAAGGACATCTTCTGAAGAAGTTTCAAATTGTTTTTCCTTCGTTCCGCGTTTTTCATCAATGACGAAAAAGCCTCTGGATTCTTCCCTGAGGTGAATTGTCTTTTGCTCACTCTTTGCAGCCAAATTTACCAAAGAATTTCGGACAACGTCACAATGGCCTGACAAGCGATAGGCGTTCCCCAACATTATTAGAGCTTTATTCGGTTTTTTAGGTCAAGGTTAGACCGAGGGAAGAAAAAAAAAAGTAAAGCAGGCTTAACATTTCCTGTTCTATGGAAGTGGACGACATAAACACGTGATTGTGGCTTGTTGTTGCCTTGGGTTGTAACATCTTGAAAGGCACAATGAAACCTGCTGAATTAGTTGAAAGAAAAGCAACGATTTATTTATGCGGTCACGTTGCTCCTTCATCCTCTTTGATAATGCAGAAGAATGAGATTAATAACTTTTAATAACTTCTCTTGCATTATTATGCCTTCATTGGCTTTTCTATTGATCATTAGTTTTATGCTATGCCTAATTATAAGAAAAAAATCTGATATTTTTTAAACTCTCTCGTATGCTGTAGTACTCTAGTAATGGCCACAAAAATCTATCTCAAGATTATGAGGAAAAAAATTCAATACTTCCAAACTTTCTCATATACTTTAGTTCTGTATTGACGGGAAATAAACTTTATCTGAAAATTTTGCGAAAAACACATTTTTGGAAGTCTGTCTGCCGTTCATCCTTGTGTGCGAGATAGTATACGATAACTTAAAACAGAACAAGCTAGATGGGTGCAGTTTAGTAAGTTGTCTTTACATCACAAGTGTAAATCTATATTAAATTTTGGACCACATCAATCAGAAGGTAAATAGTGTCTATCAATCTAATATGTGTAGATGTGAACGCGATAGCTCAAAACCGCAATGAATTAGACATATAAAACTTGGTATGTGGTCCTACTAACTGCTATTAATGGTGTCCTGGTAACCACTACTAATGCGGTCCTACTACTAATTTGATATAGATATACTAACATTGTAAATCTATAACAAATTTTGGAGAAAATGGGCCAACAGGAAGAGGTACTAGGCCAAAATGCATACATCATTCTCTTAATTATACACATTCATAATTAAACCACAAAACGTAGCATATTGTGGAAGTATGCTACAAAGTGAAGAGAAGAATATTTCTGATTTTTTTCTGGCTTACAATATTAAACAGAATGATTTCGAAGCTGTAAATGTTAGAATTAAGGCTAACTGAGAAATTCATTTAGTACCTTCAATGTATCACAAAAAAAAACTTATTCTGCCGTTGCTATGCCACTTATTTTGTCAAGAGGGTCATTGTTTAATTTATATCTCATTTAAAACTGGTGTATATGATTCTATAAAACAATATACGAATACAAATTCCTTTTTAATGAAGAGAAAAATCTTTTTTTCGGTAGTTTACAATGCTATCTACGAAAAAAAACATCTCTTTACTTTGGGCTGTGATTTTTGTCATGTTCACCATTATTTTGTAGCGCGACATCGTTCCATTTTCAGTAAATCTTATTAAACATGCAACCTTTTATATATCATAATGAAACGGTATTGATCAATATAAGTTAGAAAATTCATTTATCCGTCGCAATACAGCGCTCACAAAAAAAAAAAAAATGACGAGAGGCTGTCTCTGCAAACGGCCGCTGGGATTGAGGGGCGTATACTTACTTACCTTACTCAATTGTGACTTTCTGTGACTAAAGTAGCTGTATGTGTCTATAGTGACTATTAGTCTAGTGTGACTATGTGGCTCTATCCATATAAAATTCTCCGTGATTTTAAACAACTTTGCAACTCGAATGTGACTACACCGTAATTACAAATTCTAAAATCCTTTTTATTTTAACCAACTTTGCAACTTGAGTGTGACTACACCGTAATTACAAATTCTAAAATTCTTTTTGCAATCTTCAATGTTTACCTTTCTCTGTTAAATGAAACTAAAACCAACTCTCTTTGTTATTTGGTTGTGGAGCTATAAGCGTTTAACTTTAGCGCGAAAAGCGTCATAATTTTTTCCTTTCCCGACACACCATTAGAACACAATGGAGAGACATAAGTCTAAGTCAAAACTAAAATGCAGTGTCACTAAAAAATCGAATGAATGGGTATTCGTCAGTTGTCATCTCACTGCAATATGTATATGACTATTAAAATACTACCCTAGATTGAAAGTTACATTCCATAGCTATAATATCTAATTTTATTCAATGTGGAAGCCATTACTAATTAGCTAATTGATATTTTTATCTTTATGAATTTATATATTTAAAATTATATATTTCACTTTTATGCTCATGGCAGATTGATCCAAAAATCGCGTCACAGAATAATTTGTTTTAATGAAAATTTATTAACTATGTCTATTTAAAATGAATTTTTGGAAGTTGTACATATGCACTTTGAAGATTTATGTTCAGAAAGTTCTTATTATTTAGTTTTACCATTCCGATCAAGTGAAGAACATAAAGTTTAATTTTCAAATATTTATTTTACTTATTTCCTTATTGCTCGATATGCCCACATCTCAAAAGTTATTTTAAATATAAATAAATAAATAATGAATAAATAAATAGGATTTCTATTTCGAAACGGCCAAGGCCACTTTCGTCTTAAATTGTGCCAATTAAGTAGACAGTAAAATGAAATTGCATCATATCGAATATAATTTTAGGTATTGCATAAAAAGGAAACTAATTTTGGCAATAGACATGTAAATTTAATTATTTATGAAAAAAATTGGATCTGAAAAAAATCTAAGGATTAAAATTTTCTTCCCCACTTAAACATCAGGAGGATTAATCGCTTCTTAAGTTATTAAAATAATCAAAATGTAGATTGATCTAAAATGTATTCCTTTGATTATGAATTTTAACATAAATACGAGGAGAAATTATGTTGGTTTATACTTTTTATAAATACAAATCGAATGTTTAATGCATATTAAAATTTAGAGAAAATATTTGTAATTTTTATATTAAAATAAGAAAAGGATTGCTTATAAGATTATGACAATAACATTAAAATCACATAAACCATGAAAGCAAATACTCGTTATAAATGTATTTACTAAATCGTGTATAAGAATTTCAGTGACCAGCAATTATGAATGCCTTAAACACAATCTGAAACTTATTGTGTGCCGTTTCCAAAAAGAATTAGAACTAAACCAACAAAAATCTCATAATTTGTGTGATATGATAACCTTATAAAAAATCATAAACTACGTAAAAGTTTCAATAATACTTAAACTTACAGTTTTAATTCCATTCTGTTTCATAAACAATAAATCCATAAAATAACTGAGAAATAGAATAAAACAAAACCGGCAGACGATGTTTTCCCACTAACTTTTTACAGCATGTTGCCAGATTTGTGAGAAAATGCTTATTGAAATAAAAGAAAACGATAATTTTAAGAATAATAAATAATTCTAATAAAAATATTTAAGCCACGTTATTTTATGTTTCTTTTTCTACCTCGGCGTTTAGTTTCTTGCACGTTCATATTGAAATAAAAAATTCTTTAACTTTCTACCTCATTTATTCATTACAGAAACTGATAAAAAGATTACACTAAACTAGATCTTTCCGAAAGCCGACTCCACTGTTATTAAATCATCATGATTTATAAGTCTTGTCATGAAAAGCAATTAAAATTTCGTGATACCCTTCAACTATAAGGCTCCCTAGAAATTAAATAATGCCGGTGATAGAGAAATTTTCCGTTAGAAATTACCTGTTATGTGCTTCGTCCTTCCTGGTTGTAAGTTTTCTCTGACAAGTCGATGACAACATTAAGCCCCTGTGTCGGCCCCTTACATTAACACTATCATTTCTCTTTCTCAAAGTTGTGACAGAGGAAAGGCGACAGTTTTTAGAAAGTTCCTCTCATTGGCCTATTTCGGGTTGCGTATTTTCAGGAAGTTATTGATTTTTATAACAATAATTTCCTGTATAATTCGTGTAATTATAATTTCCTGTAGTGAGATCGACCGTATTATTACAGTAAGCCACAATCAATCATTCAGTAAAAAGTAGATTTCATGCCACACAAGGGGAATCCTACCTTCAAAATGTTCACAGAGAATTTGGAATTCCTTTTCTTCCAATTTTGCCAAGTTGCTTTTCGTACTTTGTACTGATAAATCATATTTCATAACATTTAGCAGGCAAGATACATGTGCGACAAGTTCTCAATGTGTTTTAAAACAAAGTACAGCATATAAATAATGCTAATTTATATTAACGTTTCCCACAAAGAAATTCTATATTTGTTTCCTACAGCCAGCATCACTTATTCAAAGATTATTATTTATTCATAGATTCGATCGAAAACCAATGAATTCAATTAATTTATTCTAAAATATTTGGTTAGATTTGGATTGAGAGTATATTAAGATAATCTATGGATAATCTGTCAGTAAATAAAAACAACTTACATCCAGAACTGCTTTGGAATTTAAAGCTGTACTGAACTATTTGTCATGCTGTTTATTGCGTCAACTCTGTACAAATGATATGCAATATTAGATTTAAAATATTTTAATTCGAAGTAAATCGCATAACACGAGTTTATTAGATTTTTTTAGAATATTATTTTTTTATCATTGGAACTTTCAGACTATTCTGTTATCATTAAGGCGGAATTAAAATTAAATCAAAATATCTTTGTAAAAAAATATGAAATCTATTATTCAGTTAATATCTGAAAACACAATAGTCTTCACCATGTAGATAGAATTAAAGTGACTAGTTATCTCAGATATGAGAGAAGTAATTCCGATTTTTTTACTGCTCTTTTTCGTCTTGAAACTGTCCCAGATTTCCTATCAAATAGCCCTGATTGTAATCTAATGAGTAAAAAGCTCATATTAGAAAGACGAACGTGATTGAATTTTAAAAATTAGTTTGTGAAGAATTCTTCTCAATTTTTGCATAACATAACATATGGTCAACCTAATACAAAAAAGCTTCAAAAAAAGAATAATACAAACTCTAGTAAAACATCGCTAATGTTTCTCCATATTTTCTCGATTTTTTTTACTCTTTTATTCTTCTTTAAATACTGGTTATAATTTGGCCAGGTCCGTACTATATGTCCTCACACAAGCGAAGTGTCCTGAGTTTTACATCCGGCTTCTAGAGCATCCGGTATTGAAGTTCAGTAATTTTGGTCACTAAATAAAACAGAACATAAGAATCTGATTTTTTCAAAATGATGAATTATGGTATCATTGAAAACATCCCACTTTTAAATTGCGACCGTTAACTGCTAAAGAGATTTTTAAAACTTTTTTTAACTCCCATAAACTATTTCACGGGTATAAGTAGTCATTTTAACTTTCTCGATCATTTAAAAGGTGAGACTCAAGGAGATGCTTAAGGAAAACAAGATAATAAATTTCATTTTCCGTACCGTTATCTTTTTGTTTCCTATTTTGTCTATCTCTGGCAAACGTCCAGGTACCACACAATGACCTTCATACTTTTAAATTACTTCAAATATTTATCAAAAAAGCGACATATATCGAAGTCCTTTATAAGAGAAAATAAATTAACTTGGAAATTGTTTCGAATGTCTGATTTGATCTTGAGTTCAAACAGTGTTCAAGAGAACGTATGACCTTGATGGAACTAAATGCGAAAGAATCGCTTTATTTACAATCAAGGAATTTTCGTGAGGATAAATAAAAAAAAAACATGCCGAGAATCTTTTCCCGTTAATTAAAATGCTGCTAACAGTAACTCACAGCATATTACAAAAAATATGGTGCCAAATGAAATTGTGCGTCGAATTCATATTTCGTCGTGAAAAAAGAACATAATAAATTTAATAGCTTGAATTAGTGTTTATTTACTCAATATTTTTAAATAAATAATCATGAATTCAAGCGAGAATGTAATTTAATGCAGAAAAGTAAGAATAAAGACGAATTTTTGCTCTTTTTCATCTTCAGCAGTAGTTTCTGCCACTAATTTGATGTTAACGATGGGAGGGTTTTTTTCTTTTTAATTCGTGTTCCAGAGGTAAAGCAGAAGCGGTTTTCATGAAATTCAGAATCGAAGACTACGTCAAATATTTACTCAGCTTCTCATAAATTTAATGATTTGGGGCCTAGCAATTATGCAGTTCTCTTTCAAATTTTATACTTTTGCCCATTTTGGATCATGCTCTCTCCCCTTACTCCTCCCCAAAAAAAGGTATTGTAATAATTTACCTATAACAAGCCTTTTGTGTTTAGTAAGTGTTGGAATTTTTTGCTCTTTTATCATTTAAATTGTCTACCGTGCTAAACTGAAATTCAAATGCAGTATAAATCGCAACTCCTTAGCATATTTTTCAAGCTTGTTAAACTCTATTTAAATCAAGCGTTAAGTGTGCAAAATTGAACGTGTTATACGTATTAAACTGAAATTCAAAAGTAGAGTATTATGAAATTTTTTTCCAAGCTCGTTACATACAGTTTAAATCAAGGCTTAAATGTCTGAAACTAAATGTGTTTTAAGTATTACTGAATAACTAGAAGAAGCAGCAAATTACACATTGTTTGAATATCATTTGAATTCAGATAAAAGAAGTAAGGTCAGTAGATTCAGGTAAAGTAAAGTGTTAAGGATGAACAATTGTCAGACCATACGCCCAGTCTTTGACACAGAGAAAAATTTGCTAACGCCAGTTTGCTGTCTAAATTAGAATTACTCCCTTAAAATTTCTTTTTTTCCCAAAAAATATAATAAATTTTACTAAATTTTGACATAATTAACATCAAAAGTGTTGCAAACTATGTGGGCGTTCATTTTGAGGAGAATGATATTATAATAGAAACATTGCGCACTTACTTTAATGACTCAACTGAAGGTTGTTTTTTCGAAAGTGTTCTTTTGAATTGTTTAGGGTGTTCAATGCCATTGCCAACACGAATTTCCATAACAAAAAAGATTAAACCTTGTTCATAGTAGATCATATTTACTAATCGTAGAGTTTACTCAGGTATTGAGCGCAACATATTACCACCTTGCAGCAAATCCCTGCAAATGCCAATGGTACGTATTTTTATATTGCTCTAAATGATAGGTTATACATGTTCCAAAAGAGTTCGTAGATACTGAAATTGGTATCGAAGAATGAATTTTAGCAAAACTTTACGATCATTAAGCTTATTTTACGACCATCTTGCTTTTTAATGTTCCATTTAAAGTTTTGATTTATGCAATATATGTAACTGCAGTTATGTTATATTTCGATACTTATTCCGTTTTGAACCATGAAAGCCATTTTGTCAAACTGTTATCTTTAAAAACTATTATTATTTGTTACTTATATAATAGTAATAATAATCACATAAAAAATGATGTTTCATAATATGAATACAAGTAACAATTTAAATGGAAGTTACTTCTAATTTAATTTTTACCTCAATATTTTGATAACATGATAAATATCTTTATTTATTTCATAGATTAAAACTATTTAACATCTTGCAAACAAATTTTTGGCATAAATTTGGTTTGCAAAATCTTAAAGTGTATAAAAAATGCTGAGTAATTTACTTTTAGTACTTAACAATTTAAATTAAAATAAAAAGGAAGGCATATTTTTTAAATGTACAATTAATTTCAAATAAATTGTTTCAGAGAATTAAATTAAAGCTAAACTACTCTATAACTTTGACTTGCCAAGTATCGTTAATTTTTAATGATGGCAAATTAAACACAGTTATGCTATTGGAAATCCAACCGTGATTTAATGGATTTCGAGCCTCTATTGCGAACGGTAATTGAGTGAGAGTAGTTTGCTATGCCAAATCAAGCTAATTCTAATTCATTACAATACAATTACTAACTTTAAAAGAGATTGAACTTTGATTAGAATGTTGTTCTGCAATGATTTGCAAAAAGTAGCGCAACTCAAAATGTCTTTTTTGGCGGCAATTCTTCTAACATAATTGCATTAAGGAATTCAATTATGCTAAACGGTTAATTTATTGGTTATTTAAATATTAAATATCAGTTAGAATAATAGCACTGTTTTCTTTCATTAAAATTTGGTGGGTGGGTGTTAATCTCTCATATATATCTTATGGCTAAATCAATTTTCATCATTTTGATTGTATGTTTCTTAATGCTGCAAAATTTTACTTTACATCAAAATAAATTGCTGATTTCTTGGTTGTTTAAAGATTGGAAGATAATTTTTCATGAGCAATAATACACGAACTGAAACTAAGTAGAATTGAAATCCTTTGTGAAATAATCGAATATTTACAAGGTTTTTATTTGTTAGAATTTAACTTAGCTAACTTCTTATTACTTATAAAAGCATGAGTTTTCAAAGTTCTAACTTCGGATGAATATTCATTATGTGATGCGTTTCACTCTATCTCATTTCTATAATATGTCTGGGAAAGTATCTTTTCATGTTCCTTTTTTCATTATTATTACTTCTAGTCATTTAACTCGAGTTCAATATTCTAGGCTATATTCAGTTTGAGGGTTTCATGTACAATTAATATTTTGATACACTTTTAAGTAACACTTTCTAAGGCGGTGGGAAGTATACTTCCCACCAAATTGATTAAGTTTTAAAAGTAAAAAATAAGCTATTTTCAAGTTCTCATCAAATTTCCCGATGAAACAAAATACTAGACTTTTCAGTTTCTTATCACAAACCGTAAAAAGTGTCTTGACTTTTTAACTAATTAACAAAAAATTAATTTCATCCAATGAACTAAATGAATTTCTTTTCTTAAATTAATCTCAATCCCAAAATTATTTTATTATAACACTACTAAAAATAAGCGACCCTTGAAAGGGTTAACTCGTGACTTTTATGAGCCCGACTGGAAGATGATGCTCACTTAAATTACTCAGTCAATATTTTAAGATTGATATCATAAGAAAAGAACTCGGAATATAGAAGGCATAACAATATATCTATTTTCCAAATATAGAAGTGGTGTGTGAAAAAATGTTAAATTTTAAATTATCAGATAATTTTATTTAATTTTAAATATATTAGATTCATTCTCTCGGTTCTTAAAATAGAGTAATTTTCTGGTATAATCTTGTTGCTATAGTTGTCTAAAACTTTCTAAGTAACCTAAAAGTATTCTTCACTGTGTTTTTAATGTTGTGTTAAAAGTATATTTTGACTCAGTAAATGACATCTCGGTTTGATGCGGTTCGTGATAATAATGTTTTTAATATATTCACTTCCTAAATGATCGAAGTTCGGTGAAAAAGTGAAAAAAATAATAGGTCAAATACTAAAAGACACGGAACATTTCTTTAAGATATTTCTAGAATAAAAAATCTAATATTATTTAAAATATAGTCAGTAAATAACATATAATTAAAAACCATGGAATAAGAAACCATCAACTTGAATAGTTAACTTAATTCTTGCGAAGCAATAATGAAATAAAACAATCAATCCTATGGGAAAAGATACTTTCAAATAAGTCCATAAAAGTACACAACAACCATGTGGAAAGAATCAGACTGAAGAAAAAGTAATATTAAAATATACAGATAATGCTTCTTTATTTCCTTTAGCTTTATTTTTAATTTTTTCACTGATTTATATTTTCATTTTTTTTTACCCATTTCCCCCCCCCCCCCCAAGCGGGAGTTTTTCGGGGATTTTATCCAACTCATCATCCTATACCCATAGCCTCCCACTCATCTTAGATTGTCCCAAATTGGAGGTCAGTAAATCTAATCGCTTTAGGTTTACCCTTGTTAACGACTATACCTTAACATGGGCGACCTAAAGCTCTAAAAACTGCTATCAATTAGGTGTACACATCCTTGGTAAGTTGTAATGATGATGAGATCTACGAAGGAATCAGTGAAAAATTGTCTTATTACATTTTATCACAATATACATATTTTTTGTCATTTTTTCAGAAAACTTTCGTAATATGGAAGTCCATAATATAAAATGCAAATTTTTAAAAGCAAGTTTAGAGAACTTTTGTATCAAGCTACAGTCACGGCTATCATTTTTTAAAGCGAAATAAAAATGCTTATATGTCATTTGGTGAGTGACATTTGAAAGCCTTTTTTTTATTCAAAGTAAAAAGTGATTTGAAAAAAAATATCGAAAAACTTGTTTTCATTATTATTTTTATTCACACGCATTTATTTTTTTTTTAAGTCATATCATGATGGAGACACATAATATCATCACGTAAAAGCAATAATTGCCCTAAATACTTCAATTCTCCGAGAAACTTTTCAACAAACCTCAATAAGCAACACACTTTAAAGGTCAAAACAGCAATAAAAATATAGAGCCGCGAATACATCCGCCTGTGACACTTCACTGCAATGTGTATTAATCCCAAGTCACTTTTTCAACGACGCGGAACCCTTTTCAGGCTTGCAGCGTGTGTCTGCAGTTATTCAAAAAAAGATTCGGTCAGCCAGCTGCATTGCACCTAGTGATACAGTTACCAGAAGCGGTAACGGAATAGTTTTTTCTTTCTAAGTGGAATAACTGGTTTTACAGTTGACCACCTTGCTGCTTTTGTTTTATTTATTTCTCTCCATTTCATCCGTTCTGGTTATAATTGTTTTTTATTATTTATTTCTTCATTGTGTCTCAAACCAAAAGAGGAAACTCGGTTTGAAGGAAATTCGTAGGATAGAAAAGCAATTTTTAATCGATTTCATTGTAGCATTACAAAATGTCCTAGACTGAAATGTCTTCCGCTTTCTTTATATTTCCTCCTACACGTGTTGCTTTGCCACCTCGCCTCAGAAAAAGGTGTGGGACTTGTAGAAAACAGAGCAGTTTCTTCTTTTCTTGGATTGTTTTCGACACAATGGAATAATGACATGCTTGAAGATTAATACTGCAGGAAATATATGTTCTGTAGCATTTGGAGAAAAACAACACGTGGAAGTAATACCGCAACTGCATGGTAAACATTTTTTATAGCGATATAAATTCTCCTGGAGAATAAATGATTGTACAAACCATTTTACACATTTATTGGTAATTGAGTAATTACTAATAATTTTGCAAGAAGATGCTGCTTGAAGAAGATGATATCGCAAGATGTTATGAACATAAGTTTCTTATCGGAATTGTTCAATAGCAGAACGCCCAGAAAGTTTCCATCAAGAGAAAAAATTAGCTATCCCTCCTTGCATTTCATTTTTTAACAGTTATTTAATCTATATTTTCACATAAAACTAATATTGAAATGAAAGGACACGTCGGATTCATATCAACAACAAGATATAAAACTTTTCTTCCTTAATTGCATTTTAAATTTAAACACATTTAATTTAATTTATGTTGATTCCTACGTGAAAGAAAAATAAAAATTATAAATTTCATTGGTATACAATTTCAATTACAATGTTTTGCATTATTTGCAATGCGAATTTTTGATATTTCTATCATGTCAGTTAAAATTACTTTCCAGATTTCCCCATGAACATTGTAGGGTTACTTAGCATTAAGTTCCAGTTTTTGAAAGCAAGATAAAACATATTTTGGGATGAACCTCTTGGTCAGATGACGAGAATGACACCTGAACAGGCACCACATGCCCAAACTTTCTCTCCACATCAACAGGAGAAGGGTTGATCCTTAATGGCAGGATTACTGTACAGCAAGCCCGCACACATAGAAGATAATTCGTGAAAGCGGGTTTAGAACCAGGAACCCTCCCATGCCGAAACCGAAACTGCCGGTCACCGCGGCAAAACATATTTGTCTGGTTCACGGCAGAGATCACAAAGAAGAGTGGCAATGTTCGCTAGCATTCCCTGGGTGAAAGCTATGATCGTGAATTATCCATAAATAGTTATGAAGTCAGAATGACATTTAATGTTATTTCATCTGGTGTATTATAAAGATAAGAATTCATTTATTTATTAATTTCAATTAAACAATGATTAAAAATTCGAAAACTTTCACAGTTTACTTCAAACTAAACATATTTTAAATGGCTTACTAATTACTGGAGGATATAAGCAGGGGTGTAATGGAGCCGGCACGCCGTTCCGGCACTGCTTTTTTTCACGAGAAAAAAATTACTAGTTAAAACAACGCGATCAATGTCTAATCCTTTCCCTTGCTAAAATATGACGGATATTTCTAATTATTAAAAAGTAATAAGCCATTGACAAGTGGTGGCAGGAAGGGGTTAAAAGCGTTAAGATTGCACGTATTTAAATGTATTTTATGTTTTGATTAAACAAACCCATTATAATTTTTATATTGCTTATCGAAGTGATGATTTTACTTTGACATTATTTAATTTTGGTATACCTTGATATCAGCACAATTTTTTTTAAACTTATTCTTTACCATCTTCAGTATATTCATGATTTTAACTACAATACGCATTAAGTTAATGTTTGATCAAAAATAAAATAATAACTGTAAAATATTTATTATTTCACGATTTTAATTCCTGGATAAAATAACTGCTCATTTCCCTAAATGTAAATAATATTTTGTGATGAAGTGATCCCGTACATACAATACCTTCCCTATCACTCATTCCATTTTGACCCCCCCCCCCAACAATATCACCCAAGTCAATGCATTCCAGCACTGCTTAATTTACGACTACACTACTGGATATAAGCCTGTATTACAGCAAATAATGTTATATTAGTTCCCATATTAATATCAATAATATCTATCAAAGCATTTTCTGAATATAATCAGCGGGAGTGGTCTCCCCTATACTTCCCCAAAAAAGGTACTGTTTCCCTTCCCCTCGCGTGGCTAAAAAAAAATCTAACCTACTGTAACCCAGAATCCAATGACTATCAGAAGGTTTTTCATTGTAGGTTATAGTGATTGTAAAATATTTAGGTAAAGAATCAAATTCAAAGAGATGCGTACCGATTAAAACGCATCTATCACACGCTGCTAGGTTCCACTCTTGCCGGCTCAAGGGCAAAGTGACGTAATTCGATCAATAGCTTCCGCGTGCACAGAGATTGCTACCAGTACGCATGCGCATGGAGAATCGGATTAGAAAAATTAATTATGCAATTTGAAAGCCTTTTTTTAACCGATTGACACAAAAATTGGACACAAATCTACAATTAAGGTAAGAAGACCACATAACAAATTTAATTTATCTAAGTAATTTTGTTAAGAAGTTATTGCGATTAAAAATATGCGATTATACAGATGATTGCAATACGATTACAATACGGATTAGTAAATTTGATACGGACGATACGATTACAATACTTTCTCTTTGTATACTTCGTATGCGAGAAAGTAAAAAAATGCAAGCGGAGAAAAGAATATGCCTTTCTAGGAGGGTCTCATTTTTTTTTCTCTTCACCGAATCAGATCGGCAATAATTTAGCCCATATTTTGATGGCAATTTTCGTTTCTTTTTTGATTACGGATTGAAAAGAACTTTGGAATGAATAAGGGATATTAGCCTTTGTAGCTGAACCCCCCCCCCTTTTTAAAATCAATGCAAGCTGAATTTGGAGACCGAATCCCGTTAAGCACACAACTTATCAACTTCTTTTCAGCGGTAATCACCTTTTACATCGTTCATTATAATAGCAGATAAACGTTCTGTTCTATCCTCAAGGAAATCAGTTAATTCCAAAACACCTTGTAATGAGAAATATTTTGAAAAATTCAGATTTCGTGGTTTCAAAAAGTAATGTATTCTCAGAAAATGTAAATAAATCGTAATCTTATTTCTTAGACAATAGGAAAGTGCTATTAACATAATATTATTCAATCCATTAGAAGGAACTGAGATGAGAAACTCAGATACTTTTGTTTGAAAATATTAATTTATTTTTTAATATGCATGCTAAGTTGAACTGGCATGATGGATGATCAAAGAGTTTAGGAGGATACATCAAAACGCCAAGATTTTAATGAATATTGTTTATAAATTAGAAAATGCTAAACACTACAATGTAATCATCAGTTTGTAGCAACCTTGCATTCAAATTAAATATTCGCCTTTCAGATAGCCTTCTTTTGGCGATGTTATTATTTTAGTAAAAGCATCAACTATGGCACAGAAACATCGTGAACTGTATTTGAGGAAGAAAACGTTACACTGAGTTTAAAATTTATCTCTGTTAACTTCTAACAAAATATATAACATTCGGAATTACATAAAATGAGATCTGCCTCAGTTTGTTTACCGTGGTTTTAAGAAAAGCTATTTACACTTGGCCCTACTTATTTAAGTAAACATGTAAATAACTTCGAATAAACACTTTTTCAGCCTGAAATTTTTCTCGGTACCCCGTGCACGATTGGAAAAAAAAGTAATTCCTTTTGTTTATGCAGTAAAAAAAGTAATTTATGCGAATCAGAGGCGAATCCAGGGTGCTATGGGGATGCAGCCTTCATTTTTTTTTCAAATCACTACAGCAGTTTGTTCTTAATCTCCTTTAAAAAGACCATGGCAACATTGCCATGGTTTCTGGCTTGATAGGCTCTAACATTTTCCCGCTTTTGTAGTCATTTGACTCTTACTTATAGCGTTAACACGAACGAAAACATTTTTGGCTACTTATTTCATTGTGCTTTTGTTAAATTATCAAAAGTATTGTAGTGTCCTTCGTGATTTTTATTTGCAGGTGAGCAAAGATAAAGATTTTTGACTTACATAAGCCATGAAATCACGACTATACAAAATTTTTATGACCTCAGCCCCCTCCAGACCAAAATGTTGGATTCGCCACGGATACGTATCAAAAATTATTCGAAATAAAAAAAAATTAAAAAAATTCGTACCAGGCCAGTGTTAGATTTCTCCTCTAGAAAAAATTAAAGTTTTAATTGATTTATCTGATAATGCTAACACTGATAAAGCATTCTGAATCTGCTTTGGATAAAATCAGTATTTTTAAAAGAAATCACTATCAATTCAAATTATGAAACAGATAAAACAATTTTTGGAGATGCTTTCAGTAAGATTTTCAACGAATGTTGATCATTTAGAAATAATGCATACAAAATATTTGTGGACTCGGAATAAAATGATGGCAAGGGGTAATATTTAAATTCAACTACTTGCACGGGTTTTATTTCGAAATCCACTTCTTTTTTTCTTTGGATACGAGGTTTACTGTTCACAGAACTAGTAGTTAAATGTGACCCTTAAAATTTCATTTTATTGTTATTCTTAAAATTATTCATTTAACATTGCATGTGTTTTAAAATTAATAATCTTCTTTTAGAATAAACTTTAGAGCCTTTTGTTTTCAGATTTGCCCTCCATTCCAGCGTTAAAAACAATAATTTCTATTAAGGTTATCATATAATTTCCAGATCACGAATCGGCACGCGTGGAAAATCTGAAAAACTCGAAAAACTTGTTTTTCATATTTTTAACTTCGCTGTTTTCATGTGCAACAATTTCTAACTTCTGTTATAAAGTCATGGAATTTTAGAGTTTTTCTCTATTTGTTGCCAAATGTCAGTATTTGTTATTATCTGAAAAAAAGATCAGTTTAAAAAACTGTTAAGTATAGAAAATTTAAATTGTTCTGCATTTTTTCGAAACAATCAAGCTAAACAAGCAAGAATAATGAGGCAATTATTCATTGAATTATTGCCTCAATAAAAAATGCTTCGCGAAAAGTACATTTGTTTCAGTCAGACTTTTAAAAATTTGTTTTTGCCCGAATCTATGGTAGTGATTCATATATCAAGCTAGCAATTTTTCAAATGAATACGTGCACTAGCATTTTTTCAAATGAATACGTGCGCTATTATCTTCTGCTATGGCATCGTGTGAAACACTAATGAACCTACTCTATCTTTTTTCATGCTCCATGTATTGGGTTTTCTTCGATTGTAAATTATCGCCGTACTGCTATTTGCTGCCCTTCGCTATTTTGCTCATGCGCCATTCGGCTTTGATTTCACCAAAATAGGGGCGAGAGGAAAGATGAAGAAACAGATGTTTGCTTTTTATTAAGCAATATATATAAACAATTGTCATGTATTGATTTGTTTCAAAACAAAAATGAATATCGACATCGGGAAAGAATAATTAAAGGAAAAACGCGTCTACCGAAAGAAGTCAGGAAAGGCATTCTTCTTACTCACTAATATCACCCCCTCTGTAGAGTAAAATTGTCCAAAAGTGATAGCCATGGCTTTCTGAAACTGACTATGCACTAGTGTAATTATTAGCGCTTTGGTGTTTGCCGTGTAGTACGAGCGATGTATGTTGAATGTGCCGCTGTCGGGGAAACATCTTCAGTTTTATCTTTAAAATATCAGTACTCAGAGAGTTTAAATTTAATAGAAACTTAATTCTTCTGTTACAAAACCTAGAGCCACTGTAGTCTGGAAGTAAAGTCTCGGTTTCGAGACAGGAAAATAGATACTATGCGACATGATATTGCCTAACATTCCCACGTATATGAACATACTACATATTAAATCTGCGGGTATAGTTCACATTTCCACACGTTGGTGTGACGAGAAAGTTTGGAGAATGAGCGTCGTCTGAAATATCTTACTCTAATCTGTCCAATATTTAAAAAAATAGGAGGTTCGTTCCGAAATAGCTCTCTTGTAGCATCGTAATTGGATTATGATCAACTAAACCATCAGCTTTTTTCCTAAGCATTGCTCTATCTGCATTAAACATTCCATAAAAAGCACCGTCGAACAAAAAGGAAAAGTGCACTATTTTTCGGGAGGGGGAGTGGGCTTGATCAGACCCGCGCATGACAATGCAGATAAATTATCCTCACATAATACACGACAAATGCTTAACCAAGTTAATAATGGAATCCATTGTGATCTTGCAGGAGGTAAAAGGATTAGGACTGGAGGTTGACCCACGTTAAGTCACAGTAGAGCGTATGACAGCTTGCAATTAGATATCCCTTAAATGTGACATCACAGGATTTTACTTTATTCTCAGACATTTAAATGATTATTAACCTATCAAAGGTGCATCTCAAAATTGGCCACAGCCCAGGAGTTTTGATAAACTCATCAGCAAACGATTACAGACGTTCATCTTCCTGCCGACCTCGTTGTTCGAAACACGTGGGTTGAAACTTGTCGGGCATCGACCTATGAAATTGAAAGCGCACGTCGATGCAGCCAGCAGTATCTGGTGCTAGAAGCAGATCCTTTATCTCGGAAGACCACCTCCGAAAGAGATACAAAGAAGTAATACACAAAACCGAGCTACTTTTTTGACAGGAAGACACTGGAGGGTATTGAGAGATGCAAAATAGATTGGACCTTTCTCCTTTTACAGTCGGAACAAAACCGATGAGGAAACTAACTCGCTCACTGAATTGTGCAACAACAGCGTGCCTTTTCTTTGTGCTCGCAAGTAATTTTTGGCCCACATTCATTATTATTCATTTACGAAAACTGACGGGAGAGTGAATCATGAGGAAATGCTAACTGATAATTACTGTAAAATTAGATTTTTTACAAGAAACGGTATTAGAATGTGACTGGCATCAAGAATCGTTTTATACTCTCCGTCTGCATGATTTTTATTATTATTCGTTCCTTTAAAGGTTACTTCTTGACATCTAGGTAAATATAATGCCGTTAATTGCTTCCGTATTCAAGAAAGTGATTAATTTTTTTTGTTTATAGTTTTAAAGCATTTTTTGTGCCTGTGTGTGGTACAAAGAAGACATTAGTTCTAGCAACATGTTTGATTATAATCTATTACTGTCAGTTCTTATGAATGCTTTATAAATGGTATAAATAGGCCAATGGGAAACTAATTGATGTTGAAATTTCGTATAAAAGTGAAGACTCATGACGTCACAACGTGTTAATATTTCTTTTTAATGAACCCTTTCGGAGCTGTTTTGCATTTTCCCACTCATCCCGTGTCCTTTTTGCGTTTGTGGTCCTTTAATGTATATCTTCTAGTATTTATTTATTTATTTTTAACAAAGAAGAACGATATATTTTATTACCGAAAAATAAGAAATTAGTTACAGAAATTATGAGAAATTAAACAAGATAGAACAACCTTCAAAATAACAATTAATAGAAATCTATTTTTTTCTACTGACGAGACATTTCTATTCTTATTTTTGAAAATGACAAATATATCATTATTGACTATCAAGGGTACTTCTGTCGAATCGATGCCGTAAATACAAACTTTAATGACCGGCCATAAGACTTAATAAGCTCACCCGGAATCCCGAACCCACTTATTTACACCTGGACTTTCCATGCTCGTGCTGTAGGTTGCCGACCAGTAAGATGCTATTAGATGACAAAATTGCTTACAAATAGGATACAAAGTATTAAGTATCAGAATTATTCGACTGCTTCTGTCACAATTTCTATGAAAAACACTGAGCATAAAAAAGAGAAAATTTTTCGTTCTGAGTTTTTATTTTTGGCTGACCAATTAAACAACTCATGCGTTAGTCGAAGATATTTATTTATAACTTGGTCAAACAAGACTTGCTTTGTGAACTTATATTCCCAGCAATATATTCTTTCCAAGCGAATGGTCAAATTTGCATTTTGATAAAGCAGAGGTAGGTAAAAAACTAATTTTTTTCTAAAAACTTGTTTCTGTGTCTGTGGGACGAGGTTCTAAAAGACGTATTATTGAAAGAGAGTAAGAAAAATAAAGTCTTAAAAATGAATAAGCGCTCTACAAACAAAATTCAAAGAAACTAGTTTATTAAAGCAGTTAAGATGTTTTACTAAAACATTGCCAATTTACTGAAAGAAGCAGACAAGCAGACTAGTTTAATTTATTATTTATTATTTTACGCCTTATTATCATATCAAGTTAAAAAATTTTAACATTCGATTTGTATGAGATTCTCCGCCCACGACCCCCCAATTTTTTTAAAAAAATCACTTTACAGAATTTGCTATCAGCATGAAGAGTTTAACCTTCTCACTCCTAGGACTAACTCTGAATTATAAATTTCGTTAATTTTTATATCCCTTGTTACTTAATACATCAAAACATATTAAATCAATATTAAAAGAATATTTCAGCGTTGTTGTTTTTTTTATATAATTTTCGAGAACAAGTGTCTCCTATAGGAGATATTTGGGCATACGTAGTATAGTGAATGACAAATTTAAATTTATTTTATTTATTTAATATCTAGGCACGCTTTAATATGTCGGTGGAAATTTTAAATAAGCTTCTTAGTGTTTTCTATGGGAAACGCCAAGACTGAGGAGGTTAATTGAGCATAACCATAGTAACATACAAGTACATAGGTACACCTGAAAGTGCCCCAGTATTTGGAGCATAATTATGAATTTTTTCTAAAATGGTGTTGATTTCATAGCCGAAAAGTGTTATTATAAACGTTAAATTTATATATTCTTGATATATAGTTAAATTTTCTTTCTTTTTTATACTGATCATAAATCTAACAGTTACTAAAAAAGTGTCAAAAAATATAATTTATAAAAACATTTCCAATTTTTTCATTAGTTAGCAGATTTTACTAGGCCTACAAAAATCTACCATTACTAGAGTTGCCATATGTCCCGTTTATATGGGAATGTCACCATAATTCACAACTCAATCCCGTATTACTATTTGTCCCGTTTTCTCCCTAAACTCAGTCAGTGGCGACAATTGAAGCAATTTTAATCTTTCATTATAATTTTACAATAACTTGCGCCCAATTTTATAATTATGTGAAAGAAGGAAACGATTTAATTAAGAAAGTATAATCAGCTTTAAAATATGACTGGACTAAAAAGGACTAGACTTGCATCTTTTTTATTATTCTACGCGTTCATTTTAATAGATTTGTTAAACTTCATTGATTTTTTGTCAGAGTAAAATAAATCATTACCTGCCCGCTTTTTCGCGTTTTATTTATTTAGCACTTAAACGTCCAGTATCAATGCTTAGCAATTATGGCAACCTTAACTATTACTAAGTCAGATTGCCCATGCATTTGGAATAATCCAGATATCTACACATTCGTTTTATTTGAGTTCATCAACTGCTAATCGACTTTTAAACGGAGAACTCAGCGTAGTATTTGTAAAACGTAGTTTAAATCCAACTCAAGCCTGATTATACTTTACAATTCAAACATAAAAGCAATGTGTTACCCTCCAGTGGGTATGTCGTTCTGGGTGAGCGCGTGGTTTGCGGGTCAAGGGGATGCTTGCTTCCAAGAAGACTTCCGCACTCGAGCATGCCTTTTGATGAAGGATGAATATTCGAACCGCCTTGCTGCACCCCGGGAAGCACCCATGACGGAATGGGGAGTCGTAAACAGACGAAGATATTTGCTAATAACAGCTTGTCAACGATTTCACGTGGCATTAGGCTGACTTGAGTATCTTCAAAATTGCTCTTCTGAGTATAAATGGTGCGCTGTGAAATTATACATGTCTATCATCACTTCGAAAGGTGCTAATTAGTATCAACAGATGAAAGAAGATCGCTGAAGGAATGAGGAACATTTTAAATACTTAAGATAATGCCCAATGTTTTTTGGAAAATTCAGATATTCATAACATACTATTATTTTAAAGTATAATGAGCTAAGATCTAGAAAGATGTAGATATATAAAAGTTATACTAATTGGAACATCTATCATCAGTAATGTTTTGAAAAAAATTAAGGAATACTATTTAGGAAGACTAAACTAGGAATCTTTAACAAAAATAATTTAAATTAATATCTTTTTAAGGGAATTATCACTGTAAATGAAATCAGTGTCCTATAACCTTCAAATCAGTTGTATGATACACCTCAACATATAATCCCTGATTTTCTGATAATCAGGGTAGCCCGAAACTTAAAACTCACCTTTCAGTCAGCCGAACCCGAAGTGGCTTTAACTTGATATTACATCCACTCTACCCGTTTTGTTAGTTTTGTTGATTCCTCTGGAAAAAGCAGTAAAACATAGAAAAATAAAAATGAATAGAATGTTCAAAAATTTTAAAACTTTCGATTTAGACACGATTTTTCAAGCACAATTTTTTACGGTTCGCCAAGTTTTCGAGGATAATGTTACAATAACCAAAGAACCGCTGCTGTGTGAATTCATAAATTGTTTAAATAATTACGCATAACTTCCTTTTCTATATAACGTGGAAGACAAAACAACATTCAGGTTTGATATTGCTCCAGATTTCGAGAATTTCTTAGTCATTCCAAGGCCAACTTCATACATGGAAGTCTCTAGTGTAGAGCACATTAAAAAAATGCTTCAGACAAGTTTTATAGTGAAGTTTTTTAATTTGCATAACATTCTTCTTCGACTGCCACAGAATCTCATTAGATATGACCATAGCATCTTCCTATTTGCTAAATATATGTCTGTCAGAGACGTTTTTTAAACAAACGGTTTTACAAATATACTTACCATTAATAATTTTGCAATTTTTCTTATTGAAAATATCTTGTTATTAAAAAAACTTGCATAAAATGATATTGAACAAAATGTTTATTCGATATTGTGCTGTAATATTAGGTGCTGAATAAACACTTAATAATTTGAAAGCTATCTTTTCTTAAAAACAAAATTTCATGAAATAAAACGCACAGTTAGTAACTTGTACACAAAGGGAGATAATTGTTTAAAATGGTAAATATCATTAAATTTTGAATGTATTTTAAATTTTACTTTAAAATATTTTCAATCTCCTGCATTTTCAATTAACTAATAAACAGTATTTATTTATTTTTGCATGCATTGTTCTCCTGTTTACCATCAGAAAATGTGCTTTTCCTTTCAGATTTTATAGCATGTTTTTTCCCCCAATCAGAATCCAGTTTTTGAGGTACTGAAGTGCATTACTCCAAACACTTCCAAAAAACTGAAAGGAATTTCGAATCTATATAATCCTAAACTGTAAAAAATTCTCTTTTAAACCAGTCTAGACTCAATGAAGCGCCATACCATTGCGTTAATCTATCTTCTGAACCATTTCCCAATGAAAGTTTACGTTTCCTTTCACTGGAATGCTTCAGCTTTAAGATTAAAGAAGGCTATATGTAAGGCACAGTAGATAAGACTTATTTTATATCTGCCACTTCCTTCTTTTCTGTCACCAAATCATGTCAAAAAGTCTTTCAAAAGATGTGTATAAATGGCTGTAAAAGCCCGTATTGTCAAGTAATCCGACCCCAGAATACCTTATCTTAAATTCCATAACATTTTCCTTCTCACCAAGAATATTAATTATCTTGTCAAATATCTGAAGAAAGTGCGTATTTATTTAGAGGTTTTATAACTTTTCTTCGTCTCCTTATTTCCTGCAGCAAATGTTTCAGTCTGAAACATGAAAGGAAAAGAAGAAATAAAATATTTCTACTATTTCACTATTACTTTGAAAGATAGATACTTAGCATGCTTTCACGCATCGGAGAATACGCACTGGCTATTCGTGGAAAAATAATAGCGAAATAAACGCAATGAAAAAAAGAAACAGAAAAAAAAATTCCACCGTTTCTCTAAAACGGGGTCAAATTTGACTTTGCAAATGAACATGTTATAGAACTTCAGATAAGTCTCTACACAATGCTTCCTAAAATAATAAACCACTCGATTTATTCGTCAAAGTGCCGTATGGAATGGTACGGAATAAAGAAGGAATAAAATTGCATTGAATTTGCGAGGTGTGTCGGTGGCAAAATCGAGAACACTTGGAGCCACGTGATCGGTGGTGACCTTGTAAACCAACTACGCCCAAATATGCAGTCGCACAACAGCTTTTGCAACGGGATTTTAGCTAATGAATAATATTATATAGAGACAGCTATATTATGAAGGTGGAGTCATATTCCGACTTTTAGTTTTCAATACTCCCATGTGTTTCAGGTGTGACTGGACGGTATCTAAGCACAAAATGGTTTCGGTAAGGGCAATCCAGTTACTTTAATTGCTATTGATTAATGCATGCATGCCATGTGTCTTTTAAGGTCTCGGTTAGTCGTTCATGCAGTTGGAAGGAGAATATTATAAATAAATAACTGGCATAACGCTGAAAAGAAAAAATGAATTCTTACTTTCTTGGAAAAAAATCCACATAACAGGAAGTCAACCAGTTATTGGGAGACCCTCGGAATCCCTTGACAAATGATTTTCTTTTACCTCCTAATGAATATTATATAGAAAGAGTTAATGTTATGAAGGCTTTCAATACTCCCATTAGTTTTCCTAGATCTTTTAGTTTTCAATACTCCCAGGTGTTTCAGGTGTGATTGGACGGCAGCTAAATTCAAAATGGCTTCGGTAAGGGCAATCCAGTTACTTTAATTCCTGGTGATTAATACATGCATGCCGTGTGTCTTTTAATGTCTCGGTTAGTCGTTCATATTATTGCAAGAAGAAAATTATGAATAACTAAGTGGTATAATGCTGAAGAGAAAAATCCTTTTGTACTTCCTTTCCAAGAAAGTCCCCATAACAGGAAGTCGACCAGTCAATGGAGAACCTTCGAATGAATCATTTGACAAACGAATTTCTTTTACCTCATAATTAGCTGATGTATTCTGTTCTGCGAAATTAATTATCTTTCCATTCATTTAATAACCTAAAGGAAATGTTTCAGTTTGACGGCGTGATGTTTGGTTATTTAAATTAATTGATACTAATGAATTAACTACTCTTTTAATATAAAACGTTATATAACTGAATGCAGATATCAGACAAGGCATAATACGCAAATGTATTGACTAGAATGCAATAGATATTTTACCTTTAAAACGAAAAGTGGAAAAAGAACTTCAACCAGAAATGATTGATGAAATTTCAAACTATATGTTTCCTGGAGCAGTGTTACCTTGCACCTTATATTTCTGCATTGTGGTAAAAAAGATAAATCAAAGCAAAAGCCAATCTGTGGATAGGACCCATTAAAATACTTAAATCCTTGAAAGTGACAGTTTAGAAATGTATAAAACTTGGAATCAACTAAGACAAAGATATGCATTCTTCCTTCCTTAATTCTTCTCACTGTTTTCACGTAATAGGGTACAAACGCACAATCGAAATAACTTCGATATCGATAGATCTGGATATTGACCTCTTTTCTACCAAGATACAACTTTCCTTACTTCTATTCATATATATTTCATATACTGTCAAAACCGAAAAAGAAGACTTCTTAACAAATTTCTATCATTATCAGAATTCCTGTATGAAGATTGGGTAAGCCAATTTCATACAAAAAATATCAGTTTACAGGGTTTTTAAAGGTGATTAGTCTGTTGCAGAGGGCTGGCTAACTTTTCAGACGGAAGAAGGAAAGCTGTGCATCACAACAATTTTAAAATAATTCGGGAATCACAAAAATATTTTAATAATAAAAAAAATTAAAGTAATATTAAGTTTTTACATAAAAAGTTAAAAATAATAACATTAATTATATTTCTATTAAAATCAGAAAAAATCACACAAAATATAGTTCTTGTTAGCTTTAAGTTCCTAAGAAAGTTTCTGTGTGTCTCATTCGTAACCAACCATTTAAATTTCAAAGCAACATTCCAAGTTTCTTAATTAATTTGATTATTTAATTTACATTTGATAGAATGCATGGGTTAGAAATATCTCAAACTCGGAATCTACTGAAACTAAGATATGCATTATTATTTCCTTAATTCTTCAAATAGATATAGACTGAGAGCACAAACTAAACACCCGTGTTTCGCCGTGAAAGAGCAGACAGTCCTTTTCATGGGGGACTTTCTAGCGTGAGATGTCTCCCATTACAATAAATTTAATAAAAATATTTTAATAAAATATGCTGTTATAAGTGAACCAAAAAGTAGATTTTTCATTTGAATTATTTTCTACTTTTTAGTTTTTAATTGGTAATTCAGCATTATAAATACTATGGAATTTTGCAAAAAAATTTCTGAAATTCCATACCAGGTAATGCTCCTCATATGGAATCTAAATTCAATTGAATAAATCAATTAAGAAATAATTAAGCTCTGAAAATATTAAGATAGTTTATTGTCATCGAGAATACATAAGTAAAAAAATTCAAAACTCTAGCATCTCAGGCAGTGAGGGAGAAATCCATTATAAAATTCCATCTTACAAACATGAAACAAAGGAAGTTAAGTAAAAGTTTATCAAATGATGCGTTTAAGCGGCTTCCTAGCTCTCCCCCCACCCTTCGTTTCTTTTCCCGCTGCACTTATAGCCCGGTAGTCCTCTCCCTCATGAATGGAGTGATGGATATTGGAACAGATTGGATATCCAACTTTCCACTCTACACAATGCCATTTCTGACCGGTATTTTACATTGACGGTCGGTTTTGACGTGGAGCCGTCGTGAATGGCCAACCATCAGTTAATTGGCCCTTGGTTTATTGTCAGAGGATATGAATAAGTTTTGTGTTCGTTCGAAGACTAGTCAGAGGACACAGATAATTTGTTTGTCGATGACATGTACCATTAACCTTCCCGGTTTGTTGTCGCATATGAAGAACGCATGGTTTAGTGTTACAAGTGCGAATATCATGGGAAATAGATTAGATTCATGTACATGAATATCATGGAAATATGAAATCAATAGCTTTTTGACACAAATTTTTATTTATTATGCATGATTTATCATTTTTTTTTTAAACCAGAACTTAAATATCTTCAGAAATATTTCGGTATGTCAACAGATAATCCTATTAATCCGGATAAAAAAATTCTTTTTTAAGTAATTCGGTTTACTTTCTGTATACAATAAATAGCTGTCACTAAAGAATTGGGGGGAAAAGTAAATTCTTTAAATTCGCATCTTAAATACATAGAAATACCTAATTTCATTCAGCTGTAGTCTCAAGAATATATTTATGTTGAAAAGTAAGTCATTTTAAATTTTTATAAACCTTTAATAGGATGCCTGGGAGGAAAAGTTAACTATTCTATCTCTAAACGGATTTACTTCCCAAAAACTTTGCTTCTAGTCTTTTAAGGAAATAATTCATTTCTGTTACATAAAAGTTTCAGCAGCGTGACGCTTTCTGAATATGATTATTTTTTTATTATTGAAATTATTTATTTCTTTTCTTGTTCATTCCTTATAATAATATCAATGACTTTTTCCTTGCAAGCTTTATTTCCTACTGCTACATTCTTCTCTGAATTTTTAAATCGGGTCATATTTATTATAATGTAATTAAAAAT
This sequence comes from Araneus ventricosus, assembly GCA_013235015.1. Taxonomy (NCBI): domain Eukaryota; kingdom Metazoa; phylum Arthropoda; class Arachnida; order Araneae; family Araneidae; genus Araneus; species Araneus ventricosus. The sequence continues at coordinate 124,644 of BGPR01001967.1, read as the reverse complement.
GGCAACACAGAAGAAACTTATAGATGATATATTCAAAAGATTTTTTTAATACCCCAAGGAAAATATTTCAGTAACATGGCGATTATTTATTTTGTAACTGATTTATGAAACACAGATTCATTGCTTAGCCTCTGGAACTAGTCAGCTGATTGGCTCCCGAAAATGTCGTGTAAACTGAAATCGTGCAGTATGAATTCCTATTTTTCCCCCTCCCCAAAGAGATATAAAAGAACTGAAAAAATTTATATGAAATTGTTTTATGTATTTCAAAAAAAATCAACGTATCTGCAATTAAATACTCACTAATTCAAGCAAGAGACTGTAAAATTCATAAAAATAATTTGTTCTATTTCATCTTCATTTTTTAAATACTCTGCCCGTTTGTTTCTTTCTTGGTAGTGTATGCTGCTTCGATTGATTCTAATTTGTTTTCATTTCGAAGATTTTGTTTCTCCATGGTTATTCTTCGCTTTTTTTATGTGATCATTTCCATATACGACACGGTTCTTTAAAATCTTTTAAAAATATACAGAAATTAATCATCAAAAAGGAAACAAAGACACATTTTCACTTCTGTAAAATGTTGAATTATTTGAATTTTCACATACAATTTTTTGATCGTGTTAAATTAAATTTAAGCGTTGTGTAAACGAAGGTTTTCCTCATTTGTTCAACTTTTATCTCGAAAGCGAGCAACTTGAAGACCCTGTAAATCGAGTGTTAGCTATAGAAGATTTGATTTCTATGTTCATACGAAATATTTTAAGATACACTATTATATATTAAGATACTATACATTTATAAGAAGGAAAGAATCGTACGCAAAGAAATTTACATTAATTTATAAATGATAAATAAATAAATTTATAAATGATTTTATTGATGATTTGTTTATAATAAAAAGTATCTGCTCCTAAATTTTAATTAAGTCTCGTTTCAGTAATGACGAAATGACAAAAATATTTATTTTGAGTAGTTACTGGAAGCTCGCTAGTAGTATCTCTAAGAATGAAAAGGGAAAATCTTATAAAATTTTATTTTTAAAAATTCAAGACGTAGAGAACTTAAATTTTATTGACTTATTAAGGATAGCAGTTACCTAGAGATTGAGTCTCGATTTCCGCCGTTCATATGGGCTTAATATCCGTCGTCCATGTGGTCCAGTTATAGGTCAAACGTTCATACATAGATGTGATGGAGGAAGTTAGCAGAGTGAGTTGCAGGCTTGCGATTAGTCCTCGTCATCTGGCTACGGTTTAAAGTTACGAGGTCCATACCAAAATAGCCATCTTTTAGCTTCAAACCGGGATGGTAATTTTACAAATGTCTTTTGAAGAAATGAGTTCAAATCTAAAGACATTTTAGAGTTTCTGACAGAAAATAATGGTCACTATATCTCGTTTTTAAGTCATAAAAGAACTAAACCCATCAAAATTTTCAAAATCCTAATTGAAATAATACTTTTTTGAAATTCATTCAATAAGAAAAGAGGGCAACTTCGAAATAATCGTACCAGTTCCGAAATCCGAAAATGCATTAATGGGTCATAATGAGATTAATTGAGACTTTCGTAATACCTTATTAAACTATTAACCTACGTTTTGCAGATTTTTTTTCAAACAAATATTCCAAGTATTTTTATGTAATTTTTTCATGTTGTGATTCAATATTGAGAAGATAATTTCAGTTTTATCAATATTTATCAAGATTTTCAAAAAATAAACACTTTTTCTTTAATTACTTTGCAATTTTAAGCTTTGCATTCATTCATAATTATAGTATAAAGATTTCATAAATTCTCTTTAATGATGTGACTTATATCTTCTTCAAGAATTAAATATTGAAGAATATATCTTCGGTTTACTAAAATATGCAAAATTGCATAGAATGATTCTATTTCTTTTAATATTGAACATATTCATCAAACCACTTAGCCTGCATAAAATTTGAATTTTAATTATAAAATTACACAAATATGACATAAAATTCTGACTAATCGAGTCAACAGTTTGAAGAAGGGGACGAATGTAAAAACGCGATGGAATAAAAAAACTTCCAATTTTTTGTTCTTTATTGTTTTTAATCAAACTTTCCTTTGAGATTCCTTACATCAGTGTCTTATTTAGTGGTTTTCGTTCCTTTTCTTCAACTAACAATGAGCAACTACAGGACAGAATAGGCTTTGGGCACGCTGTATGCGTTTCTATTTGTTGGCGTTTGTTCTCTCCATCAAGCTGCTGATTAAATTATACTCAAGATATTTGAAAGTAAAAATTTTATGGACAGGAAAACTGGCTGTTAAAATGAGTTTCTCGAAACACTGACTTCTTAAAACTAGACTTTTAAACTGTATGTTGTTTCTTCAAGTCATATCCAGAAAAAAATTGTGAGCAATCGGAAACATTTACAGAACTTTCTTTTAGATTCCTGTACATTTGTAAATAACGAATTGCTAAGAAAGTCACTTTGACTTCAAAAGTTTCATTAAAAATTTCTTAAATTACTATTTTAAATAGAATTCGTATATTATAATTAATAAATACTTCTTTCTGATATTTCTTTAAATTCTTTCCAAAACTTTCAATTGAAAAAGAAATCGCGAGTTGTAAAAGTTTGAAAACCCCCTGAACTTTAACCTATCATGCCCATATTTGACCTTAAAAGCAATAAATATTTATACATTAATTTCCGCTCGCACTCATAGTTGATTCAAGTCTGCGTCTAAAATTAATAATTTAGAGATTCCTTAATTATTATATTACGATAACCGGCAATCGTTAGTCAAAAACATGTACAGCAATTGATGTATGCTATAATGGTTAATAAGTTAAGCAACTTTATCTTCATTTCGAGCTGAAGCAGAATACTATGTTTTTACAACAACCGAAAACGTGCTGAGTTGTATACTACGCATTTTGACACACGTTGTAAACGATACATTTAGCAGAAGTCATAATTAGCACCAAATTCCCATAAACTAAACCGTCCGTAAAATAATTTTCACCTGTACAGTTGTCTGGCTCCTGCTTCACGCCTATAGTTCCTCTTACTCTTTATAAACTCTCGCTAAAACCGAGTAATGATTCTTAAAGCAATAAATAAAATTAAGTTTTTTCCTTTCCTTATTAGTGTAACCTAATTTCAGTGTAGTTATGAGGAGGAGCTGCACAATTCCAGGAATCAACCCGACTCCGTAATCTTTACATTTTTTGTCCATTGTGCACAGAATCAGAAATGAAAACGAAACTGTTCTGCAATTTTAGTACGCCATCCATTAACATAAACATATAAAAAAAATAGGTAAAATAAAGAACATGGTAAATTTTTGGCAAGTCAGCCTTTGCAAAGTAGGCAGATACCTCAAATACAAAAAAAAAACTATCACACACCACATAAAATAACTCAAACAGAGAATATGTGTACGCTTGTCAGTCAGTCATAAGAGGAAAACATGATTGATCACTCGTGGTCAACATTTCACGGAAGCCAGATTGTTTGATATACTTCAAATGCAGTTTCTATTGTTTCAGACCTATCAAAGCGAGTGGGCTTGGGTCGAGCATAAGTTATGTCTCGTGCCAGGCGGATTGACGGTGACCTGAAAACGGTTTATGCCTCTTTGTGCTTGCGCATGAACCCGAAATTAAATGCCTGCTCGAAAAAGGATTTTTTTTTTTTGTTATTCTGTTTAAATACTTTGCTTGAAATATATTACTAAGGTGACCAGACGTCTCGGATTAACCGGGACAGTCCCAAATTTCGACTCTTTGTTCCGGATTGAAGAAGTGTCCAGAATTGGAATTAAATGTCTTAGATTCTCCCGAATTCCTCATTTCCGTAAATAATTCAGAATAAAAAAAGGATAACTAGAATAAATTTTTTCAAAAATTTAGCTCCTGAGAAGTCGCCTTCTCAGCTTTTTTTTGCAAAGAATGGAGTCACTCTAATGTTATTTATTCATAGGGATGAATCTGCATAAAAAATAATAAAAGCATAGCAAAAGGTATTTATTTTAAAATTTTTAACAATTAAATGTCTCGCTGCTTTTGAATTTTCATTTTGTTTATTTATTTGTTGAATTTTGTCCACCCCTCCCCTCCCTAGTTTGTGCCCCGGGTTGAGCTCTCTATTTCTACAGCATGCAGGATTGAAGTCCAGGAAATTTTATTTCTGTAGTATAATTAAATTTTTTGGGTGTGCAATCCCATATTTTAAAGCCTATAAAAAAAGACCGCATTTTGAATTCGTTCTAACATTTTCTTAACATGTACCATTCTTTTACGCATCTGCCCGCCGAGATCATTTCTAGGTTTTTTTTTAATTATTGCACTTATCTGTCGAACTAAAATGTGCTTTGAATTCAATGCAATGACATCAAATATTAGATTCGATTTTTAAAAAATTGGAGCGTCTGTCTGAAGAATATTTTGTAAAGAACAACAAGATTATCGGATGTATATCATAATTTTGAAAGCAAAGTAAAAGAAATTTTAAAATCCCTCAAGCCGAAGAGGTACAAGATTTGTAAGTAATTATTGCAACAAATCTTCATACTGAAAACGTTTTCATTTGTAACATAATGATTCCTTGTTCTAACAACACAATGCCTCATATGTGCTAAACAGATTCTTCACGAATGTCCTTACTCCATGCCTCAATTTATTCGTTATTTTTGCAGACACCTATTACTTCGGCAAACAGTCAGCGAGAATTTCCCCATACTGACCTGACTCCCCTCCCCCACTCACATACTGACCTGATCTACAATATTATAAGAAAATTCTGTTTTCATTTTGGTATCTAATTTTACTATTGGTGACTTTTGTCTAATTCCAGATCTAACGTCCTTTGTGACCTTAGTTAATGCCATAATAAATCTAGTTTAACTATTTTATGTGCAACCATGATTCTGACACTGGAGCAGTTTTACCCATTTCAACACTGCGATCCGACAAAATCATCATGGATCATGTTCTGCGTCAAAAGTTTAGAAAAAGATGATTCAAGGCTTCTGGAAAAAAACATTCCACTAAAATTACACGTAAACAGATCAAAAACTTAAGTTTATAATGCAGTACTTCAACTTCCCAGATTATAATAATCTGGGAAGTTGAATGGAAAAAGATAAAAATCCACCATTTACTGTGTTTTAATATTCATTACCTTCCTACGCACACCGTTTATACAAATTATAATAAAGGCATGGGTGAAATTAATCATAGAGGGAAGGTAAAGTTGCCATCTATGACAATCACACCTGACATAAAACAAAGGATATTTATCTATTCTTTTCATTTCCAAAGGGTAATAAAAAACGAAAATTTACATTTCGTCAAGCAGCTCAGGACTGAGTACGCCTAACATACTACACAGTCAGGTACAAAAAATATGTAAATAAATAATAAACCCAGGATCTCAGCAGAAAATGGGATTTTGGAATAGTTGTGCAAACTTCCAGGGAGGGAAATGGTGATAAAAAGCTGCAAAAATCTCAAGATCGTGAAATACTTTTGAATCTTTACAATTCCGTCCAATATTGGGGGAGGGAAAAGTTTTCTCTTACAACAAAACGTCTGCTTGCCCTACTTGCGCTTTGTTTCAAAATACTTTAAAAAGTAAGTCGTCTTTGTTGGCAAGATTTTCAGTAGACAATAAAACGCTATTCAGCAAAATAAGTCATGGACATAAAATCTCATGGTCCACGAACCTCCCATGATTATTTGACCTTTCACTGACTTTTTTTCTCATTTAGGATTTGTATTGTATTTCTGAACCGGAATGTGGAATCACGAAATGAATGATTTTCTTTGCTTACAAATGACACTGAACCGACCTTTCATGTGAAAGTACAGTTTAAATCTCATGATTCAAGTATGCTGGAATAAGTAGAAAAAGGTGCATGGAAATATGACGAAAAGTTTCAAAAGTTTTTGTTCAAAGTTCAAACGTATTGGTGTGAGTTCAGTTCTCGGAAATCAAAAATTGTGGAATTATATTTTTAAAGGACATAGAAACGAACTTTTATGTGAAATTGCAATTTAAATCCATCTATTCAAATATTCTGGAATAAGTAGGGAAAGGTGCATGAAAAGGTTATGAAAACATGCAAAGCGTTTTATTCAAAGTTGAAACTCAGTTCACTTCTCGAAAGTTAACAATTGTAGAATTATATTCTTGAATAGATCTTTTATGTGAAAGTACAGATTAAAGTTCACTATTCGAGTATTCCATAATAAGTAGAAAAATTTGCATAGAAATATGACGGAAAGTTTAAAGACAAGTTATTCAAAGTTCAAACGCATCGGTGTGAATTCACATCTCGGAAGTTAACTAGTTTAGAATTATATTGCTTGAATGTGGAGAAATTTATGATTGTTATGATTATTGCGAAGTGTACAGATAAATTAATAAGTTAATTATCAATCAATCTATGCGTTAAGCTTGTTTACAATAAATTAATTGCATTAATAATGCTAATCATTAAACATTCAGTTTGTGATTCCACACTCACAAACTTCAATATAATAGTTATAGTTTGTGATACTGTCACAAAATTACAATTTATGCTAAAAACACACCATTAAAAAGTATTTCACTAACTTGATCTTAAAGCATGTCATTCTTAATCTATTAAAAAGTCAAATTTTTCTAAACTGGTTTTACAAACTTTATTGAATGTCAATTTACTTTTACTTATTGAACTTTTATAGCATGATTAATTCCAATAATTCGAACATTCTGATATTCAATGCGTAGAAGCGATGTTTACTCCTACGTCAGTGGAGTATGATGGACAATCGCAGATTTCTGTTTTATTCTCTAGAGTATTGAATTCTAAATATGGTAAAGCAAAAGGATTAGATAATTATTAAACTTTTGGATAATTTATGATTCTCAGACATATATCAACTTTTGCTGTTGTTACTCTTTCCATGAAAATAAGGTCACGAAATATAAATATAAATAAAGAGATAATTTAGAAACCATTACCAAAACCCATTTTTCCTAAATATTAAACTAATAAAACTAACAGTTATATAATGAAAGCTTGCAAGGACAAACTGATAAACCGACTACATATCTGATGCCCTTGTTCGCTATTTAATTACCATTTTTTTCTCTCTCAACATAATTAAGTTTTGCTAAGAAAAGAATAGTGCAATAAAAAGTGGACTAAAATGATTCTGAATTGTTGAAAAAATGATAATTCATCTCTCAGGGGGACGCCAAAATAATGCTTTCCAAAAATGAATGGTATCTTTTATTAGTTACGTTTACTTAACTAGGCTTTTCTTGTATTATCAAAATATTCGTTAGCAGCATAATTGCATAACAGAATAAATCATTCTAATCGTGATGCGGCTATATTATAAAGATTGAATTTCTAACTGTGTGTTCCTTTACTACAGATGTATTGATACTGACCGACCTCTAAACAATACATCATATTTTAGAGCTCTATCAGACAAGAAAACTTCTGCAGTAACAGTTATTTTCTTTTATATCATTTTATGTCACAGGAAAGAGGTCGCATACCTGATTGAAACGAAATTACATTATTTGTGTTGCATTGTTTTTCTTATAATAGCATATTACAAACAATGAAGATTTATGAATGGAAAATATTTAGATAGCTGGTATTATGCATTTATACGATTTGATACAGTGGAAATCATACCTTCAGATAAAAAAAAACATTTTTATGAGACTTCTCTCTTAGTTTTTCAATTTTAAGTCACGTAAAATACATAATAAGGTATTTATTATTGCTAACATTATCTCCCTTATCGAAGTTTATTTATTGTAATGGGACGTGTTCTCCCCTCGACTTTCTCATATACTTACACAATAGAGTGCGTTTTGTGTTTAGATAAGAATCGAATGAAATTTCGGGCATTTTCCTGTTGACCACAGCAAAAAACCTTGGATACAGATCCACAATTTTGGTGTCAAGATAACATACCAAATTTCATTTATCAATTTTGTTGGGTGTTTCATTTATAGAGTTCACATTCAAAACACATGCAGTCTACTCTTTATTAGATTTAATCCAAAATCGGACATAAACCTATAGTTTCGGTGTAAAGATCATATACGACAATTCTTCTATCGAAGTATCGAAGTTGTTGAGTTTTTGTGTTATTGTGATCACATACACGCAAATAGACAAACAGTCAACATATTGGCAGATTTAGCCCAAAATGAAATACAGTACTACAATCCTAATAATAATTTCATCTATTTAGCTCTTTTTTTCCGTTTTTTATTACGGTGTTCAAGGCATACGAATAGACTTAACACCACTGGCACGTCCCCGTGCCTACAATCATTCTGACCCTCTATGCGCGGTTGGGATGGACTTGCAGACACGGATAGACAGAAGGACAAACTTCCAATGAACGGATTTCTTACAAAATTTGTTCGGAATCTACAATTTTGCTGTAAAGACCACATACCGAATTTCAGCCACAATTTAGGTGATCTAGCTTGTTGCGTTTTTCAGTTACCGTGTTAACAGATAGACATAATAACAAAAATATGTTTGTTTTTTTTAACTCTGATAAGTCTAAAAAGTTGGAGATTCATCAAAATCTTACGATCGAATTTTTTGACATTTAATATTTATAGTACTTTCTCTTTGTATACTTCGTGTAAGAGAAAGTAAAATCGCATGAAGGTGTAGGGAAAAAATATGGATCTATTACTTGCTAGTCATTTGTAGGACATCTAGGATCGAAATAACTTACTATAGGTACATAAATAAATTGTGGCTACATTTCATAGCACTCTTTTATAGGATTTTGTGTAATCTACTACGAAATCTTTTATTCTCAGTACATTATATGTTATTCTTCGTGGTTCTCTCGTGCTATTGCGGAGATCACTCACCTGAGAGGAAGTGCATATTACCATATGTCTGTGTTCCGCATCGTATACTAGAGACTTCGTCGGGTCAAGGGCCTATGCTCAATGAAATCACTTTGCAATGAATTCTCTTTCAGCTTTACTATTCATCCACGGAAGGTTAAATCGGTTATATGACAACTGGTTTGTGTTATAAATTGCTGCTAGTTATGCATATACCTATTTTTAATCATCAAATTTAATATTCGTATTAACAAATTTATTTTTCCAAAATTTGTTCGTAATATTTCTATTAACAGAAATAACTTTTTCATAGTTAATGAATTTAAATAATTGTTTTTCGATAGTTTTTTTTTTAATCTTCGTGTTTCTACTTCCCCTCCCACATTGTTGTCTCGCAAACACTGAGTACTTTCGCTCCACAGGCTGAATATCACTACTGCAATTATGTTAGTTAACATAGATCGTATGAATTATTTTTCTATTCATTTGAAAGACGATTTCATACATTATCAATAGGAAATTAATCACGTTTCGAAATGATGTTTGTAATGAATGATGATATAATAACAAAATTCACACATTCTCTTCCTGAATATTTTACTGAACTTAAGAAAATATTGCTTCTCTGATCTATGTATATATTTTCAGTCAAGTATTTTAATGAAAAATTAAATCAGTTTAAGAAGTTAACATTTAAAAAAATTAATTCTGCGTATATAAATTGGATATATGTTTTGCATGAATAAATTTATGTGTAATTATAGGAAAATTTAATATGACATGCATTCAGAATACAAATAAATCATTTCAAATTTATTGAAGAAATTAATACACCACATCTTTATAGAGATCGTTCTATAGTTTAAAATGCATTCATCAGGTATTTATAAATGGAGTTTAAACTCAGTATAAATATCAATAGGAAATGCCTTGTGACAAAAAAATAACAGGTTCAGTAAAAGAGCTTGTTTAATTTAAATGAACTTTCAATTTAAAATAGTTAATTTCGCGTGAAGCCTTACTTTTCATATATTTCTTATTTCGCACTTGTACAGGTAGTAAAAATAAAAAAAGTGATATTTTTAAGGTAAAATTTTCCTGTAAGAAAAATTGTTACATAAAAAGCTATTCAGTAAAATGATTATTTAAAATACGAATAAATTTTTTAAAAAAATTTATTCGTTTCAAGAAAGCTTTTATGATCTGAAATATGTTTGGAAACAGTGTTAAAGAAAACAGAAAGTAATTTAGTTTTCGTGAAGAACCATTAATTTTAATGAACAAAAAAATATTTATAGAAAACATGTAGCTTCGTACATAATATAGTAGAGAATAACAGAATTAATTCCAGATAACTCACATGAACATATACGTGTGCCACGAACAGAAGCGGAAAGAATTTTAGTTTTAGTCAGAGATATCGTATAATAATTGCCGTTATCATATACTTATACAATTAACACGAATATATTTTTAAAAATCACATTCGGATGTTTTGGTTTTTATTTAAAGTACGTTTGAGATTAAATGTTGATTTTACCATTGCACAATCAAGATTATTTTAGATTTCATAAAAAATTTTCTTATTCTGTTTTTGTGCTTTAATTGGGAATGTGAATGTCATTTTAACATTTTACCTTTTATTTGTTTTCAGGGAACGCTACCAATTCTATTTCTATGTTTATCTGCCTTTTGTCTCTCCGCCCAAAGTAGTAGATTGACTAGTAAGTAGAATTTAATTCTCGTAGTTTAATTTAGAATAAAATCCTTCATTTAATTGGTGAAGTAAATTAACAACCAGGTTTGAATTATTTCTGGATATTTAATCTGAAATTTAAATTCTTGACGAAGAAATAAAAGCATGTTCCTTTTAATTAAGGTCGTTGTGCAAACGACAGCCGGAGTTTCATTTCTAACTAAAAGCTTTTGTTCTGCTCAAACGTTTCTTTGAAAAGAAAGTCTTAGAATGAAAATAAATATTTTTGGTCATGAACAAAGCTTATGTAGAGACCTTAAGCTCTTTCTATTTGGTCTAAAAAATTCGTTTAGATTGCATTCTTAACTGCATGTATACTGAAATAGAAATGAAAATCCTTTGATCTCCAACGTGTAATCAACGAAAGATTAGTTCTAATTAAAGTAATTAAAAAATGAGATATTTTGAAGATCCAGAACTTGTTGACATTATATTTACAAATCCTGGTTAAAGAAGCATTCACTGACCAGGCGTTAATTAATCATTTTGTATTTCTGTGAAAAATTTATGTTTTCTTTTTAATGTTAAAGTAAAAAGATTTATAAAAATAAACCACATCCAAAAATCGTACAGTTTTCAGTTTCTTAAATTAGTTGTTATTCATTATATTTAATTAATGTTAGTTTATAAATCTGACATTAGCATTTTGTTTTAAAATTAAGATAGTCACTCCACAATCCTTATTAGCTGATTTATGCTATCTATTCTTTTTGAATTGATACTTTTTCCTAAGTAGTCATCAAGTTAAATGATGTGAAAAAAATCGAGACTAAATGAGATTAAATTATGAAAGTGACAGATTCTAAAATTCAGTTTAGTGAATGAATATTATTTTTGCTTGTAGGCCTGATTGCTCATTAATTTATTAGTACTGTTGAAGAAAAAGGGCAAAAATTATGGTGACTTGTGTTCACTGGATTTTTCAAAAAGTTTAAAAATCACGATAAATAAAAAAAATTAATTAAAATTCTCTAATGTCATTGATATACTATAAAGAGTAAGAAATCCAATGTCAACATTACAAATCAAAAATCGAATCAGAAATTCGTTGTTCTAATTTTTCTTACATTTTATTTCAATTGTATTGCACCAAGTATAGAATTATACACTGCCGTTAAGATACAATAAAAAAAATATTATTTGATGTAATTCATATGAGTGGTTAAGTGCTTTCATATGTAGGACAAATTGAAATAATATCGGTTGAAGCTAGAATGAAACAAACAACAAAATTTTAATCTTTACAATGCATTTATTTCATTGATTAATCGTAAATTAGAAAATTTGTTGCATCCTGTTTGGGTTTTTTTTTGTCATTAGAACATAGCAATGCTTTTTTTATTACAGCATGACAGCAACAGAATGATATAGCGTCTTAGTGATTGTCATCACTTAACAAACAATGAAAACAAATACAAGCTACATTTATCAGTAATAAGTTTAAATTATTAGATAATAAATCAAAGATCTTTAATTAATCATTTAATTTACCATCAATTTAAGCTACGACTGCGTCAAAGACTAAAATATTAAAAAGAATTGTTATGCTAAATACTCAGCACCAAAAATATTTTTAGAAAAAACATACTGTTTTAGAGATAAATATTAGCTCCACCAAAGGTTTTGCTCTATATATCGCAGTGTTATAAATAAAGAATAGCTTGTGACAACGTACAGTTCGATATTATATAGCCTGCTGTGTTACGCTTGCAATGTGACTGTGATGTCATTTGAATTGGATCACTCATTGTCTCGTGATACACTTTAAATGCGATACAAAAATTTAATTTAGGAATCATTTGGTCATCTTGAATGAGGGAAAGGGGCCTACCGTCAAGACACAACTTGAGATAATGTTTGTATTTAGTTGTTCCATTCCACGTGTCATGCGACTACGATGTCATGTGAATTGATCTTTACAGTGACATGTTGACAACAGGATAATAAACAAAAGTGTGGGTTTCATAACCCTATACTTTTCAAAATTATAAAATTCTTCTAGAAATTTGTTATAAACAAAATTAAATTTTATCAGATCCTTGAACGTGAAATGATAAAGATTATAAAACCGAAGAATATCTGACTATTCCTGTCTTCTTTTTTCTTAAATTGTCATTTTTTTAGGTTCCAAAAACACAAATTCCAAGAAAATCGTTTGCTATTTCACCAACTGGGCACAGTATAGGCCAAATGAAGGAAAATATGTTCCAGAAGACATCGAACCTCAACTCTGCACTCATTACATCTTCGCTTTTGGTTGGATGAAAAAACACAAGATCTCTTCTTTCGATTCGACAGATGAAACCAAAAATGGAAAGAAAGGAATGTATGAAAGACTGGTCGACATCAAACAAAAGAACAAAGATGCCAAAGTCCTGCTCGCAATTGGTATGTCCATGTCCTTATTCGATTTCATAATATAATGAAAATGATTTTGAGTTCCTTTGAACATTCATGCGTAATAAGAATGATTGAGAATCTAGCACAAGGTTACGTTAATTCGGCGTCTGTTAATATCTACTCAGGTTTACTGATAATATTTCAGTGCTTATATGCCGTAACGGGAATTCTGCAACTCATTTTTGATGAAAATCCGCATTTGTTGTATTGCAAACAACTTATAAAGTCTTTGTGGATTTTATTTATAGTGTTATTCGAATCTTCATATTAAATTTAATTTTAATTACAAAATAGCAAGTGTTTAATTACACTCTATACTGTATGGCAGATTACGCTTTTCGGAATATAGATCTTAGTTTTGAATCATAATATATATTTAAGAACTTGCTTTAGATTCAACATTAAATGTACAAGAAAGCGATTTAAAATTGTATTGGTTATTAATTTTAATACTTTTCTAACACTTTAAATTTATGTTTAAATTTTGAATAAAAAATGAAAAAATATAGCTTATTTCAAGCCAAAACTTGAATTAAACAGTTTTGAAGTTAGCACCCATAACCCTTTTCAACAACGCAACACAATGCATATATTTTATAATCGCAGTAAATATTGAGAGCCGTAGATACAATCTTTTCTTGAAATGTTCCATTTCAAAAAATTATTTCTCGCAAAACTTTAAACATTTCCATGAAATTTTGTGACTAGCCACAGATGACATCACATCCTCTACGACATTTTTCTTCACAATTGTTCTAGATTCAATTAGGGAAAGGAAATTTGGATAAGTTACCCTATGCTATAGTAGGAACAATTGTCAAAGAAATGTTTTTGATTGTATCCGTACATTTTACAGTATGTAGTCCCGGTAGGTTGTCATTTGGATTTAAATCAAATTTATTTGTTAAACTATTCAGTTAAAATACCCACCGTATTTTCTATTCAATCTGATGAAATCAGACCATTTATGTATTTAACTAAAGTGGCCTGATTTTCGATTCGGGAAGCATGTTATAGGAAGGTTATTGGATAATATCCCAATAAATAAATTAAATTTTAAAAAAATACAATAAATTAGTTAATTATCAAAAAATTTAAAAAGCAGGAGGATATAAATAAGCATAAATATATATTTCTGTGATTTTTTTTTCCTTTGCAGCTTATTCACTCGCATTTGTCATATTTAGATGAACATGTTATAAATAAGTGACATTCTTCGAAAGCTTATTTTATAAAGTTCAAATCAAATTTACCTTTCTTTAACCCGCGAGTACGTGCAAGGGGGTGTCTATATACAAATTAATTATTGTTTTAATCATATTGGCGAAAAATTTTACATGTTTGAAACATTTTCTTCGGTTCATTTCTTCTTACTTATAATTCTACAAGAAAATATCCTAAATGTCGTTGTTGGATCTCCTCTTTTCATTTATGGTTATTTGACCCAGATAAACAAACTCTATTAAGACAAGGAACCCATACTCTTTTCAGTTCCTTTTTCCTTTACCTGTTCACGAAAAGACTATTCATATCAGCGTTTTTCTAAAACGTTCAAAAAGACTTATCCGGTTTCTGAAGCAGAAGTTCAAACCTGTCAATCAAAATGTTGACCCTGCGCATTCAACGTCTGAGACAGAGCTCCGAGGCTGTAACACTTTCTTACATTGTTGACACTCTGCTTTAACTTTGACTTGATATAGTTTACAAAGATCAATTCAAACTTTATGGAAGTTTCTTAGATATTTAATATACTTCCCCCTTCATGACGGAGAGAAGCTTTATAAAATTAAAGATACTCAAGAATAATACAGATAAAAAGGTTTTTAAAATACTATTTTATTAGTGTTTTAAAAAATAGAGAATAATTATTTTGTCAAAAAGTTGGACACCAAAACAAAATCTTAAGAGTGTATAGCGCCATCAGAAATACTGTAAGCAAATTAATTTAAGTATTTTAATCGCATTTATTATACAGTTTAATTTTAATTAATGTTTAGAAATTCTTATTCATGTGAAATTCGTTGTGGCTTAATTTCTTTATAGAATTGTTTCCAATGCTTTTGTTTCACGTTTTTAATAAATAAATTTCTACTTTTTAGTTCGATAACAAAAACAATTTTTATTTTTATTAATTTCTATTTTTTAGTCTTTAATATATCATGTAATTCATTGCTGTAAATTTTATGGAATCTTAAAAATCAATTTTTACAAATTCACTATCAAATAATTCTACTTACATAGAAACAAAATTTAATTAATATCAATCGCTTAACCGATAATTATGCTTTGAAAATTAAATTAACACATTGTAATTGGGGACACATAACTGTACAGAGTTTAAGAACTCTAGAGTAAAAGAAAGTGAGTGAAAAATCAATTACGAAATTCTATCTTTGCAACTAAAAAAAAATTATAAACATGATAGTAAAAAAAAGACGTGTAAAAGTAATAAAAAAATGTTTACATAAATTCTAAGCACTTGATTGTAAGAAAATGTCCATGATTTCCAAGACCGTATATAAAACAACATTGCTAGCCGATATTACATATTTTGTTTTTCTTTGTCTAGGTGGTTGGTCCTTCGGCACTCAAAGGTTTAAGGATATGGCCTCCAATAGGTACAACCGACAGTTATTTGTTTTCAGTGCCATCCGATACCTAAGGGACAGGAACTTTGACGGACTCGATCTGGATTGGGAATTCCCTAGGGGTGGCGAGGACAAGAAGAATTTCGTCTTGTTGCTCAAGGTAAGCTGCACTGCAAGGATAAAGCCTACATAGACTGATAAGTTACTTTCATAACTGTCTAATGCACTTTATTCCCGAAGGACTTGGTGACTTTTGTTTATATTTCCATCATATTATGGAAAAGATGGATATTTTAATGATATGAGTAAAATGGCGGTAATGTATAATTGTAGCATGAAGTTAAATAAGAGAACGTCTATTGGTCTTTTAGTAATTTTAATTCACAGATAGGAAGACAACATGGCTGTTCCTGCGAACCTCTAATAAAAGTTTAGTTCAGCTTAGAAGAAGTTTAGTTAAATTAATAAGAGAGACCCTTACAGCCAGAAAAATTAAGAAAATTAGGTGAAGATATTCCTGATTCACGTGGCGAGGAATTTGTTTGCTTTGAATACGAGTGCGTTTCCATTAACGATTCCCCCTCGGAATTCGATGAGGAATGGAATGGAATTTGGTGTTTAAAGACACAAGAGCCGGTTTCGGCTATGCTTCGCCAACGGAATTCGATGACATCCCTGACATTGATGATGTTGACGAAGAAATCGACTTTTTAGTTATTTTTAACATGTTTTTTGAAGCAACACTAACGCAATTTTAGAGCGGACCTCGTAATTTGAACCTTGGTTGAATGACGAGGACGGCGCCTGTCCGAACTTCCACGCCACATCCGAAGGATGTTTAACCCTCAAAGTTAGAGTTAATGAGCACTATCCCTATGAATAGCGGTTCTTCGGTGGAATCGGGAGTAGAACCTTGAAACCCTCCAGTTCCGAATCTGAGACCTTACCAGCAGGCCACCACGGCCCAAACCTCTCATAAGAATTAACAATTCTTATTCTGTTTTATTCCCTCGTCTCCGGTCACGTAATCAGCTGTGATTATTACTGTGTGAGTAAAAATTCTCTGCCACATAAACAATATACATAATTCATATTCGTGGCAAAAAATGAAAGATTTCCGACTGGTTAAATTTGAGTGCACTGATTCTGCCTGAAGAAATTTGTTTTTATAAGTAATATAAACAGAATCGCGTATTAGGAAAGTAAAGACACAATCGGAAGCATGTTTTTTGTTCAGATATTCCGGCGTTGATATTGTTATAGTTTTCACAAAATTATCAAATTAGTTAAATGTAAATTAACCACTAGGAGCTCATTTAAGTTGAAATTTTCATTCAATTTTCCGATTTATTCATACTGTATGACATTATATTATTTTTTCATTTTT
Source organism: Araneus ventricosus (assembly GCA_013235015.1). NCBI lineage: Eukaryota > Metazoa > Arthropoda > Arachnida > Araneae > Araneidae > Araneus > Araneus ventricosus. The sequence continues at coordinate 107,645 of BGPR01001967.1, read as the reverse complement.
AATAAAAGATAGTTATATTCGATTTTAGAAGAAAGGTTGAAAATGAATGTTCTATAATATAAATCAGAAGATACATATGTCTGTCGGTCACAAGAACTCCTACAAAACGGTGAGCAGTAGAATTATTAAATTCTAACATGTCATTTTGAAGTCCATTTCTACTTCAAATGCACTATTTCAGAAAGTAATTATTTTCATTTTAAAAGCACTGATGAAAGAATGAACTTTTCCAAAAAGTGTTTGCTTAAAGGTTCTGTTTCCAAAAATTTATGAAAACTGTTTAATTTGCATTCAATTTTATGATTTTTCAATCACGGCTTCCCATCAAATCAAAGAATTTAAACCAAATACAGGTTCAAAGGTAAACATTTTAGCCGAATGTTGGTTTAAAAGAAATGGTAACAATCTGCACAACGATCAATAATATCAAGTTCGTTCATCCTTATTTTTGGAAACACTAATCCAGTTTTCTCACAAGGCAAATTAAAATGTTGCAGTAAAAGATTACAATTCTTTACTTTCCCATGTCAACTTTTTTAGCAAGAAGAAACAAAAGAATGTTTAAATCCTTGGTTTATAGCACATCAGGAAGAAAACACATAGATAACCGTATTCAAAATGCTACATTTCCAAAAATATTTGTGTCAATTTCCTTATTTCTTGCAATCACAACAGAGGAATGTGTTTAGATTGTTTATCACATTCCAAAGCTTCGCACTCCTGTTTTTATTTTATTTAATAACCTACACAAATTTTTCTATGCAGTGATCCATCCATCAGTCCAAATCTTCTTAAATAATACCATCTGACGTGGAAAATGAAAGAATATGACAAAAGCTGCAGAAGTGACTACTAGATTTTTCCATGCTTGCACAGGCAGAATTTTATTCCCCCAAAAAAACCTGTTCCCAGCCTCAGAGCCAAGATCATATTTCTCACTCTTTTATGAAGCTGACGTTTCGATCATTTTTTCCACCTTATAATGTATTCGCATTCCTTAATGATACACGGGTTGAGTGATGACTCTTTTCCAAACTTGACGTTTTCACTCGTTTGTTTGAGACAGTGAGAAATCGTTCCGTAGGAGTGAATTACAACAGTTTTCTTCACAGCTATAAAAGCACGCTGATTAGTATTCAAAGAACAAAATTTATTCCGCCGTCTATATGATACGGTACTTTGTATCCTGCGGTGTTGCGAACATAATGATATACTCAATGCTATCAAACCTGCAGACTGTGTCGACCTCGACTTTTAAAGAATTTTCTTAATTTTCTTTTCGCTTTAATCGTTGTTTGTGAAGAAGTGTGTTCGATTTTCACCTAAGGTGAAAGGTATAAAAACAGATAACGTAATAAAACCAAAATGGTTTCTACACGCTTTTATTTACTTTGGCATGTTTCATGTCTGTAAATATGGAATTTTGTAGTAGATTTTTTACTCACTTCTTGATGTGCTAGAGTTTTGAAATTATGTGCAGTTCTGTGTTCCCAATGGCAATACAATATTTTAAAGTTTCCAGAGCTGAATTATTAATTAATCGCTAAATTTTATTAAATTTTTATTCTATACAAGAGGCGCCACCTGGTAGGGAATTTGAGAACAAATGATTACAGTGATAATTATAATAATGAATTATAAAATATATTAAGGCTACAATGCATAAAATAATAAAAAGAAAAAGAAATTATAAAGCCTGTCTTTATTAATATTTATTTTTGTAGAAAAAGTTTTTTTATCAAAAATCTGGGTGCCAAAGCAAAATTCTCAAAAGCGCGACATGCTGAAAATAATAAAATAAGGAAATTAAGCCACCATGAATATGAAAAGAAAGAAAATCCTTAAACATGCAATTAAAATTTAAATATGTATAATTACTGTGATTTAAATTCTAATTTACTTAGAGTTTTTTTTGACATCAAATCTAAGGGTCCTAAACCTCTTTAGTGCAGAAGACTTCTGATGTATTTGATTACTTTGGCGCAATATATCATAACTTGGCAGTTGCAACATAAAACGCACAACAAACAAATATTTGATTACTTCTCACAAAGAGAAATTTGTTGCGAAGATTTTTCACGTAAGGCACTGGTCATTCATAAACAATTTTCATCGGTACAAAATAGTACTCATTACTATTATGGAACCGATGTTATAAATATGCGAGTTATTTTCCATGGTCAGATTAGTCAATTCTTATTAACTTTTATTAGTTTACGCATTTTTACATGAGTCATCACATCAAATTATAGGTCTATTATAAGTAAAATGGATTTTAGATTCATGTACTATTGTGATGTATTTTGCTAAAAAAATAAGGAAAAGTATGAAATATTAATATCCAGAAGGAAACTAAAGAGAGGGGAAAATAAAATATTTTAAAATGAAATTGAATGACTAATGAAATATGTTACAACTTCTTATTATATTTCATAAGTACATTCAAGAAATGCGAATGTAATTTGTTCATCTCGTGTAAAGTAGTTTCAACGATTATATAATAATTACGCAGTTGTGAATTTAAGTTCATGAGTTTTCCATAGGGCATAAAATTTAATTAAACATACAAAAATCCTATATGTAACTCACAGGTTTAACTGCTTTTAAATTATCATAACATAATCGCTAAAGCTACGAGTGGCATCCACAATAGCTAAGAGCATTCGGAATTGAAAACCATTCTACTCGCCGGAAAATATAATATTCATATAAGACATAAAATAAGAACAAGCATCAGTTTGGAAAGTTAAGAAAGACACTAGAAGCTTTTTGCCATAATGCTTACAACAGCAGATGCGGTACGAATTAGCCTACATTTTCTATAAGCAGGTTTGTTAACTACCTGTGATTATTTATACTGTTACCTATCATGATTTGAAAATTTTTAATTTGCAAACCACAAAATCTCAATGTCCGTCTATGATTCATCACATCTGGCACAGATTAATTTCTTTCAGGTTGATTATTGAAGAGTTTGTTGTTGAAGTTCCTGAATCACAGCATTCGAGTAACGACATAAACTATTTTATTGTGGAATAGGCTTTATTGTCTTCTGCAATCATTCTTAAGATTATTATATAATCCTCCTTAATTTACTTGTGCTCACCATATTTGGTTCAAATGAACTTTTTTCCAGGATCGTCCTTTAAGACCTTCAAGAGAAGTTCCTGGATCTTAGAATTCGAGTTACGACATAACTATTTGATTCTGGAATAGGCTTTATTGTCATCTGCAGTCATCCCTAAAACTATTACATAATCCTCTTTAATTTACTTGTGCTCACTACATCTGGCGCTCAAGAATTTCTCTCAGAATGGTTCGTCAAGCGAATGCTATTGAAGTTCCTGAATCTTAGAATTAGAGTTACGATGTAACTATTTGATTGTGGAATAGGATTTGTCGCCAGCTGCAGTCATCCATAATATAATATAATCCTCTTTGATTTTCTTTGTGGGCTATCGCAAGAACATGTTCGGAGTCCATTTCGTAGAACTCCAAAAGAATAATATATATCGTTGGATTGGTTAAGCCTATTCGGTTCTCTTCACAGAAATCCTCTCAAAAATTTTCATTGGTTCTCCACAGAAAATTTAACCTTCTAGAGTATAGGTCGCTATTAGTAATTACGAAGTAAACTAATGCATGCAGTATCGTTCTAGACAATAAAACAGCTGCAGAACCACTTGTCCGAAAAGTTTCATGTAAATTTCATTTTTTTAAATTTTTGATGATATGAATATTAGTAGAAGTTTCTGTGTGCATTCCATTTCAAACCATTAAAAAATCACCAAGGTCTTCAGACTATTTCGAAATTTAAATTGCCAATCTTGTCCTGCCTGGTTTTCTACGTGATCTTAGCCTAATTAACTGTTGTTCTTTACTTTCGAATTATTTCGCTAAAGATGGAAACGAAATTAAAGTGCGAGAAATCAAGTTTAGACAGTTATAAAATTCTTTTGAAATATTTTTAATTTCTTGAGTATGACAGTGAATAAACCTGTCGAACTTACCATCCACGTTTTCAAACCAAATAACAAAAAGCATGTTTTTATAAACATTTCCAGTATTCTATTACAATGATACTCTAATAGACGTGGCCTAATAATTTTGAAGTTTTAAAGTTTATTATCCGAATATCTATTTTCTAATTAAAGTTTTCTCCTCGCTCAGAAAACTTTAATTTCAAAACTACGATTAGGTATCGATTACCTTAATTATTCAAAATTTTAAACGCAAAGTAATTAGAGCGGCCTTCTTTTTATTTTAAGATAATTAAGGGTCATAAATCATGCAAACTGACACACTTCTCAACAGGGAGCGTTTGTTTTTTCTGCTTTGTGCAACCAGCCAGTATAAATAAACAAAAAGATGAATGTCTGGGTCAATAACTTTATGCTAATGAGTATGACAAGTTTGATCTGCATGACAGGCGTGTCAATTATGTTTTAATTATGCATTGGCAAAAATTTGTTTATTTGAAACCTAATATTTTGTAAGAGCAGAATAAAATTGTTCATGTGAGCAAACAGAAAGATAAGAGAAACATATATAATTCAGTAATGAATTAATCCTAAAGTGTATAATTTTTTTCCAACTAAATTTGTAAATCAATATAAATGAGTATAAAGAATACACGAAAAATCTATAAAAATTTAATATTTTGAACAGTTATTGAATTAAAAATTTTTAATTAATTCTTTGTTTCTAATTTCGTTTTTAAAAGAATTTTCCTTTTTCAAGTCAATATTGTAGCAAGCAAATATTTTTTAAATATAACATTAATTTATTCTTAATTGAAATTATTAATCTAAATAAAATAAAAGGCAAAAATGGTTGTGGTGCTCATTATATTATTATAAACAGAATTATTCTAAATGAAAAGAAGGCAAAAATTGTTATGGTGCAACTATAAATCACTGTGTAGTCTACAGTTAAATTAAACAATTTTTATCTATGAAATTTGTTCCCCAGATTAATTAAAATTTTATTAACTTACGAAAATTGAATCGTAACTTCATTTATTAATTATTATTTAATCAAAAATTTTCTAATAAACAATATCTTCCATTCGTTCTGTTTAAATAAGCAAAACTAGAATTAATTATTTGAATTTTTGTTGCACTCTCAAGATAAAAATATTACAAATATATTCAAGAAACGCTGAGAAAAAAAAATTTCTTTGATTTTTAAATCAGTTTACTCAATTGTGTAGGTGTTATATATTTCCTCAAATTATATTCGAGCCACGATATTTCAAACTTGGACATCAACAGCGTTTAATGTTCTCACTTTCACTTCTTGAACGTCCATTTATACAACCTTCTTATGCCAGTAGTTCTCGGTATTTTGGCATTTGGTACATAGCTTTTCATATCAATTATAATCACATATCCTTTCCAGTAATTTTTAATGAACTTTGCCCCTGCTTGTGAGTAATAATGGAATTTTAAATAATTAATATCAAACTAATGTTCGTATTACTTTAACCATTCCCTAATTCTTATGAGAATTTACTTTTTCTTTTAATGTATTTTTTTTAATTTCTTGTTTACAAAGGATTCAATAAAATAGCTACAATCATCAAAATACTCGACCTCGAGGTTTTAATGAGTTTTGAGAATTTAGATCTCCTTGAGTTTAATGAAAACGAAGGCATTTCGGATATATATCTGCCTGTCTGTCTGTCAATGTGTTGTAGGAATGCAATAACTCAAAAATGCAACTAGCTAGATGGACGAAATTTGGTATATGGTCTTTACAGCAAAATTGCAAATCTGTATCAAATTTTGAATCCGTCAATGGAAAGATGCATTTTTCAAAAATATATACTTTTTTTTATTTTGCTACACTGTGTATCTAGACATAAAACCCAGATAGCAATTTTAGTTTGCAGCAAGCTTGCCACAAATTTGTCATGACAAGAGTGCAAGTTTGCCACAAATTTGTCATGACAAGTGTGCAAGCTTGCAGTAAACTTGCAGCAAGTTAACGAAAGCTCCGAAGTCACCATGAAACGAACTTGCAGCAAACTTGCCGTGCACACTTACAGCAAATTAAAGCAAAAAGAGAGTACGAAACACAACCCAGGATAGAACTCGCGACCTCCCGGTTCCGAAGCGGGGACGCTAACCGTTGAGCCAGCTGAACTCTGAGAGGAGAGGATAGATTTCGCTAAAACATCGTTCGATGCGATTCGTATACGATTTATTTTAAACTATTTTCTGGTTTTCATTAATTTTTTGAGTTGAGAATACGATTTGAAGTCAAAGAGAGAGCGATTTTCGCTAATAACTACGTTTTGCTAGTAGAATAAATTATGAAATTAGAGTTCAAAAGTAATTACTTTAAAATGGGACAAAATGTGTAGTTATTATTTTTCAACAAACACCGACTGTTTTTTAGATTTAATTTTGTTTATAAACGTTAAAATTTCAAAAAAAAATAAAAAAAGAAAAAGGCGATATAGTTTTCTTTAAAGTGAGAGTGATATATTTAGTAAAAAGATGGAAAATGCTTCAACAATTTTTTTTATAAAAAAGTTATTTTTTTCACAAATTATCATTGATTTATTGAATTAATAAAAAAGAATTACGGTCTAGGAGATGCTATTAAAAATCGGATGTTTTTTAAAACAGAGACAAAGATAATTATCTCTTTATTGTGCTATCTTTGCAGGAAGCTTGTTTTGCATACTTGCTGCAAGTTTGATTTGCAAAGAGGTGGCGCTACTTGTCACATCGAACTTGCTACAAGTTCGATTCAAGTTTGACGCGTCAAATTTTGCCATGACAAGTCAAAATCAAACTTGCTGCAAACTTACGTGCTATCTGGGAAGCATCATATTGTTACAAAATTCCTTCGGTGTGTGTACGATGAAAACAGTCCAACAAGCAGGATAATGGAGAATGACGCTTTATTCTCGAATATTGGGTTCTCGAGGGCGGGAATATTCTCGAAGCACGGGTAACAGGAAAACACAGCACCTGCACAAATTGACAACACCAGCAGACAGAAAATCACGAACGATAGCAGTGATAGCATGAACAATAGCGCTCAGAGTCTATCAGCTGACCAACTCGCAAAGCGAACAAGTCTCCAAAGAGATTCTTCGAACTCCGAAGACGATTGTCTCATCTCAGCAACTCCCGGGTTTTTATACTTTTCCTGACAGGATGTGACGTCACATAGAATCATCTAGTAAATTCTGTATATCTCCGCCCCTAATAGAGATATCGAGAAAATTCTAGCATTTTTGAGGTCTTTCATTTTGTCGCCAAAATGGTCACCAAGTTCGTCGCCAAGATCGGGGTCGTTAGCAACCTCTGTAAATGTCTCTTTCCAACCCTAAGACTAACATTGTGGGAAAGCGACATCACATGTTCGTAACAATATGTACCATGAGTTTATCATGCGTATTCTTATTCACCTTGAATGAAAAATATTATTTACATTTTTAATTAATGCGTTTGTTTACTTGCGGCTAAAAAGAAAATATTAATGGCATTGTTTCTTTTTTTCGTGCTCGTTTGCATTCCACCCAAAGAAAATATTTGGCACGACAAGCAAGGTAACAACACTGAATATACATTCTTCTAAAATAATTGTTTTCCTCAGATAATAACTTTCGAATACAAGAATGGAAATTTCAAACTTAAAAAATAATTTTAAAAAACTGTAACAGTGACAAAGCTTCAATGAAAAAAGGAGTTTGGATACTTCTAGATTATTTTCAGAGATGCCAACAGCAAACGTTTGGCTTCATATCACATAGGTACTACAATAAATTTTGTCCTTATTAGTGATATTCTTATCTGGAAGCTAGATTTTCGATCTTCGACTTCGTATTTCTTTCATAGCCTACCGTTATTTTGCTTTCCTCACCAATCGGGCGCACTCATAGATTGAAAATCGCTGTTTCAGAAGGCGTGAAACAGAAATTATTATGCTAAAAAAACGATACTCAGAAGCCATATAAAGAAAACATTTCAGACTACTCTAACTGCTGTTAAGCTCATAATTACCTATCTAATCATACAAATATTGAATACCTAATTAACTCAAATCTATCAAAATTGGACCCTTCGAATTACGAAAATCTATCTATTTGCTTTTTCAATGTTTTCTCAGTAAATAAATGTTAAATATTCAACAATGTTGCTACGAAAGCACTATTTCTGGGTCACTGAATTGGCAAACTCATTACCTCTGAACTATAATTAGAGATCCGGCTGGCTACTCTGAAAATTAAACGGAACATGTTTTCTGAACTCTTTAGGAGAAGGAATTAAAAACAAATATTAGTACACGCGGCTTAAAAGACTTAACACTTGAACCCTTTACAACACAGCAGGACACTTACTTGACATAAACGACTGTTTTCCACATTTATGTGAACATTTCAGACGCTTTCGAATTATTTGAAATGAAAAAACTTGCGAACTTTGCAGAAGCGGAAGCTATTATGAAGTTTTCAACAACTTTTCTGTTTCTCCAGTTAACATTTATACTTTCCTGAAAATGGATTTTATTCGTATTCTTATTTGAAATAATTATATTTTTCTATGTCTCGTCTTATCGCAAACAGACATGGTATTTAACGCATGAAAATTAATCGATTTTTTTTTTGTTTTAATACAGTATTGACTTTTTTTATATGTCAGATAATGGATAGACGAATTCAAGATATTAACCCTCAACCCACGGACGATTTTTCGTTTTCTGTATAAAATCTTAGTTACTATTACGAGACGCTTGAGAATGTCCAAATACTTTTGAAACGAAGCAAATTCTTATGTGCATGCTACTGTGCAATAGTATTGTTGCAAATTGTCTGGTATAAACTTAGTATATTCAAATATATTAGGGAATGTTAAATATTCTAAATTATATGGAATATTCTTAAATAAATCATCCTTTAAATTTTAGATTTAACACACGCATACGAAACGAAACTTCATATGATTGTTAAAGATGTAAAATCTTTCTCGAACGAGTATTGGCAAGGGTCGTGACTGGTTATGTTATAGGATAGCGGGACATTTTGGTCGATATACCATGTTTTCAAAACATTGCAGCTAACTTATCATAAGATAATGGTAGTTACTGAAATTAACAGAATATAAAATTGTTACTTAGAGTAAGTAACGTTTTTTTATTATTATTCTGTGAATTTTTACCTTTGACTTTATGATAGCAATTTATCATTTATAAAATCATCAATTGGCGATGAATATAGTTTCCTCTCCTAATGAATTTTGTCATCATTATTATAATCAAACATAAGGGAAATTTCTTTGAATAATAAGAATGGTATTAAGACTATCAAAAGGAAAAATTTTCAATATCCTACATGAGCACTTTTTTTAAACTGAAAATTTATTTAACTCTTAAAGTACAGAAAACATAAAAATATATTTCTTTGCTTTCTAAAGAAAGCAACACTAAAAAAAGAAACATCGTTTTTCATTCATATAATGGGTTATTCTTACACCTATGAAATGCTGTAAATTAACAGGGTAAAAAAAAGAAATTAATTTCAGTTTTATCATATTAATTTGAATAAGTTACATCATTTGAGAGAGGATTTTGATTTTAGGTCTTTATATATTGATTTCTTTTTAGGAACTGAGAGAAGCTTTCGAAGAAGAAGCCAAAGATAAGAAGATGCCTCGCCTTCTTCTAACCATTGCAGTTTCGGCAGGTTCCGAAACTATCCGATCGGGTTACGATGTACCAGCTGTTGCAGCGTAAGTATTGATTGATTGACACCCTCACTGGCCCAGCCTACCCGAAAGGTTGTAAATCTCAACACGGGGCAGTGGGGAAAACAGACGACCACCGAGGGCATGACAAGACAATGGGCTCTCCAACCCCTAAAGGCAATGAGAATACCCCGAGCCCAAATACAGGACTCGCACAACCCCAACCAATTCGCTGCCTTCTTTAAAATGCATACACACTACACCCATTAACAAGTGTGGGAATTAATTACACAACAATAATACAGAACATATTTCCCATATTAACAATGTTGTTGAACAAAACAATACAATAAAAGGCACCATTAAAAGTCCATAAAGAGAACACTAAATACAGTAAACACACGAAGACAAAGCAAACAAGATTACACATTTTTAAAAATGTATAGATATACTTCGCAGTTAAAATCCTTAATTACAATAAAACCAATGCCTCAAAAACTCAAAAAAAAAATTTTTTTAACAGATAAAAACCAATGTAAGTAAAACCAAGTATTCAGAAGTGTGAACTCGGGGCATAGGAAGAAAGAGCCTTACAGACACAGTGCTCGAAGTTTTTAATCTCTCAAAATTTCCAGTAGAAGAACCGCGTGTGAATCCATTAGTACCATTTGTGTCAGTGAAGTATGCAAATGATTCTCCTAAGAGATATTTTTCTTTAACCTTCTGATTCCTAAGACTCTTGAAGATCAGGGACTTCAGGATACTGGATTTGCTCGATTTCCTCTTTCAAATGACAAGTGAATGTAATGATAACGACCGAGTTCGTAAAGCCCGGAAAGCATAGTTTGGTTTTTAAGGGCTTATCTTGATAGCATCATATGACTATTTTAAAAGGACACAGTAACGAAAAACTAAACTTTTCTTGCCCAAATCAATTTGCCACACATACGGCATCGGGCAAAACAGTTAATTGATTAACTTCATTTCTATCCCCCTAGAATTTATTCTAGTAACACGTGAAGTGTCCCGAGTCAGTTTAATTTTGGAAACTATTACTTATCATGTAGGAGGGAGGGGTAAAATGTTATATCACAGCAGAGTGCTAGAAAACGTGAAATTTTATAATAGATAACATGCACAGTGGTGCTTGCCATATGAGTTGGTACCACTAACACAATTTCATAATCAAAGTTTTAAAGATGGATGCTTATCGGAAAATTGCCCGAGTCGGGAGACTTTCTTTTAGATACTCATCTAAACACTCATCTTAATGATGGTCGCGAAATAGATGAGAAATAAGTATAGTTGAAAAGTTTATTTGCTACCTTTTCTTAGGAAGTTTTTTTCTACATATCTTTCTCTGTTCTTCATTTTCAGTTATTGCGATTTCATTAACATTATGTCCTACGATTTCCACGGCAAATGGGAAAGCCAAGCTGGCCACAACAGTCCCCTTTACGCTCTGTCAACTGAATCGCAATGGAGAAAACAGCTTTGTATGGTACGCATTTCTAAAACTTAAATTCATATCTTATTAACATGAATGATGATTTATTAATTGTATGTTATTAACACGAGTGGTGATTTATTAATTGTGTCTTATTAATATGATTAATGACTTTTCATTCATATTTTTATAAACATGAATATTTTATCATTCATACCTTGTTAACATGAGCCTCAGAATAAACTCAAGTAATAGCAAAGATGTTTAGATTCCGTTTGAGTGACTTTTAATCGCCTTTTAAAGATGATTTGCACAAAATTTGAATATTGGCAAAATACAGATTAAACTTTTAATATTTGATGCAGACAAATTCTTCTACGCAAATCGCAAAAATTAATAAATATTTTCCTTTGGGAAAAAAAGTGTTCATAATATTTTACTTCCTACAGTTTGTTGCCTGAGTCATCACATCGGTAATTCACTTGATTATCATTCACATCTTATCAATATGCAAATAAAATAATAACTTTTTAAATATGAAATCATCTTATCAACATTTTTAAAGTACATTTTTAATCCATTCTTTTCATTTTAATCAGGAATTCGGAGTGAAATTGTGGGAAAAGATGGGCGCCCCCAAAGAAAAGATCATTGTTGGGCTGGCCACCTACGGCAGAAGTTTCACTCTGGCTAGTCCCGCCAAAACTGGAATGAACGAACCGACCCGGGGAGGTGGTAAGGCAGGAACCTTTACCAGAGAAGAAGGATTTTTGGCATATTATGAAGTAAGTATGAGATATATATATAGAGAGATTTTATATCGAAATCAATCAAGAGCCAAGTATCATGTAATCATTTGGGCAAGTTATGCTGATAAGTAATGGCACAATCGTGATTTTTGATTCTTAATTGCAATAGCTATTTTTTTGTTACTAATACTCGTAGATAACTAAAATCATTTACTACCTCCGTATCAAAAGATGGCTAGCTTACATATATATTTTTTACTACCGCTATGAATATGTGGCCATTGCATATTCCTGCACCTAATACCATGCTCATTTCTGATCAATGAGGATAAGCATGTGCGGGAGCGGGCAAAATGATATTAATTCTTAATTACTTAGTTGTTTTAGGGCTTTGAACAAATGTATATAAGATCTGATGAAAATTCCTGGGTTTAATACAAATACATGCAATTAGAAGTACAAACTTAATGTAAAAAAACAAATATAACGCAGAGCAGTTCCATTGTGAATTTTAAAAATGAAAGTGAATGAATGGCAGTGAAGGAGACTAAATGATAAAAGGAAAAAGTGTTCAGCGTGAGAGTTTGAGATATCCCTATTAAACAGAAAATCCCCCTAGAAAAGAATCATTAAGAGTGCGGGACAGCAAGGCTTTGCCACTAGTAGGGGACAGCACGGCGGACATTGCCGTAAAGACAAAGAAACGCTGTAAACTCATCGAAATAAGTGAAAACAATCTGAATTTGTTAATATATGTCGGTGAGTGCAACTTTCTATTCAGCATTTTATGGCAGGAGCATTTATTGACATGGCTGCTTCTCCTTTGTATTAGTCTTTTCGAAGACGGTCTTTATAATATTGTTCCAGAGTGTCTCCTTTGTGAAACTACATAGTAAGCCTTGTGAAACTAATTTTTTTCTAAGCTTCAAACTGTGATTGCGTTATACAAAAATAATATATGGTGTTACTGACTCCATGCTTTAATATAAATGGTTCATTACCAAAATTTCTATTCATGCATTTATCTTCAAAATTTTACATCTAAAACCAGAGAATTTTTATTGTAATGAAGAATGAAATGTCTTTTTTGGGGTGTCAAAGGAATGGCAAAGCGCTACGATATTCTGCACAACCAACTATATTGCAAGTATGCCCTTGTTCTGACTAATGGGTATTAAGGGTACGGAGAATCAGCGCATCATAAAAATAGAATTACGATTTTGTGATTAGTTTTCTACAAATGCATTTCCTGTTATTATTAAAAGTACATTAGCAAACTTTTCGCATCTTTAGGTTTGTGATTTTATCAAAAAGGGAGCCAAATACGTGTGGGATGATGAACAGAAGGTGCCCTACGCTTTTTATGGAGATCAGTGGGTTGGTTTTGACGACGAAAAAAGTATTAGAATTAAGGTAAGATCATATTTTGACTAATGTGTTTCATAATAACGCAATCAATTTAAAATTTCTATCAAGAAAGATTTATTATATCACTTTAATTTTTATAGTTAACTAGCAGAGTATCCGTCGTTGTCCGGTCTTATTTAGATCAAAATATTTTGTAAGAAAAGAAACCGAACAATATTTTATAAATAACATAATGCTTATTAATATTACTTTTTTGCGGAAATATTTATCATTTTTATGAAATAATTCATAAATTATTATTACAAAAAGTTTCTTTTATTTATCATAAATCATAATGTAGAGTACTACATTTATTTCTTGCTTTGTTAGCAAATTTTGGAAGGGAAGCATCTTATTACTTCAGGAACCCAGGACATAAAACATTCATGCTAGTTGGTCCATTTAATAAATATCTTCCTTCCTTCATCCAATCCAGAAGAGTGCGAGATCTGGCCCTCAATACAGTATTTTTCTGCTGTTGTTGAACAATGTGGGAGTCATTTTTCAACTAAAATTTCAACAATTAGAGAGCCTAAATCAATCAATGAAACATGCTTTGACAAAATTGCTCCAGCCGTTCTAAATTAACATTTCTACATGTCTTATCGGTAGTTATTATCCTAAAGGGATGACTAAAAACGATTTAACCTCTCCATATTTTTGGTCCGGCATTACTGAAACCTACGAATTAAGTTTCATTTCGATCAGTCCATTTTTTACTTGTATTTCGGACACATTGCTCCAACCTACTCTGAAGGATTGTGTTAGGGCTTATTTATCCCAACAGTTCTTCGTGTAGATTAATGAGAAACATGCTTACCAAATTTCATCAAAATCTCTCGAGTTTCGTGTCAATCGGCCTACGTCTTTGCTCCACCTTACTTGAGGTTTTGGATGAGTATTTATTTACCCCTAAAGAGCTTTTATTTTGCCTCTGAGGAACATATGTATCAAATTTCATCAAATTGCCTCAACCGTATAAAATTTCATATAAATCGTCCATTTGCCGAATGCATTTAAACGACTTTGGCCCACCCTAACCTCACATTATGTTGGAGTTTATTTACCAATGCAATATTCTTAGTTAGCTAATTAGAAATATATGTACCAAAATTAATCAAGCCCTAGCCATATTCTACAGCATGTCAATCGGCTCAAAGATTTACATATATTCTACTCTAAGGAATTGGATTATCGTTTATTTATCTATACCTGTGGTGGACATATATACCCTGTGCCATCAAAATTGACCCAGCCGTATCGATTTTTGTGTCAATCGGCCCATTTATTGTAGTATCTAAAGACTTAACCCCATCCTGCCCTCACGGATTGGGTTAGCATTTATTTATCCTTAGAGTATTTTTAATCAGCCACTGAGAAATTTATGCACAGAATTTCATCAAAATCGCCCTACCCTACCCCTTTGCCCCACCCTACCCCGAGGGCTTGGGCTACGGCTTATTTACTCCTACAGTACTTCAAGTCATATAGAGAGGAACATGTGTACCAAGTTTCATCAAAATCGCCAAGCTTGTCAGTCGGCTTATTTGTTACATGTATTTCAGAGACTTTGTTCCACCCTGCTACGAAGGCTTGGGCTAGGGCTCATTTACCCCTACAATACTTCAAGACATATAGAGACGAAGATGTATATCAAGTTTCATCAAAACCGCTAAACTTGTCAGTCGGCTTATTTGTTACATATATTTCGGAGACTTTGTCCCACCTTTCCTTCAAGGACTGGGCTAGGGCTTATTTACCCCTCCAGTACTTCAAGTCGGCTAATGAGAAACCTATGTACCAAGATTCGGAAGTGATGCTGAAACAAACACATACAGGGTGTCCCAAAAAAGGGGAACAAGTGTTTATTTCCTTAAATATTGATCCTAGACATATACTTCCAAATACAAAGTTTCATCAAATAAGGTAGGAATTTGTATGAAAATACTTTGATGTCGAAGAGGATTGAAAATAAAAGGTTACAAAAATAAATTTTTATACGGTCCCAAAAATGTCAATCAGTAAAATATTTTTCTTCCATTTATTTATTCACCCACAAAGCTGTGCGCTTCTATCTAAAAATCTTACAGAGATATAAGAAAACAAAGTTATTGACTTAGACCACTTTTCCATACCTCTCACTGCTGTTTGATCCAGTCTTTCGATGTACATTTTAGGGATAATATACATATTTCAAAAAATTATTTAAATGGCGAAATCAGGAAATAACAATGTATTTTTTTAACTCTTGTTAAATCTAAAAAATAGTCAAATGATACATTTATTGAAGTATTTACAAAAATAGTTCATCTTGTCAACCTTCAAAAGATAACCACGGTGACAAATCAGCAGTGAGTCTCATCTTCCCAGAAACAAGCAGTTCTATAAAAATATTACTATAAAGTACAAAAATTAATATAATACTATAAAATACAATTGATTGAATAGTTCCATAAAATAGAATTGAAATACATTTTTTTCAAAAATAGCTTTACATTGAAATAGACCAAATTTGTAGTTGTAATTATCTGAATTGTATTTTAGAATATTACAGTCCCTTTTTTTCTGTGAATGACTCTTAACAACAGAAATCGAATATTTAGTAACCCTCCAAGTTCCCGTTGAGGCAATATGAAAGTGAATCCGAAAGCTAAAATCAGCCAATGAAATATATATATATAGAGAGATATATATATTCTCATCTTTACTAGACAACCTCTTTCTTCATTTCTTCGAAAGAAATTTCGTTTTCAATCTCCACTCTGCTTCCGATTTATTGACGATATTATAATATTTAATTTTCAAGACTTCAGCTCTATTTGCAATACCATCTGCCCAGAAGAACTCAAACTAATAAAAACCAGCAACAATCAATCTCCGGCGATTTTTCTTGATTTATGCTTAGACCACAAAAACGACTTAAAGATTGACATTCACGACAAAAGAAACGAATTCAAATTTAACGTCAATAAATTTATTTTTTGGAATTCTAATATCTCATATAAAATCTACAAAAACACAATTATCAATCGACTTATAAGAATCAACAAAATTTGCAATAACACTAATTCTGCCAAAAAGCAAATCATGCACTTAAGAAATAGCCTCAACATTAATAAAATTCCCCCTTCACTTTACGAACCTCTGATTAATGTATTTAAGATGTAAGTAAAGGATTCCTTATCAGAGAGATGCCGACGCGAAGTATAATCTTCGTGGTATGGTCACTCAAGTCGGTAATGTCTGATATTTTACCTCGAAAACGCATCTTTTAAACATTTTTCACTGGTCTCTCAATTTTTACTGATTTCTTCCACTATTTCTCTGCGCTATCTATCGTTATCGCTCTTCCATTTAATCTTCATCGTTCACAACATACTACACTCCCCTGGCAACAGCCAAAGTTAGCGCGAAAACTGTTACTTGACACCCTGTTCACACCCCTTCAACGCCAGTCTGTACCGTGACCCTCCGCATACACTGCCACGTCAACATCCGTCCTTCTGGTCCGTAAAATATTTTTTCTTACTTTTCTCTAATGTTATCACATCGTAATTCTGTTTTAATTATTCAAAACTCCTCTCTCTGTTTTTGGGTTGTTTTGGCATTAGGGATGAAAATCAGTGATTTAGGCCTTGCGGCATAATTGATTACAAGAAAATGTCAAACTTTTAAATTTAGCAATTCACAATAACTTCATCCCCTGAAGAAACGTTATTGTGCTTTTATTGCGTTTTTCATTTCACATATTATACTCTTTCATTTTTCGATTTATACTCTCTCTCTCTATATATATATATACCATTAAAACTCAAATATATATATCAAAAGAGCGAAGGCGAAAAATGGTTAAATTTGAAGGGAGAAAAAAGAAAACTAGTTCGCCTAGCGCAAAACAGGAGCATCCGAAAATCCAATTCTGGCTAAGTTCTAAGACAGAAAGAGTAGCTATTCGCCTTCGTCATTTACGTATTATGTATTGAGCGAATTTTAGCGGTTTCTAAAACTATTTGGTGTGCAGCCCCATCCTGTGTCTGTCTTACTTTTTCATTCATGTTCTGTCTTCTTTTCTCGTTTTTATCTTTTTTCGTTGATAATCGAACTTTCAGATGGAGAAGTAGGCAAATAAGAATGAAAACGAAAATACGAGTTTTTAAAATAATTTTAGTGAGTTCTGCAACTCTACAGACCTAAAGGACGAGACGCCACTGCTATTAGGTAAAGCTTAATAATACTATGAGCAAATAATTCAGTATTCTTGTTCAATATTAGGTTATTTTCCTATTATACCATAAAATTTCATTTTCTCAAGTTGCCCTTCCATTCTTTACCAAGTCGATAGTTGCAACTATCTGCCAATGAAACTGAGTAACAGTATGCGTCATTGTCAATTTTTTTTCAATCCATGATAATTGGATGATGTACTACTTGACAAATATTTGCAATTCGTTGTTTTTCTGTCTTGAATAAATTAGCATTTCTGCAAAAAACAACTCCATATAAATTTGTGAGCAGCCCCTTGAAATGTGAAAATTAAAATATCTCTGTAAGTTTTGCAGATAGAACCGCGACATTTAGTTTATACATAGACGAGGGTAAGAGGAAAATTTCACTCATTGACACTTTTGCTCTATGGGGAACGTATAATTTTTTTTTCACTTTTTATATTCAACTTACACAGAAGTCAAAGTGTTTTCACACAAATTCCTACCTTATTTGATGAAACTTTGTAATTGGATGATATGTCTATGATCGATATTCAAGAAAATAAACGCTTGTTGCACTTTTTTGGGACACCCTGTATACATACATACGTTGGGTTTTATATATGTAGATTTGATATACATGAAAGCATAAAAATACATGCTGATTAACCAGAAGGGCGAATTACGATTTACTTCCGTATTCTAAATGAAAAATTGAGATTTTTCCACACAGAATTCACATGGATTTTAATAAATTTAATTCACTGAAAATACACCACAACGGTGCTTTTTAACATTTTAAAATTCTGGACCCAACATTCCATAATAGCTTTCTTTACGCCCATACCTTTTCCAATGAATATTTAAATACTTGATATCAAAATATATTTTGTATTACTTATGCACATTTATAAATATTTAGAGACGAGATCTTTTTTATTAATAAAATTCATTTTTTAATCTGGTTAAAATAATTACTTTAAAAAAGTTTTGGCCTTATTTTTTATGTTTTCGCGCCTTCGAATGGTAGTGGTCTATCAATGAAATAAAATTCAGATTTAAGCTAATGTTTTGGGGTCTTGACTGACTGGGCTGTATTCAATAACCACTGTTTAAGCCACTGAATGTCTTCTACGATGACCGAATCAATTACAAGTATGTGTATGTAAATAAAACATGCGTTCCAAATTGTTTAATCGACATAAGTAAGAATGTCGATTAAAAAGATTAACCTATGTTTATTCACGAAACAGTCAAGATACAGGACATGCATTTTCAAATAAATGCAATTTAATATGCTAAGTACGGTACACATTGATCAGAAGACACAGTCGAAGGAAATAATAAAACCGAGCCTTCCCGATATTATACACTATTCAAAATACCGAACGACATCGTAAAAATATAGCGAAATATCTTTGTCTTAATAGGGTTTAAGCCTTTAATCGACGCCTGCAATGAAAATTCCACTTCTCTGATTAAAAAATAAAAATTGAGAGTAGTGTATCTAAACACGGCTGAGCGCACTTGATCTAAGACATCCGAATGCATATGGAATCTTCAGTTAATCTTAAAGTTTAATAAACATTATAAATGAGAAGTGTACTGACGGCCTTCTGGGAGAATTCAATGAAAGCTTTTTGAGTTAAGCTGGGTGAATTCAATAATCATTCATATGACGAAGATTCTAAATGTATTCGGATGTCTTATATCAATTGCGCTCAGCCGTGTTTAGATAAAACGTTCCTAATATGTAAAACGATAGAACGGGGAAAAGACGTTTCGAAATGATATTTTAGTTGAAATCGAGAAGCAGGTATGCCCGCTCCGCCAAGACTTAGCAAGTTGTCATATCATCAACCAAAATGCTTTACCAGCTACATTATTTCTCGGAGTTTTGTTGGCAATAAAGTGAGTTACCATGACTTGGGGAAAGGGGTGGTGGGAATGTACAAAATTTTGCCGAATTTTTTAAAGCTGATCAACATATAACTTATATAAGCATATTTCAGTTCGCTGACCTTAATGGCCCTTTAAAAAGTGATTTTGCATTATTATTATTTTTAAACCATGACGTAAGTGTCGAGAATGTGATACACATATTCATAGACATATATCTAGAATCATGTCCGTTGTACTCAAAGGCATGGCAAGTCGTTCCATTCAACACGATCGCATTATCAGCTATAGTGTTACCAGCTGTTTCATTACCCTGCCTTGGAGGGGCGAAAGCACGATTCTAGATTTCAACTGAACGACATATAACTTGTCAAATTATCAGATAAGTGTGGAGAATGGGATAAACATATTCATAGTCTGACTTATCCACTATAAATCACTTTGCCATATGATATATCTAAAATTTTCACAACCCAACCCTGATTTTATTAATTTATTTATACTTTTCTCATGATAGCAAACTATATTTTTACAGCTAAAATGGATCAAAGACAACGGCTATGGAGGTGCCATGGTATGGACACTGGACATGGATGACTTCCATGGTACTTGCCTCAACAACATAAAATATCCACTCATAGGAGCTATGGGTGAAGAATTGCTAGGTCAACCCAAAAGACAAGTCACTGATTTGGACGCTTTATCCAAAAAAGTCGCCAAAACCCTTCCTCCCACTCCAGCTCCTGTTCTACTTAGTGATGACCCCTTACCCCGAAAGAAGGACGGCGAAGAAGAGGAGATAGCAACTGAAGCCAAACCTGATCCTGGTAAAATCAGAGTTCGTTGCACTGACTAAGAATTTTGGAAAGTCTTTCCCCTAAAGAGTTAATTAAAAAGGGGAGAGATATTTATTAAATTTAATGGTAATATAAGCAAAACAATAAAATTAGGAAAGTTCCATTTATTTTTCAGCATAGTTTTTTTTTTTATAATGATGATAAATTGCTATTACTTCAAGTAATTCAATGAAAATATTGATTTGGCAATTTTAAGTTTCTTTTATTCAAAAGTCATTCATAAGTTATGGTGGTAATTGTTTTACGATTTTTCCAATCAAATTATAAACTTTTTAGTTGACTTTTACAAATATCAGATATTTGCCAACATGCATTTAGGTGGACACTTAATTTAGTTGTGAAGCTGTTTACATATTGAGCAAATTCGATGGATAACTTTGAAGATCCATCATACTATGTGTATTCTCATAAAACTGTGACTATCAAAATCGCTGAACAGAAAATGGCTAATTAAGCGTCCTTTAGCTCAATTTTGGTTTCTTCTATGTTTTAAAAGTGTATCTGAGCATAGCTATACCCACATGGTTTAAACAAGAAAAGCAAAAGCTTTTCTGTTATATTATTTAATATTTTATTGTTATGGATTGTAATAATGTCAATTAAATCTGTCAGAAACGTAATTGGTGAAGACAGGCGAAGTAACAACTTTAATTTTGAAAAGAAATCCGAAAATATCCCATTTTTAAACCAAATTAACGAAAACTGAAATGACAAACAAACAATTAGAAATAAAGTTGATACCTACTTTGCCACAAACGTCTGTTTAGTTGCAGACATATTTTTTTTATTTGTTGCCCTCGCATTTTTGTAGCTACCACCATCCTCGGCTCAAAACAATATCATGGCACGTGATAATAATTTATAGTGGAATATATCATTGGGAAAAGTTTGTTATTACACTTCATTCAGAAATGCAGGTAATCTGAAAATGAAAGGCAATGTTCGAAATCATTGTGTTTCAGATCGAAAGATCATTATGTACGAAATAAAGAACCCAAATATTACAGAAATGAAGGTATAGATTTACCCCTTTTTTTAATTTTCTTGAAATCTTAGGTGCTTTATTTCTGCTAGTTTCTTTTCGCATTGCGATGCTAAATGTGTCGCCCAACAGGAACAAAATTTATCGCGTCTTAACACTGATGATAACAGTAAATTAAAAATGTAGTTAGAACATGCAGATCTGTATATTTTTAAAAGCATAAGAGAAAATTTGTAACTTTCACATCTCTGTGCATTTCAACAGTAAAATGTTTTGAACATATTTTCCCACTGAATATGCTCCTTTTTTAAGATTTTGCGTCTTCATCCCGTTTGAATCGTATAAACAAGTTGCGAATTCCAAAAATAACTAATCCGATTTTTTTTTTTTTTTTTTTTTTTGAGCAGGTAAACAGAATAATGACGACATTTCTCTACATAGCCCCCTACTTTTGCGATACTCTCCATGTCCTTCACACTGCTTAAATAACCTTAGGGGTTGCAAGGGCATTGAATGGTGTTATGCCTTTGCGATACGTTTAATCTATCCATCCATAAGCCCGTATTCTCTGGAAGAAGGGTTTTGGCTGCACAGCTAATAATTGGTATATCCGTCTTGCACGCTCTGTTCCGTAGAATAGCGATGTCCGCGTAATGAATCTTTAGCGGTCCAAAGAGATTGACGGAATGGTATCTGAACTGCTGGGAGGTCGTTCCAGAACTTCAAAACTTAAACAGTTGTTGGTTGCAAAGCTGAGTCCGGAAAGGTGTGGATTTACATTAACATTGAGTAACACCGCTTTCTCAGTTATATAACACTTACCGATCACAGGAAACGGATGACTGTTCGCTGTTCCTTCTTAGTTCATATTGCTAGCTTTGAGGTCTTGTTTACCCTCCAACAGAACGTACATAAATGATGCTATCATGATGTAGCCTGGCTCACCTGACCAGAATATTACGCACGTGTGTGAAGCAGTCATTTTTCTCATTAAAACTACTTTCCTGGTTAAAGAGTGGATAATTTTCAACTTATCTACATTTATGAATACAGAAGAATAATTGAATTGCTTTTAGAATCTCAGTTTGACTATGACTACTGAAGAGGCGGCATCATCGATTAATAATGTAATATGTGTTTTTATACCTCTTAAAGGGACAGAAAAAGCTCAAAGTAGTTAAACAATATAGCAGTTTTTTGGAGTTTAAAAGTAACCAAAAGAAATAAAACCGAGAGGCATTTGAAATTTGAAAATTGGCGTTGTCAGTCACAGTTTTAGTATTTTAAAAGTAAAATCTCTTTCTTTGTTTCTCAGATGCTACCAATGCAAGAGTAGCCTGCTACTACACAAGTTGGTCCACGAAGCGACCGGGACAAGGCAAATTCCAACCCGAGCACATCGACCCATTCCTTTGCACGCACGTCATCTTCGCTTTCGCCACCATCAAAGACGATACGCTATCCCCCATAGACGGCGCCGACACCGCTTCTGGATCTGCGAAGAAATCTCTTTATGACAGAGTGCTTGGTTTGAAAGAAAAGAACCCGAATCTCAAAGTGTTGCTCTCTGTGGGCGGATGGATATCTGGTACAGCGCCCTTTAAACAAATCACAAAATCGGGATACAGGTATGTTATAAATTTGTTTCTTATCGAAGCATATATATTTAATTGTTTATTTCTGATTCGTGCAAGTCAAGTTCATTTCTTCGTTCTCTGGTCATCGTCTTGTTGGTGATTTGGATTTCCCACATTCCTGCAGTCAAACGTTCTTACGTTAGTATGGCATGGAAGTTTGGATAGCGGTATATCATCTAAGGTGCTGCCCAGAGATATCTAACTAAACTCCAAACTTGCAAGGTCCAAAAATAAACTTCGGGTAGCTTCAACACGAGATATTAATTCATAAAATCGAATGGAATAAAATATATCCAGGCAATTGTAATTTTTTTTAAATATGAAGCAATAATAAGAAAAGCGATTGGAAATGCAAAATTAAAATTTGCTTGCAGCTTTTAGCAATATTAGAGGTAGATAGTATTATGCTTGCTATAATTAAAACTTGTGACATTGACGTGAAAAGCAAACAGAATTCATCGGTTGCTGCATTTAGGAACTTAATTTTTCCTTTATACTGTACTATATAGTACCAATTTGTACTGTGCCCGAACATGGCAATTTTAAAAATTTAAGTCATGAGAAATGCGTACAAATATCTTAATTTTATATCATTAAAATTAAACGGAAGTGTATTTTACTTATATGAATTATAAAACTATCTTTAAACATCCATTGGAAACTTCAAAATTGCTTTGATTTATTTGAATTTTCTGCACTAAAGGAAATCTTGTGGAAAACAAATAGTGACTTAAGTTGCAAAATTCAGCAGAAAACATATATTTGATCCCAAACCCAACTCCACCCAAGGTTAGCTAATTTGTACTGTGTCCGAAAATCAGACCCTTTCTTCAATTATAATAAAAATAATGAGATTTTATTTAAAAACAGACTTTGCTTTCTGTTTAGAAAGTAAAGAATAAAAAATTAGCTCTCTCGTCTATCTTATGACTTTATTTTTTTTAAAAAAAATACTCCTTCTCCTTCGCTAATTTGACGTGCCTTTCGGCGTAAATGACATACCCATATCATAAAAAGCCAGGAGCTTTAATTTTCAGAATAAAATGGTGTGATAATTTGAAAGAAAAATCTTTTTTTCTCACTATTATAAACCAGGAATAAAATACTAATCAAAAGATTTTTCTACCTCCAGTTTATTATGAATTTAATAAATGAGGGGTTTATGTCCTTTAGTATATTAAACTGAAGTTTATTTAACCTCGGTTGAGAACATAGAAAGTATGTCAAGTTCGAAAGCTAACTAGGGTCAGATACGCATAGTCCTAGTTTATGTGAATGGTACATATTTCCATCGGGAGCCATAAACATAGGTTAATTCCTAAAAATAAGCATGACCAGCAGATGTGCTCTTCCATCAACTTTCTCATATAGTTACTCGTCTGTACTTGTCTTCATAGTATTGTGAATAGAATCAAGTATGTATTTTGGACCCGTTCTGCTGACTGATTGGATCCAATACTTGATATATAGGCATCAAGATCACATGCCAAATTTGATCCACACATTTTCCTAGATTATTGCGTTTCTGAGTTATCTCATTCACATATACACGTATAAACCGCGACACACAATCAACCCTTAGTTGGATGTGGTCCAAAACTTTGCACAGATCTAAAATTCGGATGATAAAACTATATGCCAAATTTCCTCCATCAAGCTCATTGTGTTTTAAAATTATTGTTGTGAAATGTACATGGATGGACAAACACAGATTTTCTCTCGGACGGTTTTCATCCAAAATATGATAGAGATATACAATTTTCTTTAATAGACCACATAATAAAATTTAAATGTTTAGTACGGACCGTAATACAAGTAAATAAATAACACGTGTGTTTCCGACTCAAGGAGATCTAAAATGTGGAGGTTCAACAAAATGTCGAAAGCAAATTTTTTGAAGATTAGTTCTCGTTTTCTTCTTTGTATAGAGAGAATGAAAACAATATATTGGTTGGATCGTAGATATATTCAGTGTGGGCCAAATGCGTATTGCGAGTTTGTCATACTCACTGTAAAAAAAATTTTAAAATGAAAGTTTACAAACCTCAAGAATACAAGAATTATGTTTACTTTCAATGTTCACCGTAAACCTTCGGGCGGAGCGGTGGTAGTCCTTGTAGTTATGTTTACTTTCGTTTATGTTGTATGAACATGCTTATTTAATACGATAACATCTGATTTTCGCTTTTCCTCCTTACCTTTTATAGGCAATCGCTGTTCGTATTCAATGCCATTGATTATTTGCGTCAACGAAAATTTGATGGACTGGACATTGCCTGGGAATTTCCAAGAGGAGCTGAAGACAAAGAAAAATTCACGAACTTAGTTAAAGTAAGTGGTTAATAGCGCAATTTCTCTTTTAGTAAAAATACAGTGCTATACATTTCAAAGGTATCATGCCACTGGGATACAGATTTGGCTATTTATAAACAATATTTTAAAACTGAATATAATATAAATGTATTACAAACTTTTACTTAAATAAGATTGTATTACAACAAACCAGAGGCGCACCTCTTGTTTGGAACCTATTAACAAATAGTATCTGATAACTCGCAAAAAATCTCTAAATGAGTGTTAAAGAACATATCGGCATAACATACATGTAGATCTTACTCTAATGGTATGAGATTAAATAATTATCTAATCTATCTTCCTAAATAATTTGTGTTGGAAATTATGGACACGAATGTGTCAAGAAATGGTCATATTTGTAATCCGCAAGATCACAACCACATTCATCCTATTTTGGAGTTCCCCTTTGTAAACGGGTTTCAGTTTATTCAAACTGAAGTTCTATGTTCAATGATTAACGCAAATTTTTGCTTGCTATCTTTAAGGATCTCTACGAAGCTTTCATAGGTGAAGCAAAGGCTTCAGAAAAACCCAGACTGTTACTGACAGCCGCAGTTCCAGCTAGTTTCGAGGCTGTAGCCGCTGGTTATGACGTTGCCGAAATCAATAAGTAAGTTTGCTTTGTAATTTTATTTTGACTGAAAACACGTATATTTTTTGATATCAGTTCGTATCATTATCATGGTTTATATCAGTGGTGGCGAACCTATGACCCACGAAGTCTCTTTAAATGACCCATACGTTGATTTTTATAAACTTATTTTTATATCAGAACATACAATCGAAAATACAGTAGAACCCTTGGAATACGAACTAATAGGGGCTGACCTTTGTTCGGATTCCGAACAAAGGTCAGAATTCAGGGAATTTGGATTAACCGGGAAATTCGGTAAAATACTCTTGATATACCAGATGCAGTAGAGTATTGATTCTGGGTGCTCTGTGAAGGAATACGGAAAGAGCTAGCGGCGATTCGCACGGTACAATGGCAAACAAGTTGAAGGTTAAAAGAAGAGTTTGCTTCTACTAATTAAGGTGCTGTATTCATCCTCAAATAACAATTCGAATACTTCTTTTAAGTTAGAAATAAACTTTAGCTATGTTTCTGATTCGTAATTTTATTTTTCCTTCATTTTTCAGTAAATAGTTTTCAAAAAATTAAAAAAAGATGTTCGAATTATCCAAAATTTTGGATTTCCGGGGCTCTACTGTACTAAAAAAATTAAAATATATATATCCAATCTCGAATTTATATATATAAAAAAAATTTCCAAGTGGACGTTGACTAACTGATTTTTTATTGTCTCACTGCACCTGCGTACGACTCATGACAGACGGTCATAAATTGGCGAGCATATTCATTGCATTGTAGAAGAGGGATGTACCAGCTCTCGGTGTTGAATTAATTGGCAGCCTTGGTGTCATGTCTAGAAATGTTTAATAATTCAACTTCATTATTAGATTTTGAACGACAGATAAAAAAGTAAATTAATTTAGATGATTTTAAAAGAACAAAAAAAAAGTTCAACTGTCACATTTTTCTGTTAACAAATTTTTGGTGTTTCCAAATTACTGGTACCCTTTTTATCACACACCAAACCCCTTTCCAATTGACACCATTGACTTAGTGACCCACGGGCTGGTATTAAAAAAATAATGAACAAAGTTTGGTCCACTTCTCAAAAAGTTTCGCCATCACTGGTTTATGCTTCACCATCAAGATGATAACATTAATTTTTCATTTAGATATTTGGATATGTTGAACGTGATGACATATGACTTCCACGGAAACTGGGAAAGGCAAGTTGGTCATAACAGTCCTCTATTTGCATTGTTCAGCGCAACTAGTTATCAAAAGAAACTTACAGTGGTAAGTAATCTGAATAATATTTTACAATTGATCCAATGTGCAGTGCTGAAACCACAGGCGCAAAATTGTATTGCGCCCCCCCCCCCCCACCAAAGTTGTAAAAATGTCGTTGGCTTTAGCACTGCCATGTGCAGGCCCGCCCCCAAGGGTCTCAAGGCATGAGGAGAGCACCTCTATTACCTGTGAGAAAAACCGCCACTGCCAGTGAGGCTTAGTTATTTTATTCTAAAAATTGCTTCATAATCTACTTACCATTATTAAGCAACCGAAATAGATACTAAATTAACCTTTTTTCTGGTTTATTTCCGCTTTCAACAACTGTAATGTAGATTGTGCTGTAGGAATCGTGAATAGGGGAATAAGATATTGAAGCTAAGTTTTACAGTCTTTAGTTTACTAAGTACCCTGCAATACGATTATCTAAGGATAGTGAAGTGACTGATCACGATAACATATCAACTCCAGCAAGGCATTTTATGTTTAGATGCTAAGTAATCAAAAGGAGGTTTATAAATTAATTGTTTTAATTTTTGGTATTCCGCTTATCACTGATCAGAGCTTTAGTATTAACGTCAGTCATTTGATTAACCCTTCGCGCTCGGTGACTATCCTGATTCGTTTGCTGTTAAAAATTTAATTAGGTCATTAATAGTTATTCATTTAAAAAAAAACATCACGCAGAGACACTTAAACGTCTCAGGCATCATTTAGGTTCTTATATGAGCTGTTACCACAGCATAGCCAATCCTGGCTCTTCCCGCAGAAAACACCAACCCTGTCTTATATGGAATGAAATAAAAAATAAATTCCCAAAGCCGAATACGCCATCTCATTAGAAAGTAAAAGAAATTGGTGCACCGAAAAGTTAAAGAACAACCACGAGGTCTTGGGTCGAAGTAAGCAGAGGTTTAGCACCTCTAGAATAAAAAGAAATCTTAACGTTTCTAAATCTGCACATCCTGAAACATTTCTTTTCTTTTTTTTTTTCCTTGCCCATGATTATTCAGTGCGAACAAATTCTATTTTAAGCCACAATATCGCATGTCAGTTCCATTGATAATGATTAGGTCATAGGTCATCAACTGAAATAATGCACAAAGAATGATTAATCGTGCAATGTTATTTCCTTGCCATACAGGACTACAGTGCCAAAGAATGGGTAGAAAAGGGCGCTTCCAAAGAAAAGATCATCATTGGCATCCCCACATATGGCAGATCTTTCACCCTGAAAAACACCTCCCTAACAGACATTGGTGCCCCGGCCGTGGACGGAGGGCTTGCAGGGAACTACACCGGAGAACCAGGAGTACTAGCATTCTTTGAAGTAAGATTAACAATCTGCAGAGTATGCTTTGCGTATTTAAATCCAATTCCAGCTTTAACAGAGCGATCAATGATTAAGGATTGTTATGTTTCCAATTGTTTTATAATATAGTTCAATTGAGTTGATCTTAGTTTTAAAAAAATAATTCAATTGCATGGCAGCTGATCAGAGCTAGTGCTATCATTGCCTTACCTGTAATCTGCAGAATAGTAAATAAAATGGTATTTACGAAAGAAAACGTTTAATACGGTGACGTGTGCCCCAAAACACAAGAGCCACAGGGTCTAGTGAATATTAGCAAAGATATTTGGTGAGCATACCGAAAAAAGAAAGATTGTACATCTGACAAGAAAGTTAATGATATAGTTATATATTAGAACCTATTATAATCCGTGGTGCCTTTATTAGATCATTTATTTTTTTAAAAAACTTCGAAAGTAAATATATTGAAATTTTTAAGCTGTGATTTCAATTATTTTCTCGCTGTGTCTTCATTTTGATATTCTGTTAGAATCTAAACAAGCAATGAATCATATTTCAAAAATTTTTAATGTTTCCAATTTTATAAAAAAATATTAAATGTTTGGCAAAAGGTCCCAGAACTGTAATGCAACAATAGATTCTTTATGAGTACTATTGTTTTACACTTTCTAATGATCTCAACATAACTTCTCGCTGGTTACAATGAAAAAAAAATTTAGTGGGTTCGTTTCAAAAACATATCAAATGGTAGTGTTCTGTAATAATAGTGTTATTCGCAGTGTGTATTATTATAATAATGTCAACAGAAAGTAAACGATTTATAATTCAAAAATAAAAACTAATAAATGATAAAATGGTTATTTATTTAGAAGCAACTTTTGTACAACTTTCATATTAGTTAACAAACACTCATCAATTAAATGTGTTTTTAAATTTTTCAGCGACCCAAAGTTTTTAAAAAATTTTTTTTAATAATAATACACGTAGTTTTAAGTGTAATTTTGACAGCAGTTTTAATTAAATCATTTAATTATTCATCGTTTCAGATCTGCGACTTTTTGAAATCTGGAGCTATTCTGGTATGGGACAATGAACAAATGGTTCCTTATGCTTACAAAGAAAATCAATGGGTAGGATTTGACGACCAGAGAAGCTTGAAAACAAAGGTATCAGTGTTGTTTTGTCTTTTTATACTGATTTTAAATAAAAAGCTCATATTTTAAAAAGCTTATACAATTACTCTTCCATAATTGGATAAAAGTATTCTTTAAACAGTATTGCTTAAGATTTTATATTATTTTAGGTGCAATGGTTGAAAGAACAAGGTTATGGAGGTGTCATGATCTGGTCAATTGATATGGATGATTTCAGAGGAACATGCATGGGACTGAAATATCCCCTTATCAACACAATAAAAGAAGAACTCAAAGGATACAATGTAGCAAACCTTCAAGCCCTAAGCAGTAACGCCCTAAATTCATTAATAGGTAAAAATATTGAAAATTTTTATATAAATATTTTATAGCCATTAGTTGATTTGGTTATAAAATGTTTAAACACACCACCAATCCATAGAAATTTTAAATTGTAATTACATCATTACTACTGTGAATGATTGTATAACACAAAATATATATAAAAAAAGATTTATGAAAAAAACAACAACAACAACAAAAAAAAAACAGTATTTCTAATCCATGAAATGCCGTTTAAAGAAAATGAACCTTACTCGAATCACCATTCGAGATTCCCTGAATAAATGATGGAAGTAATTAAGAATTTTTTGTATTAATCCCGCTGTTTTAAAAACCAACTGTACAGCTAACCGGAAATGACTAACCAAGCGACGAAGATAAGAAAAAAAAACCTTCACGACTTCTATTAGTTTATTTTAATGAAAGGATTAATTTTAAAAAATTCTAATTTATCCATTTATTTTCGGTGTTTCGACAGCATTACGAGGATTAGTTGAATAAACAACAGAATATTTTATGTTGATCTTTCTGTTTGGCTTCTGCTCGATTTTAATTAGATGACCTATCTATAAAAAATGTTCTTTAAGAACTCTGAATTTTTTTGAAATTTTAAATTCTGAAATTTTTAACATTCGATATTCAAAAGTAGTAATGAGCAATTTCATTATTTATTTTTGAAAAATGAATCGTTTGTTCAAAATCATTGAATGCAATTACATTCTAGAGAACAAAGTATCATTTTATGGCTTTCAAGTTCATCTCTACACTACTAAGTGTGTGTATTTTCCCGTGCAAAGTTGACCTAACTGCAATCAGAAGAACAGCAGAACTACTTATAATGCAATAAATAATTTTGGAAAAATGCAACTTTCTAGATACATTTTTCCAATTTTTTTTCTGTGTAATTTTTTAGGAAAACATAGACATTTTCAGCTATGAATGAAAACAGACATTTTCAGCTAAGTCTGAAGTATCTATTTTGGGGTCGGTTTTTTGGTTCACAATCGACTCCAATTAACAGTTGAAAGAAATTTCAGGGCGCGTAGTGAGAAATTGCTGCAAAAATTAAGCACTTTTAAGGCCTTTTTAAGCACCTTAGCCAAAAAAAATTAAGCACCTTTATACATGCATGCATACGTCGACCCACGTATTTTCTAAGCATATGATGATTTCTGTTTTATAACAATGCATAGTTTCTATTGAAAATTTAAATATATATATTTTTAAATATATTTTTTAATTTTATTATTTATTTCCGTATTTGCACAACGTCTTCTATTGTAAAATTAAGGATGTATTTTTGATTTTACAAAAAAATTAAAAATGATAATGCAAATTGTCATTATCAAAAATTAAATCAACTTTTATAAGATTAACAATAAAAATATGTTACCTTTTTCAACATTTCTTAAAATTACCAGTTAATTTGCCCCTTCGGGATAATAATTCCAGCATTTCAATATAAGGCGCTACCCATAGTTGAAGCAAGAGGAGGCATAAAAAGGTCATTAATAGTCCAGTCAATGAAGTGTTTGAAAAAAAAAAAATTAAATCATATAGTTTTGAAAATTGGCACACGTGTTCGTGATAGTCTCCTGATGAACATACAAAAGTCCCTGGTCCTGAATGATTTAGCGAATTAAAGAGCGTAAAATTCCTAAAAAAAATATGCTTTTATTTTTCTTCTAGCTTTTATAGTTTGAGATAAAAGGTCTCAAAGACTGCTGCCATCTTGGATTTAATACCCCTTTTTTAAGTGTTTTTTAATATCTCGAAAACTATTTGATTTGCAAATTTGTTGTAATCAGCAAATTAATGAGCGTAAAATTCCCTACAAATGCATGCCTTTATGTTTCTTCTATCTTTAATAAGTTTCCGAAGTAATGGGTCTCAAAGTTTGCCTCCATCTTAGAATTTATCCCCTTTTTCTCAGTTTTTTTTCGAATATCTCGAAAATTTAGTTTTCAAATCACACGTGATACACATTAAAGAACGTAAAATTCCTTACAAAACAGTGCTTTTATTTTTGTTCTAGTTTTAATAGTTGCCGAGATAATGGACTTCAAAGTTTGTGACCATCTTTGGATTTCATTCCCCTTTTTAAGATTTTCTTAAAAATCTCAAAAACTATTAAAATTAAAAGTAGGCATTTGTAGGGAATTTTACGATCATTAATTTGTTGTATTATATGTAATTGAATAGTTTTTGAGAAATTCAAAAAAGACGGGAAAAGGGGGATGAAATTAAAGATGGAAGCCAACTTTGAGATCCATTATCTCAGAAACTATTATAGGTAGACGAATAATAAATGCATGTATTCGTAGGTAATTTCATGCTCTTTAATTTGTTAAATCAATTGTAATTTGAAAACTGAATAGTTTTCCGAGATATTAAAGAAAAACTTAAAAAAAAAAAGGGGATGGATTCTAAGATTGCGGCGTGAGTCGCTCCCCCAGGACCAGGGACTTTTAGTATGTTCAACAGAAGCCTCTCGCGAACATGTGTACCAAAAAAAACTATACGATTTAAGGTTTTTTTTCATCGCCATTTTGAAAATCCGTTGACTGGACTATAAGTATTATCATAACATGTGCTGACACCCCTGGATCTATCTCACCCAGGATTCCTTCCCGAATTCTTCCCTTTCGCCGATTTTCTTTCTAGATACATCCGGTAAACAAAGCTTTATGACTATGCTTTCGATATCGTATTCAAGGGGAAGCAAAAAAAAAAAAAAAAAGGTTTACTTTGCACTTCTCACGAAAATTAAGCACTTTTTAAGGACCTTTTTTTTCCAAAATCAAGCACTTTTAAGGTGCTTAAAAATTGATTTCAAATTTTAGAACTTTTCATGACACTACACACACTGTAAATAATAGAATGAATCACTGGAATGCAGCCTATCTATATTTTTAAAATATATTATCAATGCTATTCGTTTTATTTTGGTATGCGAAGTTATTATTTCTTTTAATAGCCGTTAGGAACGCAAGTAGCTGAAAATCCTCATTCACTTACTACTTTTTGTAACTATTCTCTTCGTTATTAAATCATCTAAATGAAACCATTAAAAGAAAGATTTTCAGTAAGAAGATAATATAGTACATCTGATACAGATGAGCTAAAATAGTCACATTATATTTAGAATTGGGTCTTTTTTTTCCCAGTAGAAATAAAAGTCAAATTTACAGCTAATTAAAAGACATTATCATGCATATATAAGTTTAAAATAGTAAATTTTCCTTTTTAAATAGTATAAAACAGTCGATGACTATTTTTCTGCTGAAGGAAAAGGTTTTATTTTTAACAAATGAAAATTTTTATACTCATAATCTCATATGTTATAACACTAAAACGATCTTACATTTCACGCCTCTTTTTTTTTTTCCCAGAAAAAGACGAAGTAGTGTGTGATGAAGAAGATGGTCATATCAGCTACCATGTAGATAAAAAAGAATGTGCCAAGTATTACATGTGTGAAGGAAAAAGACGACATCACATGCCATGCCCAGTTAATTTAGTATTCAACCTCAATGAAAATGTCTGTGACTGGCCTGAGAATGTGGATGATTGTGACAGTGTAGCAGGAGGCAGGAAGCCAAGTTAGAGGATCGGCCAACAGTTTTTTATTATAGAAATTGAAACCATTTCACTCAGAGACGAAAGTGGATTGAAACATAGACTTTTCATGTTCTCGCTCCACTTGAAAAACGAACTGTGACAAGCTGGAAAGCAAAGACAGCTGTTAGATAAAAGCTTTCAGAAATTATTGAAAACTGAACATTGCTGGTGTGGTGCTAATCTGAAGATTGAATGATGGCCAATTCATACTAGAGGATAATGATGGAAACAAATTTCAAATCAATCTGCTTTTCAGGTTAAAAGTAATTGTGAAATTATGAACTCATACACACTGCTAATATTAATGATGGAGATGGTCAAATTTTGGGCTCTTTGCTGTTACTTTCAATACTATATATTAGGTTAAATACTGCTTAATAATCAACTTAATTAATAGGAGAAACAATCATTTTCTTTCAATAATTCATATAAACAAATAAGGCAAAGCATATAAAAACAGTTATTTAGCAATCCAATTGGATTTATAAATTAATAGCACAAAATCACTTAGAAAAATTTTTACTGAAATTTTTAGTACTGCAAAATTAAGAAATTTTTATACTTTTTAAAGTTTTAAAAGTGCACTACAGTTTTAAAACTTTGCCATTCTGCAAACTGTTTGCAGATTTTTCCAAAAATTATTTGTTTTTATAAATTTATCAATATTTTGTCTAAGTGTTGTAAAAATTTAGTCTTTTTGTATTTATAGTTTTCTTTACTTCTTTTGCCAATAAAATACTTTTCCAATACTTGCATCTCATTTAAGTTTATCCAGGAAATGGCCTGGGTTCTAAACATTAAATAATTTTATTTTGCATTGGAAGAAATTTTTCATGTAACAATGATATATTTAATGAAGAAATCTCCTCCTATGATCTTTTGATCTATTTTTTTGAAGACTGCTATGATCTTTTTCAGCTGAAAATTCATTAAATTTCATTATCCTTTAATTATTTACACTATATTTGTTTTATACTAAAGCATAAGAAAATTGCTTTATATATATTTATCCACATACACTTGAATAACTTTTTTTTAAATATTGCATCTTTTGAATTGGTTTTAACAGTGCAAAAAATATTATTTCTCATAAAATTAAACAATACATTTTTCTTTCACCTAATATACATCACTTAAACAAAATAATCATTCGTATTTGAAGTTTATTTACCCACTACTTTGAAAATAAGCAGGAGGGGAGAATGCAACATATAAAAAACCACAGCTATTCTCGTTTCTTTCATTAATTTTAACCCTTTGAGGATGGCCTTATTAGCATGATGATGTAATAGTAATGCTATGGGAAGCCACAAGAAAATACTTTGTTTCCCTCAACAATTAATTTTGTAAATTTTTACATATTCAGCTCTTAGTGCAAAACAATTATATCAATATTTTATCCCCACAATGTCTGGGACATAACTACTACACTTCTGAATATGCATTCCCAAGCTACACTCTAAGCCAGTTGTACATCACTGACAAACTGTTAATGAAAAAAATCACCAATCAGTATATGAACCATGAGAGACTTTTTATAATCATAAATCCACACAAGAAATACATGCTAAATAAGATAAATGCATGGCTTTACAAATAATGCTTTCAGGAAGTCAGAAACAAATATAAATTACTAACTTTCTCTGACTAAAACATATCTGTCACAGATAGTTAAGAGTGGACTAAAGGAATACATTTTAGCTGGTGAAGGTGGTTTTTGATTTTCTTGCAGAGATAAATTTGTTAAAGATAACCATAATTTTGTTTTAGAAGGCAAAACAAAATTAATTTTTTATGGAACTTCCTTTTAACCATGCCTATGTCAATAAATGGTGGCAGATGTTAAATAATTCATAGTTAAAATTCTACTAAATTTAAACATAATTCACTGGAACACATTTATCAAAATACATGACAAGAACAGGTTATATTAACTTCCCCCTATATTTATGATGGATTTATTGTTAAAACAATACTTTCAATGTACGAAATTGAACAAAACCATTCTCTGTACTATTGCTCCAGTTTACAACTACTTAGCCAATTAGTAGAAGAATTTGTAAAAGTGTGCATTAAATTAAAACCAGAAGTTGAAATAAAATTTCAAGTAAAATAAAATTCTACAAACTTGCTTTCACTTTTTTTTTGTCACTAAATAAAGAGAGAGAGAGAACAACTACCATTTTGTATTATAACCAACAAATTATATGGAACATCAAAGAAAATTTCCAAATTGTTATAAGAAAACTTTCCATTTTTGTTAAAGTCTAATAAATTGTTTTCTTAGTGGTTCCAAAGATATTCAAATATGTAAAAATAAGCATGTAGCTTTTTACAAATTACTTACAAGTTGGTTCATTTTTAGTTCAATTCTTTAACAGAAACCAGACCGATATAAAATTAGATTTACGGAATGCGAGTACACATGCACACACACAAACAAAAAGGATTATTTACATTTTTTGTTTCAGCAGATTTATTGTTAGCAGGCCTTATAGGAGAATTCCATTCAGTGAAGCTTTTCATATTAATATGAATATTGGGTTTGTAATTTTATATAAAACACCTGAACTCTCTACTTTTTTATTATGTTTTGCATCAATTAACATTTCATCTCCACACTCCTAAATGACATATAATACACTTTTTCTTTAATGTAACACATTTAACAACTTCTTTACGACCGATATATAATTGCAATAAATTTCTTGATTATCAGGATTTTGAATTAGTCATTTTTTTTCTCTGTGTAAATTTATAAAAAATAATACAAGCACTTAAAAATTCAAATACATTTTTATTAAAAAATAAAAAGAAACAAAATGTTTATAATACAATGTTTTACAACTTGAAAATGAATGTTTTAATAGAGTAAAAGTATGTTGTAAAAAAAAGTTTGTCTCTTTTAATACCCTAAAAGAAAAATACTTAATTTTTCTGAACTATTTTACAAGATGAATAATCAAACTTTTTTGATCGAAATTTTCATATATACAGATATTGGCGCACTAAATATGACAATGAATGAGCTGAAATTTTAATTACAGTTTAAAACAATATGTCATATGAGTGTGAATAAGACAAATTTCTTGTCAAGTAATAAATAAATGTTAATGTAGTTGCAAATGCAAAAACACCAAATAATTTTTTTTAAGGCAACAAAACAGTTAAGTTCACAGAGTAAACCATTATTCTTTGATTAATTCTAGCTACAGGTATGGTAAATAAGAGCTGAAAACTATTCAGTGATTTGCAGTTCATCAATACCCCAATCTTCATAACTACCATCAGGTAGAAACCTTCTTATGATGATAGGAATCTTGCGTACTCTGAAAATACAAATTATATAATTAGTTATATATATATTAAACAAATTAATGATCATTTTAGAAATATCAATAAACTTTGTTTAATTTATCATTTTCAATTAACCCTCAATGGACAGGTTACCTTCGTGGAACACTTGAATCAGTTTGGAGCACTTTATGCACCATCCTGTTTTTTTCAATTGTACGCTTATTTAATTGTACACAACTTTATTTTTTATGGTATAATAAGGGTTAAATGGATGGGGATGATACACACATTTGTGTCCATGTTTAAATCGCTATATTCTTCGTGAACTGGAGTGTCCTCCACATCAATCTCAAAATTGGTTTCATTGTCGCTGTCTTCAGTCACTTTTCCATTGAGATCTTATTCATATTTGTCCTCGGCTGGTCTATACTTGCTTATTTCTTCCAAAACAGCCAAATGTTGTTCTGAAGAGATAATTTGCTGACGCTTTGTGACAGTCAATTTAAGTTACGGAGAGCATTTTATGCACAATCAGACCAAACTGTCTGCTTCAAGGTCAATGAGAACTATTCGAGCAAGTACGAGGAACGCTAATACAAAATTCGAGGAGTGGCAAGCTTTCCACCTTCGTTAGTTTTTATTCGGCTCATCGTTACATACCCATTGGCACATTTTATACACCGATCTATCCGCAAAGAGTTAAACAAAACATGTTAAGAATGGATGTATCTCAAGACGTTCAGCATACACATTTCTGAATATTTCAATAAAGATCTTATAATTACACAAATAAAATCAGAGATAATTACTGTAAAAAAATCTGATGAAAAAAAATCAGTATTTATACACTTGTAAAGAAAAATATCCTAAAATTAATGCAACATTTCTGAATCTAAACTATCACTCAATGTGAAAATATCAGACGTTCACAATATCTTCAGGTTAAATATTTACGTCACATTTAAACCTTTTAATTTTCCTAAAAAATTATTACAGTCAATTCTTTTCTTACTACAGTGGAACCTCACTTAACGAGCATAATTCGTTCTAGATGCTTACTTGTAATGTGAAAAACTTGTTAAGCAAAGCAATTATTTCCATAGCAATCATTGTAAAATACGATAATGCGTTCCATGGTGGGAAAAAAAAAAATACTAAAAATTTTTTATGTATAACGTTTATTCAAAGAAAATTATATATAAGATCGTTAAGGAGCCCGAATCATCTGGATCTTATCTTTTATACAGAATCAAGCAGCATGGAATGCGGATAGGATTTTCAGAAATGAAAAGCAGAATGAGTGCTAAACACAGACTGATGTACCTGTTTTGTTATCCTTATTAAAAGAAATAAGTCAATTGCATTACGTCATTGACTCAAATAGGTTATTCAACTTGTTACGTCACATCATTTGTTACACAGTGTATCAATAACTGTAAATGCATGGCACAATTTTTTAAATAACCATGGCCTTAAATATTACTGGAATCAAAATATGAAAATAATCAAAGTCATTTGTTCCATTTAAAATGTTTGCTACTAGAAAACCTTGTTCGATTAACAGTTAAAAGTGTATGCAGCAGTACTAGACACTATGCTTGATAAGAAAAAGAAATAAAATCTCTGTAGATACAACAGTATCAGATGCAAAATCCGGGACTTCCCCTCTTCTCATTACATGAAACATCACTTGTTAGGCGAGTCATTTTTTCCAATTTATGTTGCTCATTACGTGAATTACTCATTAAGGGAGGTTCCACTGTAATTATAACTGTGAATATTTTTTAGGTCTACTAATATGAATCTATATACAGGGTGAACCAAAAGTCTTGCCCTGATTATAAATATTTATTGTGCTCAAACTATTATAATTAGACATATGTTTGCTTGGATACATTGTCAGTACCGTTATAAATTTAAGACCATTTACCTCAGTAAATTTCAACGTGTGCCCCCTTGATAGCTCGGAGAATGTCTAAGCGGTATTCCAGTTCCTGTCAAGTGTTCTTTAACATGTCTTCTGTTACAGTACACACAGCAGCTTGTATCCTAGCCTTCAGTTCTTCGATGTCAGCAATTGGTATGGCGAAGACTCTGTCCTTGACATAGCCCCAAAAGAAAAAATCAAGGAGTAATATCTGGAGAGCGTGGAGGCCAGGGTGTTGGTCCATCCCTTCTAATTCACCGACCTGGAAATGTTTTGTCTAGGAGGAAATCACACACTAAGGAACCTCAGTGTGCTCCATCTTGCTGAAACATTATCCATGGTTGAAATTCTCCTTCTAACTGCGGTGCAATGAACAGTTACAATAAGTCTAAACAAACATTAGCAGTAATGCTTTTTTCTGTGAAGAAAAACGGCCCAATTACCTTGTTATGGATGAGGCCACACCAAACATTAACTTTAGGGCTATCTCGCTGTAACTGTGCAGAAACATGTGGATTTTCCGATCCCCATATACAGACATTACACCTATTTACCATTCCACTGACATGAAAGGTGGATTCATCGGAAAAACAAATGTGATTTAAGTAATCGTTTTCGACATCAATTCTGTTCAGAATCTCAATTGCGATCTATCAATCTGTCTACCTTGCTTGTGCGTAGTGGAGAGTTGAAAACTATGAAGGCTCAAGCATTATTTGTCATCTCTCTCTTCTCTTCTTGCACTTGCTACGATTTATGTTCCTGTTGTCAACATGTTAATTTAATTATCATTTACCTTACTTTTATCTTGTTAAGTTTACTAAAGTTATAATTGTTATTATGAGTTAGCTTCTTCAGCATTGCGTAATTTTTCCTCACATCTGCACGAGCCAGTATACACATGCATACTTGTAAACAGTGGTTTATATCTTCCAAGTTACCTCGCCTAAATAGATGCAGTAGCTACTCTTTGTCAAGGTAACTTAAAAGTTAATTCTGGCCCTGGTGCTATAGACATAATGATAACCATGCTAGCCTATTGACCACCGCATCAATCCAAAGTAGCGACCTTTAACATTTGGTTTGCTAAATAAACCTTTCATGAAGAATTCTTACCAAACTTGTAAGCAGTATTTGAAGTTCACGTGATGCTTGACGAGTAGATTTAGTACGACTCCAATGAAATGATTGCCGAACGAGTTCAACAGTTGCTTCACTCACACTAGGCCTGCCACTTCTGGGAAGGTCAGTAACACTGCCTGTTTCTTTAAACTTTTCATACCAATGCTTTATTGATTTTGTATCAGGAGGGTTGTGCCCTTAACTACGTCGAAATGCATATTGAACATTAATGGGCGATTTTGTTTCGTGAAACCAAAGCACACATTGGGCTTTCTATTCATGAAAAACGCCATTTTGGCTGAAAATGATGTCTTCCTTAGAAATGTTCCCCTGAGTGACTCTTGAAGGAGCACTTGCACCATCTATTGTATAAAAAAACTACTAAAAGCGACCTGCCCAATGATTAAAAAGTTACATTATTGTATTAAACGGTTATTTTGTAATAAATTTTTATAATCAGGGCAAGCCTTTTGTTTCACCCTGTATATTTAAATATATATAAAAAAATAATAATAGCTTCTACGTATAAAAAAAGCTTATTTTCTGTGTATGCATGTTTTTTTCTTCTCTATGCATACCCACACTGTTTGATTTGCCAGGACACAATTTGGCATAGTGGTGGATTAGCATAAGGGGAAGCTAACACCGTAAAAAATATTTATACATACAAAGAAAAGCAAATTAAAAATTAGCTCACTTCAATTCTTTCATGGCCAATTGCAAGGGATCCGTTTCACCTTCAAGTTCAACCATTACAGGTGCATTCATGCTGTTAAATAACATACTCCATATCAGATTATGAGTTATAAATGAGCTATTTAAAACCCAAACTATACCCAAAACACAACTTTATATCGTAATTCATGAAAGAGCTGACAAATCATTTTCAAAAAGTAAATTAAATATCAACACAATTATGGCTTATACTGTTTTTTAAAACATTAATTTAGCAATTACTGTCCTGTTCTTATGATTACAGTCTGGAAGGAAATGCTTTGATATAATTTGGTCTAAAATAACTTTAAAATAGTGAAAAACATCATAATGAAGACCAGTCTGGCTCCAAATGCCAATAAAAAATAAAGGGTTACAAAAGACATACTAAATTTCCTTTAAAAATACACAAATAAAAATTTCATAATGAAGTCTTATTCAACCTATTCTTCAACAAGGAAATGAAAAAAGTAGTAAAATTACATATTTATGAATTTCATTTTCAAAAGGTTTTTTAAAAAATCCCATTTAATATCGCGTAAAAAATGTTTCCATTTAGTGGCCACATAATCATAAACACCATTTAATTTCAGAAACTGAAAACAAACATATGCAGATATAAAAAACAACACAAAGGCTCTCACTTAGAATGTAGTAAAAGAATTGTTTCCATTACCTTACGATTTTATTGATGATAATGACAGCTAAGTTGTGTGGTATTTATAAGTTTTGCAGATACTACTGATTCACATGTTCATTAAATTTTCCATATTTCTCTGTCTATCAAAAATAGAACTAGTGCAAAATGCAATAATTAAAAATGAAATAAAAAAATCAAACATGTACTTTCTAAAAAAACAAATGTCAGTATCCTTTTCCTAGCAAAGAGAAACTAGATTTTGCATCATCATTTAAAGATTAAGTATTTTGGAAATATAGTTTATCATAACTTTGAAACAAAGAAAATTATTATGACAATGAACAACAATTTAAAGGTCAGCATAACAAGCATATATCTGGAAAAAAAAAAAGGAAATCGCAAAGAAACTGAAAGATTTTTCTGGAGCTTCTATTTTCAATCAAATCACAAGATAAAACATCAACTAAATCGTGTGATATCAAAGCTAAATGACAAAAATTTTACGTCTAAATTCTAGGTATTCTACGTATAAATCTGAAGTATAGTTCAAAATGCATAATGTCAGTTTAAAATACAAATAAAATAGATAAAAGTTAATTAATAAATGCAAAGCAAAATATAATTTTTTAAAAAATTACAATTTTTCCTGATTTATTTTGCAACTCATTATCTTTGAAAAAGCATTAGCTAAAAAAACAAACTTGAGCAATTAAGTATTAATTAGAAAGCCAAAATACTGATCAAGTTTCCACAAATACAACAAAAAATGAAATACTTACGCAATCTGTAGTGCTCTGGTGCCTAGTACACGAGCTCTTTCATATTTTGTCATATATGGTGTAGTAATTTTTTTCTGATTCAGCTGTGGCTGATTTTCAGAAGCTGGTAATAATTCTATATTATCATCCTGCATAAAAATGTGACAATTATACATGTGTTTATGCCCATAAATTTATCTTCACAAACTTATCAAAAGCACTGGCCAGAAAAGAAAGAAAAAAATGCCGATAACATACATGTTTATAAATGCTTTAAATCTAGTACATTGCATAATTTGAAATTTTGATAAAAAAAACATAATTTCATTTGATTTTATCACTATTTTTTTTCTTTGACTATCTGAAATACAAATGTAACATAAATCAAAAGTAATTGAAAACACCAAATAGTAAAGCATTTGTGTTACATTTCCTTATTTACACAGTTCAATTTTTACATGATTTATATTTGCCATTTGCTTGCATTTCTTTTTTTCTGGTTTTACTTTTGGTGTGAATTTTCCTTTCTTTTTCTTTTATATTCATATACAGATTCATCAAACAGAGAACATTTTAAAAATAACCCAAAATCCAACAAAATTTCTGCACCTTTTCATTCGGCTATTATTTAATAACTTTAAGATACAAGTAGAAGATTGCTTATGAAAGCAAAGTTGGTATAGGGCAAGGGTGTCAAACTCGCGGTCCAAAATGAATATCATTGCAATCCAGCAAGTAGCAAACGTAACATTATTTAACAGTACCAAACATATTATCTTCCATAAAAATTTTACTGCATACATATTATTAATAATGAACCCCAACATTAGCCAATGATAAGAAATTACTGTTGCCAATCAGAAAGCGAATATTCAGGTTTGCCCTACAATACCAAAATACGTTGGTTATCCTGCTCCAAATATAAGATATTTCTCTGGGAAAATCAGTTAAAAAATGTAGATTTAATGCACTTTGCAACATATACAATAAGGGGAAACAGCTAAAAAAATTTAATTCAAACATGTAACAACTATCTTAAAAAATATTTGTGCGCGCACGCACTCCCAAACATTGCCTTTTATAAGTATAGGGTCAGGTGGGGTAGAGTGGTCATACGGCAAATAAAATGCTATAACCTTGTAATGAATATTGGTATGAAAGTAATTTTTTTAAATTTTAGCTTTAAATTGTCAAGAACTTATGTTTAGCATTCAAAATTATACTAATTACAACACTTTTTTTAATTTAGAAAACACCAATTTTGTTTGTTTATGTAGTAGTTTTAATTTGGAATACCTTAAATTTAATCCAGTATTCACGTTCACTTTTCCATCTGGCCCACCGTGTGATACCTTTAGCTCTTTGAAAGGCTATTTGATTAGCCGAGGTTAGATGCCGCCGGAAAACATTCCAGGCTTTTCTTTGGTTATGATTGGTATCAGTGCAATGCTGATTCCACCATGGTTTCCTATTCTTAGGGAAGCTCAGTCCCAATTTGGGAATACTGGCCTCTGCAGCCAAAATGATGGTTTCAGTAACCAAGTTGGCTACTTCATTAAGATTCACGAGTAACCAGTGCTCTTTATGTGAAATTCCAATCAGCTCTATGAAACAAGTAGCGTGATG
This sequence comes from Araneus ventricosus, assembly GCA_013235015.1. NCBI lineage: Eukaryota > Metazoa > Arthropoda > Arachnida > Araneae > Araneidae > Araneus > Araneus ventricosus. The sequence continues at coordinate 64,050 of BGPR01001967.1, read as the reverse complement.
GACGTTGAGAATCATTAGAACCAACATTCATACGGTCCAAAAAAATTAGGAAATGGCCACTGTCATGCATGTCAACTCTAACTCTTAAGTTAAAGTAAGAAGCAAGTGACGGCATGCATAGTGCGAGGTCCAAAGAGTGGAAAGTTCTACTTCATTGATGGAAGTAGGTGTTTTCTCCATTGTTAAGTAGACATAGGGAGTGAGTATTAATGAACTCCTCTATTTGCCGTCCACGAGGATTCGTATTCTTACTGCCCCACAATGGGTTATGACCATTAAAATCCCCAATAATGATAAAAGGAGTAGGCCATTCATCTACTAATCTGTCGAGATCTCTGTCATTGACATTAGTACTCGGTGGCAAGTATAGGGTGCAAACAGTTACTAAATTGGAAAGCAAAACTCTAATCGCTACAGTCTGCAAATTTGTATGTAAAGTGATGACAAAAGAAAGAGTATCATGGGAGACTGGGAGAGCAACCTCTCCAGAAGCTCGACCAGATTCATTTTCATTATCTATTCTGAGAAGGCTATAGCATTTAATTTTTGCAATATCAGCAGGTTTCAAGTAAGGCTCTTGAAGTGCAATGCAGACGGGATGCACTTCATACATCAAGCTTTTAATGTGACAAACCTTGCTGCGGAAACCATGGAAGTTCCACAAAACCAAGCAGGCCATCAAGAACGATTTTTATCTGGAGGTTTTTTAGGCTTTTCTCTACTTTTCCGAACGTTCTTAGAAGCAGAGGATGAATGCAGTTCCATATCCGATTCAGAAGAAGTATTTGATTTCAAAAAATCTTTTGCATCAAAAGTTTTCTTGGAGCTATTATCAAGAGGTTTTAATTTTATTTTTAACAATGTCCGTTTTAGAATTACTAGGAGTTGGTTGCGGAACTTTTTTTGGTGAATTAGTCTTCATACTAGTGGTAGCTGTCGGAGCAGTAAAGAACTTAGATGGCAATGTTGAAAGGGGAATGGATACTGGTAGTTGCAAGCAATTTATCTCAGATGTGTTGTTGCTGATTTTTGGCTGCATTTGTACTGTAGATGAGTAGGAAACACCAACTTTCGGAGTTCTATCCTTTAAAATTTGTCTTGCTTCAAGAAAAGTAATATTCTTTTTCATTTTAACTGCAATAACTTCTTTTTCAAAAATCCATGTAGGACAAGATTTAGAAGATGCAGCATGGGGACCAAAACAATTTCTACATTTGAAAGTACCAGAAGTGCAAACATTTATTTCGTGACCAGATTCGGCGCACTTACCACAAACAGGGTCAGTACCCTGACATGACTGTTGGGAGTGCCCATACCTCTGGCATTTGAAACACCGAAGAGGATTGGGAATATATGGACGAAGTTTGCAATTTATGTATCCTGCCTTTATGGATTTTGGCAATACCGGTGTCTGAAAAGTTAAAACAACGTGTTGTGTAGGAATAAGTCGAACGTCATGTTGAATGTTTATACAACATGCGGCACAAATATTTTGCTCACGCAGTTCTTCCAAGAATTCTGCTTCTGTAACATGTATAAAATCACGGTTGGAAAGTACACAAGAGACATTCAATGTTTTGTGAAATGACGTTTCTACAGGAAAAGTACCCAGATTCGTTAATTTGCTAATTACTGAAGCTTATTTGGAGTCAACTTGTACCAGAAGATCACCAGATCACAATTTCTTGACATTTTGTATTTCACCAATACATGACGTAAGGAGATTTTGCACCAAAAAAGGATATCGTATGAAAAGTATTTGGAGTGCGGATCAACATGTTACGAGTAGATGAATTGGCTTCGACGGCACCGCCCACCACGGAGCCAAACAAGGGATGGCAGCCACCGGCTCTGGGAATTCCCAGCCTCAGTGCTTACCATGATGCTAGCCCATACCTATACGATAGGAGTCACCCCCCGGGGTCAGTGACCACCCTTAACGCCAAGCCCAAGGAAGTGACCCCTTCGCTTGATCCCAAGCAGTGTAACCACAAAGGTGGCTAGGTACCAGCAGAGTGATGCACTGTGGTTCCCAGTGTATCACCCGTCTAATGGGTCGCCATGCACGGCCAACACATGGGGTTTTTGGCTGTCCATGAGAAGAAAGAAGCAAACAGAATGGCGACAGCTTCTCATGGAGAGCTCCCTTGCTTGCTGTCGAGGGAAGGAAGCAAAAAAGTGAAAAGTAGAAGCTGAAGGGGAGGGGAAGCCTGAAGGGAGAACAGATCACTAGGGTACCTCAGGGTCGTGTATCCTAACACACCTAGAGAAGATGTGTCCCTGAGCGGCCAGCTAGGTTTAAAAGCAATCGAAAATTATGATATTTAATTATTCCCATATTTTAGGTATTTATCAGTGTGAATAATTATTTTCACTTTTGAAAGGAGTTAAGTTTCCTGTCTGATCTAGAATTGTTGATATTCAGCTTGGCTCAGTCTTGAAAGTAATCACCGTAGACAAGATATCACTCGAAGTACAAAAGATTGCAGCAGAAAGGAGATCTCAAGAGTCAGGAAGAAGAGGAACTTTACCATTGTTCCCGCACTGCTTTCTACTGCGTTTTTGAAATAGACTTGTGTTTCTATGAAAATTTAAAGTTTTCTTTCTTTCTTTATTGTTTTTTTTTGTTGGTACACATGAATTTATACCTGGTTTATTTGGCCCATGCAAGCATCAGAGTTTGACACCCCTGGTGTAGTGTTTAATACTGTAGAAAGGCCACCCAAGCCAATAAGGTCCCTTATTGGTCATCCCGAAAACATACTTTTTGACTGTTATATAATGATCCCATTCACTAATAAAATAGCATTAGAATCACATATTGCTTTGGAATGTCATTAGATCATTTTTAAAAGCCCATTTTGGGTAATGATTTAGTTCCTTTTGCAGCTTTATGTAGTTTAGTGTAACAATTTAGTTTCGTCGGATTTACGATATAATGTAATGATCAAGTTTTTCCTTTGCAGTCTTATAACCTTCCTAAGTTTTGAAAAAAGAGCATCTTGTTACTGTTAACTGTTACTTGCATTCAGAAAAGAGGCATACATAATATTACAATGGATTCGATAACATATTATTCGATGGAAATTATTTCAAAAACATATTCTTCACTTAAAAAAAAATATAAAAATCTAGCATTAAAATAAAGACATGAATGCATGGAGCAGGGGGAGAAAGAATCAAATAAAACTAATTCGTTAAATTTGAATAATTAGAAAAAACAAAAATAAAACATTAATACCTTAAACACAAAAACAAGATTTAAATACTATAATGTTTAAACAATAAATATAATGAAAACCTTACTTCATTTTGCTCAATATCATCCAAACCTTCATCTTCAGGTTCTGGATCACCATAATCTTCTCCACTAAAAATAAAAACAAAGCTTTTAAAAAGCACTCCTTGGAACTTTCCAAACAAAAATAAAATTTTTACAAAATCCCTAAGCCAAAGATCGTCTATGTATAAATACTGGTGTTCTAAGAATTATTTTATCTTTTTTGTAGAAAACAAGAAAATTATTACACATCTAGAATTGAATTAGATAAGTTAAACTTTTGATTAGCAGTGAATCACCACCAGTGATGTAAAATACCTGGGTATTTATTTTTAATGGTAAATACCCTGGGTATTTATTTTTAATGGTAAATACCCTGGGTACTTATTCTTCAATTAAACTCTATTCATATAAAACACATGCACTGGTGTGTACTATGATATTACTATATATATATATATACAGTAGAGTCTCCCTACAGCGAATTTCTCCCTATAACGAAATTCTTAATCGGAATGTTAAATAACATTCAAAATATTCTCCATATAACGAAGTGGTTGTCTCCCTATAACAAATCTTTTCAGACCCTTATCTTTTCGATTTTTGAAGAAAGTTGCTAATTTCTGTGCAGACAAATCTCTCGCATGTGCCTGTTTCTGGAACCACTCGCATTGTTCATTCCAGCGATTACACATAACAATAGAATGCTATGTAAAGGGTAATGCAGTTGTGGGGACCTGTGTTTCTACAGAGGGAACAACATTTCTACGGGTCAAGATTCCAAGAATCGGGGTGGAGTGGGGGTGGAAACAGCAAATAGATGCAACAATACGTATTTTATGTTTATCCATATTAGCACATATTATTCTATAAATTGGTGAATTGTCTTCACTTTTGAGCATTTTATTTATACAATAAAAATTAGTATAATTTTAACAAATTTATAATAAATATTACTTCATTTTTAATTGAAAGCCATAATTAAATATTTTTGAACTTATCGCACATACTAAAAGGTTTGTTACATTTACTTAAATAACTGCAAAAATCTCTAATCTCCGTACAACGAAATTTTCTCTATAGCGAATTTTTCAACTGGAACCAAACGATTTCGTTATAGGGAGATTCCACTGCATATATACTAGCCGATATACCTGCCGTTGCTCGGGATAAAATTATTTTCAAGTCTAATTACTTACAGGGTATCTGCCAAAATACAGTGTTACAAAATCATGAATTTCCATGACTTTCCCTCATTACGGCCAATAATTTTCCATGACTTAGAAATGCTTTAGTTAAAGTATACACGAATCCAAAGTCTTAAGTAAATGCAAACAAAAGGTATGCGTTTGGAGATAATACAGGAATTTTGGGATAGAAAAAGTTCTTATAAATGTTTACAAACTCGTGTACATAGAAATAAATTATTGTATTTCCATATCTAATCTAAGCTTACTCATATAGCAGTTTTGTAAATGCAACCAAAATTTTTCCAATTCAATAACTTTAGCCAAATAATAAGAAAGTAAAATTAGCAGTAAATAATGCAACTGTGATGATTTTTCAAAAATATTTAATGTATCACAATAATGATTATTTACATTTCTGTATTAATCTCAAAAATTAATATCTCAATATAAAGTTCTTATATTTAAACTTAATTTGAATCTTCACAGTAAGGATTTTCTCGTTTCCTCCAAAATTTGCATTTTTTCTTCAAATTCAGTTTCTTCCTTATATTTTCTAATCGGAATTTCTTTTTCTGATTATATAACTGCTGCAATTCATTTTTTAATTTTCTCTTTTCTTGTGTCTTTGATGCTTTTTTATCTAAATATTCTTTTCTCACTAAATCCGCTCTATACAGATGCCTCACACCACGATCAGCTAACAGCATTCTTTTAGTAATAGAGACATTTTCAACTCCCCCAAGAAATTTAATTCCATCGTATGCTCGTCTTTGATTAACCAAACTTTGTTCTTTCAAGTTTTCAACTAGCATTGTTTTATTGACAGAGAAGCCCCTTTCCACTGAAGCATTTCCATGGGAGAATATAAAGCATAATTTTACAACCTGCCACAGATCTTCCCATTTTTTTTCCTTTGACAATAATCCATAGTAAAAGTTATCGAGCTCTAGATTGCACTCATCAGACAAAAAATTTTCAAACTCATCCAGATGTCTTTCTATGACAACAGAACAAAAGGGTACATATTGGTGTTCCTCTTTCTGCCACTGTCTCGGTGATTTGGTTTGCATTATGTAGTACTTCAAGAACTATGTTAAACCGAGTTAACCCAATTTTTGAATTATTCAACGTAACAGAAGGATGCAACATGGATAAACCACTAACAAGTTTATATTTGAGTGGGCTCTTATCAATAATTTTTTAGCCAAATTTTGCAAAATTTTCTGACAGTCCAGAAAAAAAAAGAGCTTTGTCTTGTCAGCTATTTTTAACTCTTGCAAGTATTTTTTTAGCTCCAAAGCCAATATCTATGCTCTTGACTTCCAAGAGACCAGCTTTAGAGTTGAGGTCAAGTTTCAACAATGCTGAGCCCTCAACAACTTTTTCAGGCTTGACAAATTTTTTTTATGATCCCTCCTAACAGCTGCGACAATTCTGCATACAAGTAGGGCACACACACTTTTTCACTTTGAAAATTTGTCAAAAAAGTTTCACATTGTAGTGACAATGACCTAACGAAAGCAAGTTTGCATTTTATGAAAGGATCTTTCATAGACGTTTTCAAAGAGGCCTTAAGTCTGCTATCAGTATATTTTAATTGTGATAGATACTTCGTGACTGGCTCAACTATTTCAATGGCTCTTGCTATGCAATCACTGTTTTCTAGCCATCGAACAGCACAAAATGTTTTCAGAAAAATAGAACAACCTGTAATTCTAGTAAAATCTGCTCTTCTAGCTGGAGAATCCTTAAATAAATAATTTAAATTTCTTAAACTCACTATTAGGCGATTAAAGCCTAGCGAATCTATGACAGCCTATAGTTTTTCATGACTTTTACTCAATTTTTTCTGAAAATCATGACTTTTCATGACAAATTAAACCATTATCCAAATTCATGACTTTTCATGACTTTACCCGACTTTCCAGGTGCGTGGAAACCATGTACTTATAACACTTTCAATTTAATAGAAGTGTATTTCGCAGAAGCATCTTTCGTGGATTTTCGTTAATGAACTGACCCTTTGGACTAGCAGTGGAACACCCTTTTCTTTTTCTCTCCTTAGTTTGAACCAAATGTCAAGAGTCTTGTAGTCTTTTGTACACCATTTCCCCCTCCCCGTCATTGCTACGGCAACAGCAGAAACTCTTTCATATCTTGTATTTTTCGCCATTAACTGGATTACAATTCTCTTCCCTTTAGTGTTTTTGTCACTGACCGGAAAAAGACAGCATAATGTTCTTTCTTTCCCACCTTAGGCCCTCTCCTTCCTGTAAGAAGTGGGCTCAACAATCTTGAAGGATTTTACCCACTCATTATGACCATTAAAAAATTTGTAAAATTAAATGAAGCATCGCGGAAAGAGAGTAACATGATTGTGTTGTGGTGCAAACATATTGAAAGAGGTATATACTATGAAATAAAAGCTAAATGAAATTTCTGCCTTTCTGTTAACATTTAAAGAAAACAATATTTTTGATCATAACTTTCACTATGGTAAAAATACCGGAATGAAGGATTTGATAAAATGATCAATGGTTTGAATTTAATTACAATAACAGAAAGCTTTGTTACAAATTGTGTATGAAATAAATTGGAAATGTTTATTAAATTAACAAAAAGAATGCATAACATTTAAATTGAAATAATTAAAGAGATAATTTTCTGCTCTTTACAGGGATGAGATTGGCAAAAAAGCAAAAAGACTGAAATCATATGCAAGCAAAAAATTTGTACCATAATTTATACGTGAAAGAAGAAAAACATGCAACATGATGAAAATATTACACTATAATAATTAATAACTTAATTATTTATAATTCAGTATATATAAATAAGAAAAATATTATTAAATTATTAATAAATCATTCACATTAAAACTTAACAAACAAGTTTAACACATCATCAGGGGCATCTTCAAATTCAAAATTAGACATTAAAACATATTTACCACCTGTACATCAATCACTGAGATGCAACATTCACCCAAAAGAAGTCAGAGAAGAATTATATTTAATAGCCTTTTGATAAAAGTTAGCTCAAAAAATAAATGAAAATAAGGACATATAATTTCTTTTGCTTCATGCAATTGTGTAAAGTGTATTAGCTCTTTATAAATTATAATAATGTATCATATACTGAATTCTGTTTTATTTCTTTTATTTTTATACATTTCGCAAAAGTAACAGCACAATGATTTTGCACCTTATGAAGCGAGAGGGGTCGAGAAATTGTACAGTTAGATTAGATAGTTAGACAGATTCATTTAGCATTATTGTTATTTGAAATCCTTTGAAACATTACCTTAATTGTTAAATAAGTGGTTTTCTTTTGCTTTTTATTTGTGTGGCTTTTGTTGGTAACAGATTTCCATTAACGGAAACCCGAAAAAAAATATAAAAAAACTCGTAATTTCTCCAAAATCACAAAAAAGCGGAAGATTCTCATCCCTGTCTTTAAGATGGTATATAAATAATTTACGTGCAATATACTTTTCTGAAATTATTGGCGAAAAACCGAGATAAAATGCCGAAAATTGGCTTAGTTTTCGTTATTTAGTTAAATATCTTAGGAAGTAATTTTTTAAAAGTTTGAAAAAGTAGAATTAATCTAGGAACAGACCCCAGAATGGCATGTGTAAATTTCATGTCAAGACTATTCACTGTTTAGGAGGAGTTCTTGCGACAGACAGACTGTTAGAACATCTTTTCTTCCCCCCTCCCCTTTTCCTCTTCCTACAATAGGAACCAGACTAAGTAGCCTTAAAGGCTTAGCACACACTCATTAGGATCAGTTAAAAATTTGTGAAAATTAAACAAAACATCGAGACAATAATTCACTAATGTCATTGGATAACTGTGTAACGGTATTAAAAGCTGTAAATGCTACAACAACCGAAAACCGGTAGTGAAAAGTCTACTTTGTTGTTTATGCTCAAAGAAAACAATATTTTCTTATATCAACTTTAACACTGGCAAAAGCCTGCACGCGAAACAGTAAATTGGCTTAAATTTATTTCTATACGAATAAAAAGTATTGTTAGAAATTGTGTTAAAAATATTTTTTAAAAACTTTTATAACAATCAGAGAAAACACTTCATCGCAATGGAATTAATAGCATTAAAAAGATAATTTTCAGCTCTTTAAAATGGCATAAAAATAATTGTTGTCTAATAAATATTTCAGAAGTTATTGGCAAAAAACGTCTAAGAATTAGGCTGAAAAGGGCTAATTTTCGTTATTTAATTAAATATCTTAAATTAACTCTGAAAGTTGAAAATACCACCGTTGACCTAGAAATGTGCTCTAGAATGTCGTGTGCAAATTTTATGTCACTACGGTACACTGTTTAGGAGGAATTCTTGTGATTGGCAGACCAACAGATACTGTTCAGCAAAGGATTCCGAGACTACCAGTTTTGGATGGTTTTACACCAGAAATGGGTGTCAGGCAACGAGTCATATGAGCTCATTTCCGGAGTTCTTTGTTAGATCATGCTCAGTAAAATGTAAACATTACCCTTTCATTCTTCACTTTCCACCTATTTTGATGAAAATAATTCAGCCCAGCACATTCGCAAAAGGTTTCCAAATCCATTGCTATACTATACATGTATTTTCTGCTTTATATTATATATATATATATATACACACACACATATTAAATGTAAAGTAAGGTAAAAAAGAAAAACTAGAAACACATAACCTTTTGCAACTTTTTAAATTTTATAAAATTATAATGTATTTGCTACTTTTAAAAAAAGAGCTATTTAAAACTAAATTTTTAAAAAAAATGTTGACTTTGGTTTTAAACTGAAAAAGGGCTGATAATGGAAACTAAAATGAGAGATACAATTCTTTAAAATTTGTTTTGGATTAATTAGTCAAAGAGCCAGATATTAAGTTCTAACAGTTTTTAAAAGTGATAGTGAACTTCTTGTTCTGAAATGTTTGTGTTATTTGAAGATGTATTAGACATTTTACTGGCTGAAAGGGGTTCATTTGGATCATCAACATCAATATTTAAATGTTCTTGAAACTCCAACTTTGATGTATTTGTCATGGTGGAATTTCTTTAAAACAAATTTCATTATTGCATCCCTTTCAAAAACCTTTTCTAAATCAACAAGTCATTGATACATTTTTTATGTGTTTCTCTGTTTTGCTTACATTGGCATGTTTGTACTCAGCATTACAATACTTACTGTTAGGAATTCAGTGCCCAAAGGTTGTAGGTGGTGCTGTGTATTCTTACACTTGTATATAATTTTACTCATTTGTACATTAGTCACTTTGTAAATAAACCTCATGCAATAAACAGCTTCTATGCTACTCCCGAGTCTGTCCATCTCTACCCCAAGTAACATGAGACCCAGGCCATCTGCAAGACAGACCCTTTCACTTACATTGTATACATTTATCCTTCTTAAATTAAAAAAAAATCTCCAAGCAGATTCCTTTTTCTCCCAATCTTTTTTTTTTTTTTAACTTTTCAGCCCAAAATTTACCATAATATTAATAAAAGTGAAGTGAGTAATTAACTCTTCATTACATTGAAACAAAAATGCCGGATCTATAACGTGGCATTGTGAGAAAACTATGAATCATAAGCTTCACTGCCATTTTCTATATAACATAAAATGTTCAAAATTGTTATTCCATTGTAATAAGTGTCATTGCTTTCAACTGGAAAAAGTAAATTATTCTCTGATCCCATTGAAGTTCTGGAATATTTTATTCTGAATCCTGGAAGCAATTTTTAAAAAAAATTGATCAAAACTTGAATTTAAAAGTATTATAAACTATATTTATAAATTTTATATGTTTCATTTTGAATCATCATTTGCAATTTCTTTTTATTTGCAAAATACAGTTTTTAACATTTATAAATTTTATATTTTCATTTTAAATCAACATTCACAATTTTTTTTTTTTTTTTTTTGCAAAATAAATAATTTTATGACATAAATAAATTTTATTTTTACTTTAAACCACCATTTGCAAATAGTTTATTTCTTGAAAAATACTCAGTTTTGGGGCATTTATAAATTTTATTTTAAAACACCATTTGTAAATACTTTTTCTTGTACAATACCCAGTTTTTGCATATTTATAAATTTTATGTTCAATTTTAAATCACCATTTGCAAATGCTTTTTTTTCCACAATTACCCAGTTTTTAAGTATTTAAAAATTTTATGCTTCATTCTCAATCATCATTTGGAAATGCTTTTTTAAAGTCAACATTTGCACTTATTTTTTTTTTCTTGAAAACACTCAGTTTTTAGTTATTTAAAATTTGTATTCTTCACTTTAAATCCTTTTGAAAATGCTTTCTTTTTCTTTTTTTTATAAAAAATACCCAGTTTTGGGATATTTTATGCTTACGTATTTATAAATTTTATGTTTCATATTAAATCATTTGTATTTTTTTTTCCTTCAAAATACCCAGTTTTTGTCTATTTATAAATTTTATGTTTTGTTTTAAATCACCATTCCCCCCCCCCAAAAAAAAAACCAGTTTTGAAGTATTTATGAATTTTATGTTTCATTTTAAATTACAATTTGTATTTGCTCTTTTTTTCCCGAAATACAGTCCGACCTCAAAAATCCAAAAACCTCCGAAAACCAGATGATTTTTTTCAATTCGTGACAAGAAAAAAATTAGCTAAATAAATTTTAAACTAGAATGCTCGAGTCAAGATGCGGTAACTTCCAGTCATTCTATTCATTTTAAACTACTTTTTTTTTGTCTTTGTATCATTTTTTAATGTCTCTTTATGTTTTTACTAGCTGTTACCCGCGACTTTGTGCACGAAGAATTTGAATTGTTACTTTTTTTTAAATTCACGAATGTAAATGTTTCTTTATATGTAGAAAGGGGAAATTAGAAGTTCTGATGTTTGATAATACATAATTCGACGACTAACAGGAGTGTACTGTATATGTGTCTGCTGTTACAGTTAAGTAAATTGTTTATATATGATAACACACTTTTGTATACGAAGTTTTTTACACCGATGTAGAGGTTTAGTAGGCTGGACACTTGTGAACATGCCACATATAGTTACAAACGGATAAAGTATGGTTTTTCCAAATGTACGCCTGCCCCTTAGAGTGTCTGACCCTGAGCCTGGCAAAGGCTAATTTTAAAGGGAATTGTTACCTTTTCAACTGGGATGGTAAATCCTTCGGTATTATCGGAATGCATAGAATTTAGCACTCTTGCCATGCCAGTCATATCAGTAGCTAGCACGACCTTTGGTCCTAAGCGTGTAATTTGAAACCGTGTGCTAATGTGCAGTCTCGGTACATCAAGCTTATGTATGAATGGTTCTGGCACACTGAATTTTAATCTCAGCTTGTCGGAAGGTATCTCTGACAATTCTATGGGGATGAAGAACTCTACAGGATATGATTTTACTTGTTATTGCCCATTACCAAATCTACAGATAGATATTCTGTAATACATCCCACCATTTGTGAAGTATTTTTTTTTCATCTATTTGACGTAAACTTTCATTAGACAGTGCCAAAATTACCCAATCAACAACCAATCTCTATTCCTCTTATTAGCTTGTAGGGAAGGATAAACCTTGCTTATCAGTTCCTCTGTATTGTGAACAATTTTGAAAAAGTCCCAATTTAATACGCTGTTTGAATCTCTAGCAATCGCCAAATCTATTTGGCAACTGTATCAAGCGCCAAGTTCGAACCAGTTCTTTCTTTAGTAAACAAAACGTTGAATTCCATGTTCTTTGGGTTATACGCAATCCTTTCTTTTTTAAGTCGGTTAAAAAAAGCTCTTAAAGCATTAAAATTTGAAATGGAACTATTGTAATTAACTAAATCGTTTTGTTTAGAATTTAACTGCCAGTGATTATCCAAATCGTTTGATTACAAATTGAACAGCCAAACAAATCTTGGATGTCGATAAAAGAGTGATAAATAATTATTTTGGCAACTGCTAACTTAGGCTAACCACTAACTTAACTCTTATTTTAAGTAAACATTGAACGATATTTTCATTCAGTTATAATTAACTTTAGTTTTTAAATTTTAATGTAAAAACTCTTGAAACTATATCATATCTATCATTAGTTTTCTGTCCCGGCATCTATTTTTCAGTTATTATTCCACAAATTAATTATTTATTTATTTTCTCAGCAAGATAACGTGATGCCTGACTTTAAAAATAAGTTATTTCAAATGCTTGCCCTTTTCTGAAGGATTATGTGACAGCTGATTTTGTTTACGCATTCCTTAAGGATCACGTGACAGTTGATTGAAAAATAAAGTAGTAATCTTCATCGCAAATTGCTTGTTAATTATTTAATTGTTGTCTGTAGTAAAAATAACGAATTTAACATGATGTCACCTACCCTATGTCCGTTCCTGGGTTTCAAGCTACAACTCTGCCAATTTTCATCCAAATTGGTTTGGTAGTTTTGCCGTGAATGTGTAACAAACAGATACACTTTCGCATTTATTTTATTATATGGATATTTATAAAAATAAGCAAAAAATAAAGGTAAATTAGTTCAAAGTCTAACCGTTGCCTAGCAACGGAGTAGCTATAAATCCGCGTTATTTCAAAATCGTCTGCACATATTTAAAAATTATTGAACTTTAAAAAATTCATAACAATCGAATGAAAAATGTTACAGAAATACAATTGGTATCATTGAAAAGGTAAAATGTTGAACTTTAAGATGGTATAAAAATATTTTTTATCGGACAATTTACTCCGAAGTTATGGCGGAAAAACAGTTTTGGTTAATTTCTAATTAACTGCCTGTTTAATTAACTTTTGGACTTAGAAAAGTTCATAAGTGTCTTTCCCTTGTCTTACATAATAAGTGTACAAAATTTGGTTGAAAACAGTCCATTGGTTTAGGAGGAGATGTGGAACATAGCCACAATGACTTTTATTTATATTAAGATTGTATGAAACATGTTTTTATATGGAGTTCTTGGAATTGATGTCAATGTGTAGATCAGCATATATCTCGATTGGTCATGAAAACGTCAGAGGCGTTAGTTACCAAGGTAACCATTTGGTGTTGCCTTGCGACTCCCGGTCTATTCTGAAGACGTCTGCACATGCACGCTTAATAGCAACGTAACTTACCTACACGGTGACATCAGAACTTCTCTATTGGTTTAAGTAAGATATCTAAAATCCGGACCTTCCAAACCCACGAGCAGTCTGGATTTTCGAGGTACTATATAAGTGCAAATGTTTTTTTTTTTTCAAAATACCCAGTTTTTGGTTATTTATAAATTTTATGTTTCATTTTAAGTCATCATTTGCATATACTTTTTTTTTTTCTCAAAATACCCAATTTTTGGGTACTTATAAATTTCATGGTTCATTTTAAATCACCATTTGCAAATGTTTTTTTTTCTCTTTTTTTTCAAAAATACCCAGCTTTTAAGTATTTACCCTGGCTTGGGGTAAATAACCAAAAAATATTTAGCAACCCACTGGGTATTTACCCACCCCACATCACTGATCACCACTATTACACACACACATAAAAACAACTTAGGCACAGAGTAAATATTTAAAATATATACTTATGAATTCATTATGATATGTAACCAAAATACTATATTAAAATATACTATAGTAATATGCTAAACAGAACCTAAATGAATATAATTGGAAAATAAAAGCTTATAAAATATAATCACAAAAATGAATAAAAACTATTTTGAGTATACTTACCGATGCTGTTTTTAGGAAGGGGGGTGGAAATATGGAATAAAATGTGGAATAGGTCACTCCGACAAAAAAATTTTTCTGAACAATAAATGTGCCATTACATCAATATGGCAACACAAACAATGATGAATGTGTTGCTAGTGCATTCACTCAGCAACAAGCACATGATTCAAGAATGTGAATGATTACTTCAATGGTTATTAACTGTATGAATCATGTATAGCTTTTTTAATACATATACATAAGTTTAAAATATTAATTTTTAAAACTAATTTTTTCTCTATTCCCTACAATCATTCATTTAAAAATAAAACTGTCATCAGGGACGAGATTGGCAAAAAAGCAAAAAGACTGAAATCATACGCGAGCAAAAAATCTGTACCATAATTTATACGCGAAAGAAGTAAAACATCAAAACATGCAACAGGCTGAAAATATTACACTATAATAATTAATAACTTATTTATAATTCAGTACATATAAATAAGAAAATATTAAATTATTATTAAATCATTCACATTAAAAGTTAACAAACAAGTTTAACACATCACCAGGGGCATCTTCAAATACAAAATTAGACATTAAAACATATTTACCACCTGCACATCACTGAGATGCAACATTCACCCAACAGAAGACTAATAAGAATTATATTTAATAGCCTTTTGATAAAAGTTAGCTCAAAAAATAAATAAAAATAAGGACAAATAATTTCTTTTGCTTCATGCAATTGTGTAAAGTATATTAGCTCTTTATAAATTATAATAATGTATCATATACTGAATTCTGTTTTATTTCTATACTTTTTTGCAAAAGTAACAGCACAATGATTTTGCACCTTATAAAGTGAGAGGGGTTGAGAAATTGTACAGTTACAACAGCAGATTCATTTAGCATTACTGTTATTTGAAACATTTCCTTAATTGTTAAATAAGTGGTTTTCTTTCGTTTTTTTATTTGTATGGCTTTTGTTGGTAACAGATTTAGAGGGCTCCTATCTTTGACAGATTTTTCTTCACTAATGGATGTGTTTGCATCCTCTGCAAGTTTATTTTCAGTAGAGGCTAAAGTTTTTGCACAGTCTTCATTAGTATCTCCTTGTTTAATTACTGGCATAGTTGTCAGGACTACATTATCTCTAGAATGCCTAGGTAAATCATCGATTTTATTTTTTATTTTGAGAAGATTTTTTTTATGTCTTATTCTCTGCTTTTTTGCACACAGCTTTTTAGCTGCCTCTTTTGACAGGAGTTTTTCTTTTTTTTTTTATGCAGTTTATTTATTTCTTCATCTTGGTACGCCATACAAGATGACCTTAAGTTTAAAAGCTCCGGTATTGCTTCGTTCAGTTACGTATTGCTTCGTCTAATTTGCTTGTGTTATAAAAGTAAATATATGGAAAGTACTTTCTAATTACATCAATTCCAATAAAATAATTTTTTGTGTTCTATATTCTTTCTCTAAATATACATTTAAAATACTTTAAAATCACTATTTAAAGATAGAACAATTTTTTATTTCATTAAAGCAGATTAGCGATATTTAAAATAAAGTGATTTAAATCCAGTGATTTTTTTAAAAAAAAATCAGTTGATTTAAATCGATTTTAATCAACTGATTTAAATCACATAAACCCTGATGCTCAATAGTGCAGCTTAACTCCACCAGCTGGGAAACTAGCTGGTTCATCTTCTACTGATCGGCATTATATCTGCAAGTTCTACAAGGATGAACATTCCAGCATTCAGTGCCATTCAAATAATAAAGTACCACCTTCTTGCAGAAACAAAACCTCTGTGGCATATTTTGCAAAAAAAAAAAAAAAAAGATACATGAACATTTTGAAAAAAAATTAGTTGAAAACTT
>BGPR01001967.1:0-38534 GCA_013235015.1 Araneus ventricosus | reverse complement strand
GGGGATAATAGCCTTTGTTGCTTCAAATCCCGTAACACAAATTCAAGTTCATGTTTTAAATTTCGTTTGATTGCTTCAGGCAGATTTTAGATTTTTGTGTGGTATTCGAGATTTGATTTTGGTAACCCGGCACAGACTAAGAACCCCGTTTTTTAGCATATGCCCGAGAAACAAACCTTCGTCTTTTCTTTAAATTTCGTTTCTAGAGTTATAAAGTATTATGCCGGTTTTACTAAAAAAGACGCCTTGTTTCAATATCTGAACCCTTGAATTTTTCACTTTTCTCTTATTAAAATTTTTATTTCGCGATGATTTCTGATAGTAAACTATTTCTCTCAGCCAGAATAAATAAAGATTTAAAATGCATTGAATGTACCATCGAATCATGCATATGTTTATTTGTGTATGCATACTGTGATTTTGAACTGAAAGTATATTTCATTGACGATGCAGATTACAAATGTAGCGTCCCTCTGGAAATTTTAGAGAACATTGATTACGAGTCTTTCATTATAGACCAAATACAATATAAGGTAAGTTCGGCGCTTGTAAATTCTCTGCTATCACGAAATCTTCGTATTTTTTAAGATAGAGTAAAAGAATCCAGAAATTGAATATATTCTGCATTTTTTAAAGAAATTAAGTTATGAAAACGCCGAGGAGGCAAAAAATCAAAATATTGGTAAAAGGAAATAAATTATGGATGCCGTTTAAATATGCTTCACTCACTGAGAAAGTATATATAGACAATTTATGATTGATTTTGTTTGTTACTTCCCGTAAATTTCAGCTCATTAATTTAAAAATATTCCTGTACGTAAAATAAAAATAATTCCTATTTTAAATGTCAACCATATCCTTTTTAATGATCCATTATTAAATGGTTGCAGTTTCCGTTTTATGTATTTATTTAAATATTCCAAAATGAAATTTTCCATATTTAGAATTTTATAGTTTATTAATTTTCCATTTCTTTGCAATTTTATCCTATTTGATTCGATTTAAGTTAGGCAAAATTATTAGACGGCTTGCAAAGTTTTAAATACTTTTAAGTTAGGTGAAATACATTAATTTCACCTTTTACTTGAAAGTTAAAGTTATCATTTTTTTTAACACGTTAAACCATATCTATTCAGAAATGAATTCAATCCACTTATTTTATTTCCAACGTCCTCCTTGAAGTATAATTCATTTAAAATTAAGTTGGGTAAACTTTCAGTCTACGGTGCCTACTTGCTTCTCGCCAATTTTTCTTGGTGCAATTTCATTTGCTGGCGCCAAACACTGTTTGGGATGCGCAGTACGCTTTTAATTGCTGTACTGTGCATGCTTCATTTGAAAAGGAGCGATTGAGCATGCAATGCCTTCGGCATTTCAAACGCGTACCGGGCAATTTTTTTAAATTTAGAAAAACATCAGCGGCTTCGCTTTCTACAAAGCAGGACACTAGTAGCTTCGCTTATTCATTGAGAAGTGGAAACACAGAATAACATACACAATTCTGATCCTAAAAGTGACTGAAAATGTTCAAAAACGAGAAAAATGTAATTAAAACTTCACATACCTATTTGAATTGCTGTTTACACTTAGGACACTGATATCCACTTGCTATGAATCCCTGGTCCACACACTTCGAAAGGGAACTAATGCCATAATCAACAACAGCTGTACGAAGGACACGCAACGAAATGATAAAATGAGACGAAAATCAAACCAACAAAACAAATTCGATTGAATCAACCAATCATATGAAACAAATCAACGGAAGAAACCAATCAAAACTAATCGAAATATCGCGCCATGCGCAAAACACCGATGAACAGATCAATTTCCGTGCATGCACACATCTCACTCATTAAAATCATCACTGCGTAACCAAAACAAATATCCTCTCCTCTCCATTCTTGGCGGCAGAGAGTTGGCCATCCTAAGAGTAAGTAGGCACCGTAGACTGAAAGTTAACCTTAAGGTGTCGTAGCTTTGAATGTTTCAGTTCATCTGTAAAAATCAAAGCTTTTTATGAAAATTTATATTTGTTTCAGGAAGAAAGAGACATAAAATAACTTTAGTTGTCTTTTTATTAACTGCTAAGTGTCTCTTTTTAATGCCTTTTAGTGAGGAGAGTGAAATAGCATTGTTTCTCAGTATGTTAAACAAAAGTAACTGTCGGGATTTACTACTGAACAATAATTTTTCGATTTTCCTACTCGGGCTGATAGTTCAGCAAATTGATAAGTGAACATTTTCTAGTCATAGTATACAAATGTGTATATTCTTATACTGTTTCTGTGGTGTTGTGGCTTTCACAGTTTGTATTGATACAATTAAAATGCATATCATTTTGCATGAGATCAGTTTGTTACTCTTCGGGTGTTTATATTATTTTTAGGATAGAGTTTTGTTTTCCCCTTATCTCCCTTCTGTGTTCAATTTTATGTCTGAAATTTTTGCCTATCTATTTCCAACCATGTTTCTATGATAAAACCAGTGGCATAGTTAAAGGGGAAGATGGACAGACAGGTGGCATTGAAAGGGACGGCAAAATCAGTTATGCAGGGAAACAATTTTATTATTAAGATCAGTAGCACTAGCTTGGTTAGTGTATACATAAAAAAATAATTAATGTAATTAGTTTGCATGCTTTGCCTTTTGTCAGTAAATTGCCAACATATGAAAGAAAGACTGAAGGTGGATGCAAGATTTCACAACCTATTTGCAGATATTGGGGACATCAAAGAACACATTACATTACTAATAAAATGTGTTTTTCCAGCAATTTATTTATTTTATTTTGAGATTTATGTGCTTTAAGTAACTTGTAAAGGGCGGCATGTTGGAAGTTCACCCTGGGTGGCAAAAGTTGCAGCTAAAGCCACTGGATAAAATTAATTATCATTCCAAACATACTTTAGAATGAAAAATTACTTATACATTATTTTATTAATAAATGCAATCATATATTTTGAATTATTATATTATCTGTTTTTTTTACTTAATTTTATTGCCTTTTAAATTTTATTTAATAACCTTCACACTGTTTATTAATTTTTATCTATTAAGTGAATAAAAGTTCTTTTACTGTTAATTCATAGTCGGAAAAAAATATCAATAAGTTCTGATGTGGCTGTTTAAATGTTATTATTATTTATTTATTTTTGTCTCCCTCTTACCAGGAATTGTCTTTAGTGCTGCCAGCCATAGAGACTGATAATAAGAAAACTTACATAGCTGGAATTTGTGCCGTTTTAAGATGGGCTATAAAATCTCATATTGATACATTTCCTGACAACTTTTCACAGTCTTTGCTGGTAAACAATTAAAAAAAAAATCTATATGTTATTTATCTCATAATTTTCTGAGTTATATATATATAAATTGTTCATTACCTTTTTATTTTAGGGATTTAGAGGGGGTTGCCTTGTAGCATGTACTGAAGTAAGCCATTAAAATTCTTTATTGCATTTTTGAAATAAACTGTATTCAGTGTGCTTTTATTCTTCATTGAAGAATTTTTCCTTCTTGTCATTATTTCAGAGTTCTGTTTGGACAAAATTTTGTGAACTTCAATTGCCTAATTCTGTAGCTGAAATGAAATCTCTTAAGTTTGTACATTTTTAAAAAAATATTATTTTATTTATTTAGTAGTAATAGTGCTAACAATGATTAATTTGATTTTCTTATAGATAGGTTCAATATTAACCATTACTAAGTATTTTAAAAAAATTGATAGAAGCTATAGTTTATTAATGATGGAAAAATCTCTGAATAAATTTTAAAAGTTTTATTCATTATTTGTTAGCATTCTCTCTTAAAATTATAGTGGTGAAACTCAAAAAAATCAATTTTCAAGTTAAAATCACCAAATGGCACCTAAATGAAACTTTTTCCCCCCATCCAAAAGAGGGGAAAGGATATCTCAACTCCTTGCCTCTTGAGAGCATGAAATACCATATGGAAAAAATTATCTTTCAAGTGATATTTTCTCCAAATTATGAGTTTTGTCTTTCACCGCCACGATTCTTATTGGGTAATACATAAAACTCATTATGTATGTTCATTTGCTCCAGCATCACGAATGGTTGATGTGATTTTAATGGAACTTGGAAACTCATGTTTTGTATTGGCCAATTAAAAACACTGTAATGGTAAATCAACCTCATTCCACCCCCTTCTGGGTAGGTTGGGAGTTAATCATATAAGTAAATATTACAAATGGTCCAATTGACATTATTTAATTCCCTGTTTTCAATCTGTCAAACTAAAGTTTTGATATGGTTGAATCTTTCCTCTGTCCAAACCTTCGGGATAATAATTACCCGCAATGTACCTCCTGGGTAGGATGGGGCTACGTTGCTTAAATACGAATAATAGATTGACCAATTAACATGAAATTTGATTCCTATGTTTCAAACTGTCAAACCAAAAATATGGTGTTGTTAAATCCTTTCTAATGAACCCCTTAGGTTGGTAACTATTACTATGACCTGAAGGGATATTTGTTCAGAATAGCTGGTTTGTTGAATTTTAGTAAACAGGTTTCTCATTGTACAACTAAAAAAACTGAATGAACCCTAATTTACTTCCATAGGCTGGGTGGGAGGGAGTCAATGAATGAAAGACATTTAACAACAACACAAAAAATTGGATGAAATTTTTATGTCCAGGATTTCTAAAAAGAAGGATGCCTAAAACTGGATCAAATCAACTAATCAAATAAAAGAAAATTATTATACTTTTAATGTTTCATCAGCTAAATATGTTTTTTTATGTGATATTGCTCCATTTCCTGTCTCTCGTAGAGTTTTGATAAGAAAATTACCAGTAACACTAGGTATTCTGCTTGTAGTTATAACTTTATGCATGCATTATTACATTTAAACAAGCATATGATATTTTTTATATTATAATTTACTGAGGTATAAATTTTAAGTTCTACATTTACTTGTCTTTGGTAAAATTTGGCACTTTTCCATTAGTGCTACAAGCAAAATGTGCACCCAATACATCCTAATAATCACCTTAGGACATGACACATGTAATGTTTTGTACAATTCTAGAATATTAAAATTTTCTCTAAATTAATATTGTGTAACTAAATTTCTTTTCGTATCTTTTTTAATAGAAAAAATGGAGAAGAGTCTGTCACAATTCCTGAAAGTTTAGTATTACTTGAAGCCCATTTAAAAAGACCTGTAAGAACACATAATATTTTGAAGAGAAAATTAGACATCGCAAAGAAAATAAAACAGAATAAATCTGATGCAGAAGCTATTGACTCCATTAAAGTTCCAACAGAGAGTATCGATTTTACAATATATGATAAAAATTTAGATCCTGTTAACTCTGATGATATCTCAAAAACTTTGGAAAATCTTGTCATCACTGAAAAATCTCAGGATTTCAACCTTCATCATAACTATTTAGAAGGAATAGACCTTACTTTGGCTGATATGATAGCTTTTCCATGTGTTCATTATTTATTAGTAAGTAGTTGAAATATAAGTTATTATGTTTATGATCACGTTTTATTGTTTGATGTACTTCTGCTTTTTGTGTGTGTGTAGATACTTTTGGATCTTCTTAATTCTAAAAAGGGATATATAGTGAAATTTATCATTTGAAACAAAGTTATTTATACTGTTTATTTATTTATTTTTTTTTTTTGTTACAGAGAATGTTAATATGCCTATTTTTTTCTTGAATTAAGTTAATATCATAAATATATGGCTTTCACATTGTGAGAATAACCACTTTGTTTATTTGTTGTTCAGTTTCGCAACTTTTATTTAGTATATGACATAAACTTTTTTTTGGTTTGCATAAATCCACTTGTTAACTGGTTCCTTCTATTATTTTATTTTTACCCTTTCAGTTCATTAAATACTTATTAAGAATTCATTTGTTTATTTTAAAAAAATTGTAAAGGATTTACTTTCAGGCATAATCTAATGAAATAATGTGCACCAATAACTGCTGTATTTTTAATGTTTCTTATTAATGTTGGTTTATAAATATGTATTAATATCGTTTTGCAGACAAATTTACCTTCAAAGTGCATGGATTACTTGGTGAATGTAGGACAATGGTATGAAAGAATGATTTCCCATGCTTTTGTTAGAAAAGCTACTGAAAAGTGTGGATTTTCATTAACAGCAATTAAGCCAATGGATACTTGTGATATAATTGTCCCTGTTGTTGATAAAGACAGTTTGTATAAAAGGTAATATCTAAAGTTTTTAAAAAAATCTCTCAATAATTGCTTTATTTTTAGTTATTACAACTCATATTTTTTTTAATATATGTGACTACCTTTGGAGCACTTTTTTTTTTAATTTCTAAAATTTTCATGAAACATTCATGTTTTTAATTAAAATGAGTTATAAAACTAAGAATTCCAATGCTATTTCATTGAAAATTTTGTTGACTTTCAAAATATAGGATATTTTTAGCAAAATTTTAGTGAAAATTTGCACTTACGCCAAACCTCCTATAACAAGTTCTATTGAATATATTTCATCAATTTTTGCACAATATACAGCTAACATGCTTATCTGTGTTATGAACTAAAAGATTTTTTATACCTCTAAAAGTTTTGGAGATATTCCAAACTTTGCAGTGAAACTTGAATTTTTTAAAAAAAATAATCGATTTTTTTTTACTGAAAAGTCATTAAAAAATAAATATAGGCAGAGAGCTTAGGTTTTATTTCAAAACATAGCCAGAAACAAATAAAACATTTTGGCCAAATATCATTTAAATATCTTAAAAACATTTTGCAAAATGATGTTTGCCATGAATTAAAATATTGACAAACAAAATTTCTCAGAAAACGCTTTTAAAGATTTTCATACAGTACAAAAAATCCTGTACTCACCTTAGAGTCTTAGAACTCACCATTATTTACAAGTCAAACCCTCTTTTACTTGATTTTTAACGACTTTTGTGTTCTTTTAGTTTTTTAGATTTTTTTCTGAATAATTTTGTGTAGTAGGTAGTGAATGACATCTTGATATCTGAATTAGCGTTTTGTCAATTTCCTTGTAATTTTTAAGCATCAATGAACTCTCAAAAATTGTTTTATTTTTAGTTATTACAACTCATATTTTTTAAAAAAAATAATATACTTTTTACATGTGATTTTACTTTTCAACAGAGACCCATCACATACAAAGTTAAAAATCAAGCATAAAAATCCATGTGAGATTTGGACTCTTCTTCAAGTAAGTTTTGCTTCAATTCTGATTATGGTTTTATCTGATTTTTTCTAAACATATGTATCTATTGCATTATTATGTATCGTGTGTTATTCTTTGAAAAGAACTTTTATGATATTCTAATTGCATTTCTTTTTAAGGAGTGAACTATCAAAATGTAGATATTATAGGTTTTTTTTATACAAAAATTTCGTTGGTCATTTTATTATTTAAACTTAAAATTTGTATTTGTATAATTGTGACAGATTCTTTTCATAGCAGTACTTTTAAATTATATCATAAATAGATTATTATTCAGTTGAAATATTAGCAACAAAAAAAAATCTAAATAGAAGCAAATATTATTTGGACAATGAATTTATTTTTAATTCTAGAATGCTTCAATACATCCTCAGTACAGCACTAATTTCTGCAGTTCATTAGAATGGGAGAAATTGCCATCTGCCCTGCATCCTGCTACTGGTATGAATCCTTTTATAATTTCAAAGATAGAGTAACACCAATTTTTAAAAATTGTAACTATTTGTTGTATCTTAAACTGGACTTTTGATGTTGAAATTTTTTTCTGAAATAGGCCTGCCTAATGAATATGTTAATTTGATTTTAGCTTAATTAATTTGGGCCAAAACCGCTAATTGCAGGCAAGTTCTATTAATTGGGGGAGATAAAAAATAAAATTAGATAGAAAATGCTAGCATTAAAACTTTTAATATAATATGGCACCATTCTTTTGTGATTTAAAAAAAATCAATTATTAATCCAATAAGCCTGAAATTTTAATTTATTTGTCAATATTTTTTGTCCCTTTCCAAGCAATCCCTACTAATTGCAATATATTTATATTACCCCTTTGGATGCTGAATTAATTTGAAACATTTTTTTTTCTTTTGAAACAGATTTAATTTGCTGATGCATGGAATGGTATATAAATTCAGTAGATTTTGTGTGAGAATTCATTAACTTGAGCGATATGATATACATAGTAAATAGAATTGTAATATTATTGTGTTTTGTTTTATAAATTTATAAAAGAAATAAAATGAAAATAAATAAATTCTAGGAATCACAAAAAGCAAATTACTAATATTTTTGAAGGAAGTGATATTTTTCAAAGCAAGTGGTAAATGCAGTGGTATTTGGCATTTTTTGCACTTTATCTTTATCACCATGCATAATCCCAAACTCGGAGCCTGGCAACTCCCTTCTCTTTCCTAATTTTATGCAGGTGGTAAATACAGCACCTTTCTGTAGGATGTTGTTTCGGTTCAGTGGACGGAATATTCTCGGAAAAGTGTGTCAAATTTTTCGCCCGCAAATGAAGTGGCATGTCGATTCTCAGCAGTTATGTGTATGAAGGAGATACTTATATCATACTGTATTACGTATTTATACTGTGTTCTTTTCCAAAAATTAATGCAACTTTTACTTAAGTAATCTATATTTATTAGCCCCATACTAAGCATAGAATCTGAATAAATTATATAAATAAAAATTGCATTTAAATTTATAAAAGAACTATACAAATACGATGTAATACGATGAACAATACAATTATCTCCTACATGCTCACTACTACTGGAAGGTTAAAGTAGAAGTTTGAATAATGAATTAAACTTGCCATCTGTAACTAAGGCAAAACAAGTGCATGACAAGTCTCAGCTGTCAAATGTTCCCAAGGGGTTAATAAATTCTTTAATCTGTAAAGCAGGTCTTAAGTTGTTTTCATGACAATTTGTCTGTGCTCATGGTAAATTTTCTTAAGTGGCATCAATTATACTTGAAACGTAGACCATGAAATAGTAGTTTTAACAATGGAAGCAAGAAAAATCACATAGTATTGCTTCAAGTGACTATAGAGTTTGCAGAGCAATATTTATTAAATTGTTTGCTTGGTTCAAAAGAACAACGAAAGCTTTGTGAAAAGTTTCATTATCATGGTAAAAAATCTTGTCATTACCTCACAATTCTTTAACTCCTTAATACGCTCAGCAGAGTGAATTTGGGCTATAACTGTAAAGTTAATTTTAATTTGTGTGTTAAGTGTTTAAACATCTTGTACCACTCAAAACTCTTGCCTTTTGTTTTTTTTTCTACATATGTTTTTTTGCAACATTTATACCCTTTTTGAAAATGAAGTTTATAGGAAAAGTAACATTTAATACATGCTCCTTATATTTTGTTTGTGTCATTTTGGGAAATTGCTGATACAGTATTCTTTTTCATCAAAAAAGGTTTTTGTGAATGATGAAAGAAGACAAAGCATGACTTGTCACCAAATGTTAGTGAAAGTCCAATGGAACACTTAAAAATTTTGCACACATTTCATGCACATTCTTATTTTAAATAAATTATTCTCAATGTTTTTTTTTTTTTATCACAGGGTATCTATTTTTAAAAATTGGATAATAAATACCATTGAAACATTCTGTGACTGTCAAGGTTTTACACCATAAAGATGATGGATATTATTGAATTTTTGATAATAATTCCTCAAAAGTATGGAGGGAAACAAAGCAGAGCATGAGAAACTATCACAGAGATTACACTTTTTGTTCATTATAATTGCATATTTATAACAAAAATAATAAAGTTCTTTTATATTTTAAATATTGTTATATTTCAAAGCTGCAATGTTAGTTATTTTAATGCTATGTACTATAATATAAGAATAAAGTAGTACTATTATTTTAATGCTATGTACTATAATATAAGAATAAAGTAGTACTGTTATTTTAATGCTATGTACTATAATATAAGAATAAAGTAGTACTATTATTTTATGCTACTTTTAATACTATATATATATATATACTTGATTAATTCTTTTAGGTTACATTACTTTTTTCTTTGGAAAGTGATGTTTCCGTAAATTAAAAACTAGGAACAGCTTGATATTAAAATATTTATATATTCTTTTAATTTCCTGTATTGCAAAACACTTTGGATATTTCTATGTTACAGGTGATTTGCCACAAAAACGTATTGACAGAAAATGCCAACAGATTGAAAGTATGGTTACAGCTGTTCTAAAAGTTGCTGAAGATGGCCAAACTATTGTGGAATTCTGTGCTGGAGGAGTAAGGTGTTATTTAAAATTGTTTACATAAATTTCAAAATCTGTTGATATAAGCAGTTAACTTGTCAAAAGTTTGATGTTCTTTTATTGAGGATGCATCACACAATAAATACTATCACACAATAATAAATAATGCAAAGTTCCTTTTATATTAGAATTACTTTCCCCTTCATGTTTATAATCAGATTCTGTTCAATTGCTTTCATAAAATGCAAGTATTAATGGTTATTTCTGTTGATAAAATCAAGTTGGTCATATTTTTCTTCAGCATTTAAAATTGAAATTGAAATTTTTTGCATAGTAAGAAAGTGTGAGGAAAAATTGTTCTGGAGGTGACCTCTCAAAACTTGCATCCCAATAGCATTTCATTTTAAATGATTTTTAATATTTTTCTTTTGTAGAACTGTAATTTTTCTTATTGAATGATATTTCTTTTTTGCGTGCATTAAAAATTGAAGTTATAGGACAATGTCCATAATATATGTTACATTCTGACTATATTGCCATTTTGGCACCTTATTAGCACTTTCTTATCTATATCTTCTTAGCTCGTATTTGTTTTTCGACACTCAGGTTTTTGAAACTTGCTTATGAAAAACGTCATCTAAATATTAAGGGATTTACTTCAAAATTTTTTTCATATAAACTTTCTTTTATCTATAATAAAACCTTTGTAATTAAAATAAATTCAATAAATTTTTTTGAAAAAATTAATTTACCGAGAAAGTGTTAAAAACAATCTTGCATAAGTAATTGGACACTTGAAAGCTTTACTAAATTTTTTGAAAGGCGATATTTTTTGTTATTTATTTTTATTATAAGTGGAAATATATGTCAACTATTATCGTCTGCACATTGAAATTACCACTACTTCATGTAAATGTGTTTACATTTCTATATTTGAAATGAAATGGCCGGGTGCTACAAAGTTAGAACAAATTCTATTAGGAATTTAATCATAGAACATTTTAAAGATGGTAAAAGCATCAGAACTATCGGAAAACTTGTTAAAGTAAGTCATTCAATTGCGTTTGCTATTATAAAATGATTGAATCTATGTGGAACTGTTGAAAATGCATTGAAATCAGGAGCTCCTCACAAGCTAACTCCCAGGAATCGAGTTTTATCATGCATAAAATCTAGAAAAATCCAAGATTTGGTGCAATGAAACTTACAATAAAATTAGAAAAAAGATTTGCAATAAAAGTAAACCCTAAAACTGTTAGACGAGTTATCAAATCATATGAGTGCAACAGTTTTTCTTAATGAAAGAACAAGAAAGTTACATCTGGATTTTTCAAAATCCATGGTAGACAAAGATATGTCATTTTGGGAAAGCGTCATATTTGTGGATGAATCAAAATTTAACATATTTGGGACTGATAGGCGAATAACTGTGTGGAGAAAGCCCAACGAAGAGCTCAATCTGAAAAATCTATTGCCAACTGTCAAACATGGAGGTGGAGGCATAATGGTTTGGGGTTGTTTTGCTGCTTCTGGTATGGGAAATTTAGTTTTCATTGAAAATAATATGGACCAATATAAATATCCTAAAAGAAAGCTTTAAAATATCTGCCCAAAAACTTGAATTCAAAACATATTCAAGTTGTACCAAGATAATGATCCCAAACATACAGCCATAAATGTTCGCTTATGGCTGCTGTACAACTGTCCCAAAGTTATCAAGACTCCACCATATTCTCCAGATTTAAATCCAATTGAAAATGTGTGGAATGAACTGGAGAAAAGAACAAGAAAACATGATATTTCTCCAAAAGAACAACTTAAAGCAGTATTAACAGAGGAATAGAACAAAATTGAACATTCCTACACAAAAAAACTAGTTGAATCCATGCCAAAATGTATTAAAAGTGTAATTTCAGCTAAAGGATACCCAATGAAGTATTAGAATGTGTGATAATTTGCATATTTTTGTTTACATTTGTTGAATGTTCAAAGTGTCCAATTACTTATGCAAGATTGTTTTTAACACTTTCTCAGTAAATTATTTTTTTTTCAAAAAAGGTGTTGAATCTGTTTTCATCACAATATGTAGGTTTTATTATAGACAAAAGAAAGTTTATATGAAAAAATTTTGAAGTAAATCCTTTAATATTTAGATGATGTTTTTTAAAAGTAAGTTTCAAAAACACAAGTGTCCAGAAACAAATGTGAGCCACTGTATATATAAAAGAATTTATGTTGTGTAATTGTGAGCTCCGCATTTATTACTGATATTATGGTTATGTTTCACTCTTGATTTTATTTGTTTACTGATACATTTCAAGAATTATCAAGTCATTAATTTATCATGTAATTAAGTTATACATAAAATATATTTATGATATAATTTGACACCATTGTTTTGCTTGGTAGGGACATGTTGGATTGCTTCTTGCATACTTTCTTCCAAAATGCAAGGTAATTTATATGGTTTGTGATATTCTAAAGCATATTTTAGATTCAGTTTTATTTCAAATTCTGTTTGTTGTTTGTTTATAGTACAAGTTTTTAATTTCTTTTGTGAAAAAAAGGAATTTTTTCCTCATTGACATAACAATATATTTAACGCATTAAAATAAATATAACCGGGTTATCTTTACTATTTATTTTTATTTTAGCTTTATTAAATTGATGTCATTAAATTTTATTGTTAGCATTTCAGAAAAAGTTATAATAAAAATTTAAAGTATAGGTTTAAACTTGAAAAAAATGTGTTTAAAATGAGCATGTCATCATTCAGGCAGAATTCACTAAGTGCACAAAAACCTTTCTATAGAATTTATAATTAATTATTTCATGATAGAAACCTGTTATCTAAACATAAGTAAATCAAACATAAAAGCTAGAAATCTGTAAAATAATTTTCACTATTTATCATAATGACTCAAAATTAAAAGTTTAACTCTCTGAGCCCGGCTCGAGAGAGAATTTGGTTGCCTCAAAGCCCGGGGTAATTTTTCGTTCACAGAAACAGAATGGAATCGTCCTTTCCTTCACTGCAATGCCAGAAAGGGGGACGCCCGCTGCACGGTCATTTGTCAAAGATGAAAGGGGAGCCATTGATGGTCATTTGCGGTTAGAACTATCGGTACTGGACAAAGTCTTGTGAGTGAAATGCTTTTCGGGCTACTGATAAGAATTCTACTCTATCAGTTTAGGAGGAATCTCGATTAGTTCATCTAAATGCTTTCAAAGAAGTGTCTGAATTATTTTTTACCCAGCCATTAAAATTTCCGTAGATTTTCGCACGGTCTGTGCTGTAAAATTTGGCTTATTTTAAAAAGAAAGCAAATCCATAAACTTTGACCAGTTATTATTCATTTGTGCAATTGACAGATAATTCTGGTAAGTAGATCTCATCAGTAGAGACACACTTATAGAGCGGACAAATAAACTAAAGACTATGAAAAAAGCAACAAATCCGTCAGGGGAAAAAGTAGTTACTTTTATCACTCGGAAATTTCTTTCAACTTCAGACATTTTACAAAGAAAAGTAATCATTAATATCGGGAGCTCCTAGGAGAAATGTGAACACAAAAGCAATGCTTTCTGAAACAGCCTTCTTTTATCATCCTGGCAATCAGTCTTTTTCGGCAAAAAACGCTAATCATAAATATCTCAAATATACATCATCTTATTTTTGCACAACTCTAAATGAGTGTTCACCAAAAATGTGAGAGAATTACCCTCAAGACAAGTTTTTATAGATATCAATGTGAGAAAAATGCGGTGTTTATGTTGAAAAAGTAAAGGAAAGAATGAATTATAAACAAAAAGAGTCGTAACCTTTTTTTTTTTTTCGAATATCGGTAGGCTATGCAGGTTTATTCAAGTATTCCAATATGTGCCCCCAACACCTTAATTAACATTGTATTGTTATTGAAATTAATTTATTTTATTTTTTCAAATATTTCATGAAAAGAAACACACTTAGAGCACATTAAAGAATCAAGTAATTCGATTAATTAGAAAAAAATATATTTTGAAAAATAACATCTTTAAATTACAAGCTTATTTTTAAATATGAAGAAAAGAAGGCAGTTGTTTTGGTTCTTACTTGTCTTGTAAAACGAGGTAAGCCATGTATTATACTAACTTTGTGACAAATTAACCTCATTTGTGTATATGTGAGGCACAGTTAAATGTGGCATTTGTGGCTAGCAAAACTGTAAACACCGTTGTTGAAAAGGTTTAAGATTTCATTATTAAAATTTATTATTTTTGTAACGAAATATGTTGATAGTTTAATACTTAAAAATAAATCTCTAATTTTAAAATGCCGTGCGACAGTATAAAAGGTTAAAGACCGTAACCTCTCTCTCCCCTTTCCCCTTGCACATTTCCACTTCTGAGAAGCTATTGAAGTAAAGATAACACAAAGAGAATCTTCATGCAATTATGGAGTCTTAAAAAATATATCTTCTGTTTTGTAGTTAAAATACAATTAAAACAAAAAACGCATTCCTGATGAGGAAAATTTTAACTATCTATAGCTAAAATGTTCATCATTTTATTCATATAGAGCGAAAAATCTTACTGAGACTAAGAGATACTCTTGTGCATATCTGTTCCGAGTTCTCGTAAGAGACCCAGAGCGATACTAGACTTCACATATGAAAATTTCCCGATAATTAAAAGACATCGGGTTGTAAGCACAGTCGATGTAAATCTGGACCCGTAAAATCCTCAAAAATTTTTATGTTTCGACCTAATTAAACCGCCACGTTGGGCAAACCCGCGCTTATTTCCGAGAGCTCATAACTTAATTCCATCGCCATTTTCATGCTAAATTTCGTTTTTCACCATCTTTTTAGACCTTATTTGCCTTCTATTTTAGTCTCTCCTAGTTGCAGCACTGTAACCTTAATGAAAATACGGATCCGGACACGGAAAACATCCTTCTTCCTAAATTCTACACCACACTAGCATTTCGCAGTGTTTTCCGCTAAAATTTCTTTCGCAACTTGTTCTCCCTCTTTTTTAACTCATCTGATTTTAAATCTCTTATTCAAATTTTTTAACCGTTAATTTAATTAGAAGCGCATTCATTAACTAGATGTGGAGGTGCATTGGACGCTTCGCGACCTCGCGGTACTCCGTAACGAAACTCGGTTCCCTTCCATTGTGCATATCTGACAGCATATCAAATTATCAGTTGACAAGCCAAATTTAATATCTTTTGATTAATTTCATAATTAGTATATACTAAATTCAATATAGAACTTTCAGCAAAAAATTAGAGCTCGCACAACATCAGGAAAGTTTTTTAAAAATCAGATGTATCTCAAGCGGTTTCTAATTTTACAGTCATTGAAACAATAATTGTTTTTTTAATTGAATTTAAATATGTCTAGAATTTAACTTTATTTCAAAATCTTATTCAGAAGTCTTGTTTGCAGTTTTTAACTTATGTTTTTCAGCAGTTGATTTTAACAGTAATTAATGGTCACCGTATTTCTGTAAAATGTACAAATCATGAAAAGTTGAGAAAAACAGTAATCGACAATTTTATGGAATATAAATTATTTTCTTTGGTAAAATTTGCTTGTAGCAATACAATCAAAAACAATAAATGAGTAAGTAAATAAATTTACTTTTCAAAAAAAAGTTGGCCTGAAAGATTTCTGTTCCAAAAAATGTGTGAATTGATCAGTGTCAATAAAATAATTTAAAAAAGGGAAGAAAGAGTTTTCTTAATTTTTTTACTAAAATGAAAATTTTCAATATCTTTTGCATAAAGAAAGTTAACAATTTCCTTATATAGATCATATTGAAATGTATAAAAAATGTAAATTGGATTTATTTTTTTCTTCTTCTGATAAATATAATCTCATTTAGTAAATAGTTGTCCTTTCTTCCTTCTTTTGCTATGCTCCGACTTAATGACTCGACAAAACTGCATATCACTCACTGTCAGAATTCCCTCCACCCCACTGAGATAATCTGCCCGGGTGGCCTTGGGAACTTCCTTACTCCCCTAAAATACTCCCAACCACCCCAAAACGCCCGACTCCGTCCTCAGTCAACAGGGACGCTTTGGGGCTCCGCCGGGCTCATAGAGTTCAATCTCATCTGCAAACTATAGCTTTGCGCATAGCTAAAAGGGGTGGTCTGTTCTGGGTGGCACTTTGAAAGGAGTGGCAAAACCTGCATGTAGGAAAGCAATTTTATAATTAAGAAGCTGAAGGCTGATTCGATCATTGGGTACATAAAAAAATAATATTAATACAATTAGTTGTATTTTTTGCCTTTTGTCGGTAAATTGCCAATATGTGAAGGAAAGCCTGATGGTAGATGCCTGATTTCACAACCTATCTGCAGATATCAAGGGTTTCGAATGATGAATTATATTTCTAATAAAAAAAAATTCCTGAATTTTTAAAAAGATTTATGTGCCCTATGTAGCATGTAATGGAAGAGCAGCTTATTACAACTTTGCCATGAGTGGCAAAAGTTACATCTACACCACTGTCAGGGGAGCTGGAACGCACTGAAACGTCGTTCTGGCACTGCTTCTTTTTTACTAGAAATAACAAAAAATTGTGAAAACGTCCTAAAAACAGTGCGATTTTTGTCATTGATATTAGAACATTCTGGCACTGCTTAATTTGTGACTACACCACTGACCACTGTGTATATATGATCTAACTTTTTGTGAATTGATCTTTACTAATATTCATAAAGAGTTTCTTTATTACACTCTTTTTTAATGTAACTGCACTATAAAATGCAGCCCAGTCGATCCTTATTGTATATAAAGGCTTGAGTTAGTTCAAATACAATTTAAATATAAAACTAAGACTGCAGTTTTTGTTATTTAAATTTATTTTTATTTATTGTTTTGTTGTAATTTATTATGAGTAAACATTTATAACTATCATGTGCTTGTACAAATAATTTTATTAATACCTCTTCAGATTGTCTTAATTGAAAATAAAGAATCTTCCATTTTTCGTGCCAGAAAAAGAGCTGAATCTTTAAATTTGAAGAATGTATTCTTTTATCAGGTATATTATTTAAATATTTTGTCAAATAATATTTTAAACTTTGAATCATGTTTATTACAATATTTGTTAATATTTAATGCTTAAATAAAAAATTTTGAAATAATAACTGTAACATTTGAAACCCTTTTATATTCTATGACTTTCCATAAATAAACATAAAATGTTATTAAATTCCTTTTTAGTGTAATTTAGATTACTTCAAGGGGACATTTGATCTAGGAGTATCACTGCATGCATGTGGCGTAGCAACAGACTTAGTTATTCAACAATGTATTAAGCAACAAGCCTCATTTGTGTGCTGTCCTTGTTGTTATGGTGGTGTACAGAATACACATTTACTTAGCTACCCTCTAAGTAAAAAGTTCTTGAGTACATCATTATCCTATGAGGTATATGTTTATTATGTTTTTAAAATTACTTTTAAAAAATTTTTGTCTATAAATTCATTGCTTGACTAAAAATATTTCTACTTTAGTTAACATGTAAAATTTAATAATCTAAATTTTTTTCTTTTACAAAATTCGTATACATTTTAAGAAATCAGCAACAAAGAAACTCCACAAAAAGCTAAAGTACTTAATATTTGATACATTATAAAATCTGTAAACATATTTTTGCAGATACTGATGTGTTTTCATTGCTTCCTGATGATTATTGACATAGTAAAGGAAGTAACTAGACTTTTGATTTTACGTTATTCTTCAGTTTTATGATTTCTTGAGTCCCAGAATAACTTTCTTAATTCCTTGTAACTGGAATCTTACTTGAATTTTTTTTTTTTCTGGAATTATACTTAATAACGTTCCTCACTGAAATTTAAATACCTTATTGTGCTGAAAGATATTTATTGCATTTAAAATATTTGTATCATAAGATTTCATAATTTTTAAAG
This sequence comes from Araneus ventricosus, assembly GCA_013235015.1. Taxonomy (NCBI): domain Eukaryota; kingdom Metazoa; phylum Arthropoda; class Arachnida; order Araneae; family Araneidae; genus Araneus; species Araneus ventricosus. The sequence continues at coordinate 20,342 of BGPR01001967.1, read as the reverse complement.
AATTTGCAAACTTTTAATTTTCTATGTAATAGAAAAAAACCTAACTAAACCATCAACCTTCAACTAAACCATCATTGAAAAAATGCAGCATACATATTTCTATTATGTCCATCACCTACCTATCTAGATATTTAAAACTTCTTTTAGATGTTAATATTTTTATCTTTCTTTTATTCTTAATTAATTTAAAATATTTTCAGTTGCAAAAAAGAAAATTATAATCTTTACAACACATGAAAGATGAATTTTTTGTTTAAACTTTGAATAAATTTATTTCATTTTCATCTTCCTAAGAGTCAGACATCTTTCTTTACTATTTATGTTCAATTTTTGTCAAATGTTATCAATTTTAGAGGAATTTAGTGATATTAAACTCTCTTCATAATTACCTGAAGCTATCATATATATGAAATAATTACAAATATATTTTTTAATGACAGTATTTTCAAATTGCCTTTATATTGTGGGGATGTGGTATTCACTTTTCAAATTTCATTTTGTTCAGATATAATATTAAAGAAATGTGTATTGATGAAGAACTATCCCATCAGTGAAATAGGAACACATTGCTATGATTTTATATAATGACTATAATTTTCTGTATTGTTTCTGAAGTAATATACTATTGATTTACTTTATTTTGGAAGTCGGCAATCAAGGAAAAGGCCAGGAAGTTCAAATTAATAAATGATAAATCTATATTTCTGTAGCTTTCTTTTTTCCCTCTTTTCTCTTCACACATTTCCATTATGTTTTTTGAAACTATTTATTCACATTTCTTTTTCATTTACATGGTTTTCATTTTCTATTTGGATTTTCCTTTTTGATTATATAATTCTTTCAAATATAATTTGAAATAGGAAATATGAAACGTATTTTTGACAGTTTTGTTATGCTTAAGTGTTATTTTTTTTACCCCTTCTTTTGTGAGATATATGTCTAATGGTATGTTTTATAATTCATTGGCTAAGAAATTTCATTAGCATAAGTTCATTAGTGATAAAATTAAAAATTCTCGTAAGATTTATTAATAATAACTAGAAAACTGATGGCAAATAGCTATTTTTCATTTATACTGTAATGATGTTACTTTTCATCACATGTCAAAATTTGAAATTGAATTTTTTTTTCTGAAATTTTAGTTTATTATTATTATTTTATTTCATTATTTTTATTTAAAGAATCTTCTGGCAAATAATTCAACATAAAAAAATAAATGTTATGATAAATTTTAAATATGAAGTATTAAAAATCAGCGTATTATTTTACATGATTCCCCAATGTAATGTAATATTTAGTACAGATCATGTAGCTTCAAAACAGGACATTAATGTAACTAAACTAAACTAAATTGAGTTTAATACTAATACTGTTTATTCATACTGATTTTGAAGCTGTAATAATTTTTATTTAACAGTAAAAAACTTTTTAGAATATATATCATACATTAATTAAATGCATTGTTTATTAGACAAGCACTTATAATAATTTAGCTTTGATTTTGAACGTTTCCAAACAATTTAGAATACACAGCATTTCAAAATTCCTGGTACTATTTAATGCAACGGTTTTTCTATTCTTGTAATAACAATCTTATATCCATTTGGTTTATGTGCTTAAAATGACACTATATTTCATAAAATTTACTTATGGATTGATACTCTGTTTTGATAAAAAAGACATCTGTGAATAGCTGTACAATTAAAATTTTCTTCCTCTACAGAAATACCTCCTTTTAGCTCATTGTGCCGATCGAACAGAAATCAACACACCTACTGCTGAACAAGGTGTGCATTTCAATTTTTATTCCAATCTGTAACGAATTATCTGTATATTGTGATGTAATGCATTTGTCTGGGTTTTATAATCTTAATATTCATTATCTATATTAGGATATGTGGCGCTTTTTTCTATTTCAAATATTTATCTACAAATGTGGTGCAGAACAATAGATAGAGCATTACAGTATCCAAAACATGTATATACCATCAATATTTTTTATTGTAATTTTCATGTACATGACCTATTTGTTGTCTGAATCTCTGATTTTAGAATTCAGTTTGATTTAACCAAATGCACTAAAATTAGTACTGTTAAAAATATTCTAATGAATTCAAACAAAAAGTAATTACATTACATAAAAATATCTGATTATTTAGCACAAGGTCTCTTCTTATTTTTTGCTGTATGAATGATGTTGTGTGACCTTTGATGATTGCCTTTATTACTTACATTATATACAAAAGTATCCGGACATTTTCAGATTTCCACATTTTTTAGAATTTCTCCGGAAAAGTTTAACTGACTGCTTTAAACTTCGACCATGTAAAGAATAGGCTGTAACTCATATTTTACATTGAAGATTTGGTCCTGGGGGCAATTAGGGGACCGTCTACAAACTGATGAAGACAAAACCTTTTTTGGCCCACCCCGCTTCACAGAATATCGGCATTACACCGAGCAGAATTTTAACTCCTGTCGAAGAGAAGCTAAAAGATGAGGGGTTGTACACAAATTGATATTTTTTAAACTTATATCTTTGAATAGTTATATTGAATTGTATAGTGGTTAGAATTTGCTGAATACCCATGAACACTTGTAATAATTATTAATAATTAATATATTTTAAGAAAAGAAATTAATTAGATAAAAAAATCGTTTGGCCATAAAAGAAATATATATAAAAATATCGTTTCTCTGTAAAATTGCAACAATATGTAACTTGTTAATAATCATGTAAATAATATAATTAAAGTAATAAAATTTTTGTAAAATTTGCCTAACTAGCTGGAATTTAAGTTATACACATAATTGATAAGTGTTCATGGGTATTCAGCAAATTCCACTATACAATTCAATATAACTATCCAAAGATATAAGTTTAAAAAATATCAATTTGTGTACAGCCCGTCATCTTTTAGCTTCTCTTCGACAGGAGTTAAAATTCTGCTCGGTGTAATGCCGATATCTTTCTGAATACTAACGATATTGAATTGACTTTTTTATATAAGTTGCCCTATATATCTGGCTTTAAAGCTGTGAAAGAAAAATTACGCTATGTTTTGCGCATGCACAGTAAAAAATTATTTACTAAAAATGCTTGTATTTCCTGTAATATTCAAAAAAAAAAAATCCAAATTTTCACAAAATGCTTTTCTAACATATTGTCATTTTTCTGTAAGTTACGTATAATATAACAGAAAACTCTGCATATTATAAGCAAAAAACAGGCGGGAAGATTTGGGATTTTTTAAGAAAAACTTCATATCTTTCCAAATATTTGTACCGAGGTTACGAAAATTCCTGTAAATATTATGTACATTAAACATAACTATTTCTGAAAGTTTCATCTTGTTATCAGTATTCTGTGAAGCGGAGTGGGCCAAAAGAGGTTTTGTCTTCATCAGTTTGTAGACGGTCCCATAATTGCCCTCAGGCCCGAATCTTCAATCTAAAATATGAGTTACAGTCTATTCTTCACATGGGCGAAGTTTAAAGGCAATCAGTTAAACTTTTATGGAGAAATTCTAACAAATGGGAAAATCTGAAAGTGTCTGGATACTTTCGGGCATATAGTGTATTTATACGTATTTAAATTACTTATTTCTACAAAAATTCCAAGCATTCATCAAGACAATTTCTCCTTTTGTGTTTGACAGACAGTACATAAAAACAAACTTCCATAATGTGGAAGATTTGGTACTTGGACTTTGTAAAGTCAAACCATCCACATAAGTGAAGATAACGTCACTGTTCAGGCAAAGGTCACTAAGTCCAAATCTACAGTTTGGAGATATGGTCAGTTTAAACATGATTAAATTTGAGTCGTTATGATAAATAGTAAAAATTATTTTACAGATCTTTAGCTCCTATGGTTGATTTACTGGTGTTTAAATAACAGGTTTCCATCACAAAATAATTAATTGCTAATTCTAATTAACTGCAGTAATTCATCAAAAAGTTCTTGTGGATTTAGTGACTTCTGTCTGAATGACGATGGTAAACTTTCCATGTTATGGTTTGTAAAGAGTGCAAAAACTGTGAATTTTGATAAAAGTGTGTTTGTATTCATCACTGTTGAAGTGAAGTGCTTTTGTTAACTTTATATTGCATAAAGGTAATGATAACATTTTAATTTAAAATGAATTTGTGTTAGTGCATAATGTGTGTAGATTTTAAATTGGTAGGTTTTTAAAGTATACATTTTCTTTCCTCTCTGTTTTTGCTTTATTATTAATATTAGTTCTTTTGTATAATTTTTTAATTCTTTTACAGGGGAATTATGTATGGGCCTTATAGACACCGATCGAGCATTTTATGCTGAAGAATATGGATATGATGTTAAACTTACTACTCTGGAGCCTAAATCATGTTCACCAAAACACAATCTTGTTATTGGAAAGTCACCAAAGCTAAAAAGTGTTGATGCATAGATCGCTTTTGTGTACTTGGTTACTTTTTGTACAATTTTATACAATAAACTTGTAATGAACTTTTTGCTTGACTTTTATCGATTATAAAACGAAACATGTAACGATATAATACAGCTCTAACATTTACTTAAAATATTTTATTTGTGATTAATCATGATAAATCTAGAAAGTTAGGGATATCAGTTACAAAATATTTTATTGCACTTATAATTCATTTTCACAGATTTCACCTCTAAATCATAATTGATCTCAAAAACTAATTCTGCGTGATTATATAAGATCATAAACTTGTAAGTGAAATAAAAGTGAACTGTTATGAAATAAGCGATAAATTTTATTTCAGATTCTGAATCTTGCTATTATTCAGCTTTTTTCAAATAATTAACTGAGATAAAGCTTTTTACATAGGATTATTTTAAAATGATAGCTTATAATTTGCAGCAGGATTGCTGTTAAGCCAATTAAATTACTTTACATCACACACAATACTTAGAAAGAAAAAATATTGATATTTTAAAAATCGTTTTTAGTACAATAAATATTTTAATTTTCTACAGCTCCTCCTCTTTTTATGTTTGGTAAATTGATTAAATATGAGAAATTCTATATTTTAAAAAAATGTCCTGTAGTCCTCCTTTAGTTTGTTCTTTTACTGAAATAACCGTGTTTTAAGTGAATTTTTAGTCGATATCAACTACAGTTTACTCCCAATTATCCGGGATAATCACTAGGAGGGATAGCACAGATAATCCGAAAACTCATTTTTATTAAAGAAAAAATCAACATCAGTACAAAAATATAAAAATTACTTACATTTGCATGCTGTATAACATCAAACTAGGAATTTTCCTTTTAACATTTACTGCTTAAAAAAAATCTGTAATGCGTCTTTGCTTCTGTTCTTTGTTCATCTCTTGTCGTATATCAACACATATTTTACGAACCGCAGTAAGGTCACCGTAATCGAATCCTCTTTGTCCCATATAATCTAACAAAGTTTCCACAGATTGTAGAGCAGCAGAATGAGAAATTATATTTTCCTCATTTAGTACATCTTCTGCATCAGTATTAGCTGATTCTCCATTATCAAGTTTTTGAAGGATTTCAAATTTCTGTTTAACATTTAAAACATTTCGTTTTCGTTTCACACCACTCGTTTTTAACAGTAAAAAATTTCACGCTACTAACTGACGATAAACAAGACGCAAAAGCTAAAGGAACACGTGCGAAAGTGAAAGAGGACGAAGAAGTTAAAGAATGATGTGTCAGGAAGAAGCGTGTTCGTACGAGAATGAGCTAGCAGGAAGTGGATGATTCATTTCTCGGAAAATTAGGGGTTCAACCAGTAAAGATTGCACGTGGAGGAAGAAAGAAAAAATCTATTCTTTAACTTCCGCCGTCACGTCTTACTAGTTTCAAGGAATGAATCTCTCGATCGAACATCAACATCGATTTTACATGCATGATAAGCGTGAAAATGTTTCTCTTTAAATTTTTTTGTGAATCGGGAATGAGCACAGATAGACAGTATACTGTAGTTGATTCATAACAGAAAGTCACTAACTAAAATTCTGAGTACAAGAAGTCGTCATTAAGGATCATCACTTATCATTAAAATAGAATAGAATGCATTTACTGAAAAATAACTCTGGCATAAGACGATCAACAAAAGAAATGAAACTAGATTAAACTATAAATTCGAAAAAATGGAGAAATAATTTCAAAGTTTACAAAAGAAAAGAAGAGCAAATAAAAGAGTACACAAATAAATCTTTAAAAAATAATAAATCTTAAAATATGCATCGAAGTAGTGGCGCTCAAATGCAGCAGCAACCAAATCAATGTAGAGAATAGCACAAAATAAAGAAAGCAAGATAACACAATGGTGGAAACCCTCTTCTTGTACGTCTTCAGGGGTCAAAACAAGAAGCAGAGTTTCAAATCGGATTTTTGTTTAAGGGCCTGGAATTCATCAAAGAAAGCCCAAATTTGAACCTTTATTTTGTTCTATTCTGGAATAAGAAATGATATTGCAAAATAAACGATGAGTTATTGTCAAATCAAGTCTTCTCTTAATTTCCTTGAGCACAGAAATTTTTAATTTAAATATAATTATTGTTACGTAAAAATTACCTTTTTTATATCGTCTATATTTTATTTTGCATTTATTTGGAAGAAATATACTGGGGATAAAAGTATGTATGATTTAGCAAATTGTGAATAAATATCTATAATTTATCCTGTAAAAAATTACTAGAGAATGATTATTAGGTATGATAAAATTAACTGCAATTTATATTTACTAGGTGTTATCAAAAAGTATGGGGACTGGTCCCGTACCCTCAAGGTCCCCCCCCCCAAAAAAAAAAAAGCAGAGTGAAGATGCTTAGCCAATATTGAACTTCAACCCTCTGACGCACGCGCCGCAAGTTAGAAGGTCATAGCTCCCTTCCACTTCTGTACAGTGGCGCTTTGAAAAATGCTCGTGCTGTGTTGTCCTCACATTTTTTTTTTTTATGGTAGAGGAAATTTAGCAGAAAATCTGCATCAAATCTTGCCAGAAATTCTTGGCGATGACTGTGATAAGACTGATGCAAAGTTTATGGGAAAATTGCATGAGCCGCACAAGAGTTTATAAGTTGTTCAAATGTTTACAGCATGGCCTTGAAAATGTCGAAAGTGATGACTTCCCAAAACATTGATAAATGTCAAAATATTCAAGTACGCCCAGCTGCCGTCTCTGCGAAACGACCGCTGGGATTGAGGGGAGTAGACTTACTCAACTTTGACTTTCTGTGACTAAAGTTAGCTGTATGTGACTATTAACTATAGTCTATAGCGACTCTATGTAAAATTCTTCGTGATTTTCATAAAATTTGCATCTCGACTGTGACTAAACCGTAATTACAAATTCTAAAATTATTTTTGCAATCTTCAATGTCTACCTTTCTCTATTAAATGAAACTAAAACCAACTCTGTTTGTTATTTGGTTGCGGAGCTATAAGCGTTTAAAAATACCAAGAAAAGCGTCATAATTTTTTCCTTTCCCGACACACCATTAAACCACTATGGAGAGACGTAAGTCTACGTCAAAAAAATCCCCAAATCACTATTTGTGAGTTATCTGAAGAGTGCAACATTAGCTATGGTTCAGTTCAGTCTGTTTGATGGAAGAGTTAAGTATGAGAGTTGTGTTTGCTAAGTGTGTGCTGAAACTATTGTTCTCTGCAGACTAGAAACAAGACCTACTTTCAGCTGCAATGAAAGTGCTGAAAATGAAGAAATCTTTTGGAAATTGATTGTAACGGGGAATGGATCGTAAATTTATGGCTATGATCCAAGTATAGCGCCATTCAAAAAGATCGAGCGCAGTTTTCATGTCAAATTTCTCTGCCTTGACGAATGCGACGACAGCACAGTACGTACATTTTTCAAAGCGCTACTGTGCAGAAGTGGCGGGAGCTACGATCGACCCTGCAACTTTTGGTTCATGCGTGGAAGGGTTCAAGATCAATATCTTGTTTAGCTTTGAGGGTACTCGTCCCGATATTTTTTGATTTCCTTTCGTATAGTAAAAATTACCGACTTTTTAAAAATTTGAAGAAATATTTTAAGAAACAACTAAGAAATAGAACGCCCGAAAAATTTCCGCGCCCTAACTGCAACTTCAATATGACGTCATAAAGAATTATCCCATGCTTGAATTTATATTAGGCTGTTTATATAGGACCTTTAGATCCCTACTAAGTCGAAAATTTGAGCAAATGGTGAATTTCATCACATGTTATATCAAAATGTATGTCGAAAACGACACACAGCGAACATACGAAATTTTGATGTAACAGCTGAATCCCTAACGACACATGGCATTGTGTTACAACATACAACAATCGGAGAGCAGATGTCGCTAACCAATACAAGTGTTTTGCGTCAATAAACTGTTATGGCAAATTTGACATATGACATTTTTATATAACAATGACGTTTTTTAGTTTCAATAAAATTGAAATTTGTAAATCAATAATGGGATTTAATAATCCAAATAAGTGAAGATGGAGTTTCAATGCATTGATTCCATCGTCTCACGAAATTACCAAAAAGCGGATGTCAGATATTTAATGCATTTTAAATTATTACATTGATATGGAAAAAAAACGAAGACAAAAGCCATAACGGAAGACTAGAGGTGCCGAGTCTTCATTACAGTCTGAATGTAACAATAGCCAAAGATCAGAAGATATTGTGCCTAAATGTGCTCTTTTTTTTAATGACCATTGTATCGAATTCAATTCAAATATCTTTTCCAAAAATTGGATGTATTTTTTCTTTTATTAACGCGCACAAAATATGTTCTGAGTAATTATTTGATACGTTTAAATCAAATATGGTTCATTAACTGCATCCTGGGGGTGTACATTTCGGTTCTGTTCAATTGAAAAAGCTCTTTGAAGTGCAGAATTACTGATTTACTTTTCCTTTTAAATTTTTCCCTTAAGGGAAAGTCACAACAATCTCAAAATTAAATTATTTGCTCGTAGTGTGAGGAATTGATGAAGTGAGCTAAATGTGTAGGATGCATCGGAACGAAAAATCCTTTAGTAAGGTATAGCAACTGAAACCGAAATTTGAAGGCAAAAAGTGCGCAAATATATCTGCTATGTTGTAGACTTTTTTTTGTGGTTCAAAAACCAGCCCCAGTCACTTTGATAGAAGAGCAATAGTTTGCATACAAAAGTGAATTATGAAAACTGGAAATTAAAATTATTCTGAATTGCTACGCATTTTCCGAAAGAAGGTGATAATTTGAGGGTGATAACATTCTTTACTTTGAAAATCGAAATTCTTTATACAGGGTTGTCGTAATTATTGGACCCATTTCAAAAATTAAAAAAAAAACTAATAATCTTGCAAACAACTTTTTTTTATGTAGATTCCTTATAGGAACTCTAGCTATTGCAATGGTTCTCATGACACGACTTCCGGAGATTTTTTGTAGATCTTCACCGATCATGACCTCTAGAGCCCCAAACCACCCTTCATTCAAAAATTTATATATATCTATCAAAACATACAAGAAACCAAAGACAATATATCAAAAACATACAAGAAACAAAAGGACAAAAAAAGGAAGACAAAAACTTAATAAATTGAAAAATATCATGGCAAGCCGCTCATAAGGAGGAGAAGCCCGCATATGATAACAAAACTCGTATTAAATCTTTTTGATCAAATGTTAACACAAAATCGAGACAATCTAAGCTTTTGTTTGATCAACTCATAAATAAGGGTATTCCGGGAAATTTTGTACGTCGATCTCTCAAGTATTGAATTTGGTAATCTTTCTGCCAGCAAAGCCTTTTTTTTTCTTCCTTCGATGTGCAACGACAAAAACCGGTTTGACAGCAACTTTGACTGCAACTTTCTCCCACTTTACCTCTTGCAATCTTCCAGGGGTGGTAAGCAGGCCTGTTTTTCTATCTCGTGCATCTTCAGTAGCTCTTTTGCGGATTCCTCCGGTGGTAATTTTTTTAATATTTTTGTGAATATTTCTGTATTTCTTTTTGTTTTTTAATCTAGGTTTTGTGTATTCGGATTTTTGGCTTTCGATTTTTTGAAACCGACTTCTTTGTATATTTCTTTTAATCCAGATTTTTTCCATTTTCACGGTTAGTGCTTTTTGGGGGGAATAACGGCAAATTTTTCTCGTATGTCGTTTAGCAGAAAAAAGCACTAGTCGGCTTTTCCCTCCTGATGAGCGGCTTGCCATAATATTTTTCAATTTATTTTTAATTTATTAAGTTTTTGTCTTCCCCTTTTTTGTCCTTTTGTTTCTTGAATGTTTTTGATATATTGTCTTTTTTTCTTGTATGTTTTGATATATTGCTCTTTTGCTGACGCAGCTTTTGCGCGAATGCAAAAATAGCTTTCTCTTTTTGATATAATTTTTTTATTTTTGTGTAATATTTTAATTTTTGTTCTTTCCAAAAAAGATTTGCTTTTTGTTCTGATATAACGCTTTGCCCATGTTATCTTGTGACCACGGTAACTGGAGTAATTTTTATTTGATTTTAACCGGCTTGGGATATGTTATAAGGATAAAGAAAATCTCGGCCGAGTTCGTAGATGGGTCATCTAGTTCAAAGGGGGTGGAAATGGTGGGGTTGAAATTTTCATTTCCCCATAATTCCTTCACAATTGAAGATTGAGAGAAAATTCAAATTAGGAGAATTATCCCCTTAACATAACAAACAATTTTTGTATATAAATTTTTTTGATAGCTGCAATTGCTTAGAAGTTATGAGCTGAAAAGAAGTTTTCCCTTCCCTCCCTCTTAACTTAAATACCTTTCAACCTGTGCATGTTACCCCTTATTGGAAAGCTCTCGCCATTTGCAGTCTCTTCCACCTTCTTTCATTCTTCCAGATCTAATTCTTATGAAAATAGAGGGCGAAATGTTCTTTTCCTTATATTTCCGGACTAAAAGAATCTATCTGCTTTTGCCTTCGGGCTTGTTTTAAATGAGAGTGCATTTAAAAAGTTTTTTTTTCTTTTTCATATAGGTAACTCGCCATTACGGCGATCTAATTGGTCATAAATTATTGGACATCTCCCATTTTTGAGAGACATTATCTGCGAAACTATTTAAGCTGGAATAAAAATAAAAGCATGTATTTGTAAGGAATTTTACGCTCTTTAATTTGTTAGATCAATTGTAATTCGAAAACTGAATAGTTTTCGAGATATTCTCAAGAAAAACTAAGAAAAGGAAACCAGAAAACGCGTATCGGCTTCTGCTGATCGGTAGCCATTGCGTATGGAAACATCCCACTGTAGCAGATTTAACACGCCGTAATGGTACGTTACCTATCTGAAAAAAAAAACTTATCTAGCAGCACTATCATTCGCTCAATGTTTTTTCCCCCCTCCCTTTATCAGTGACGTAACGAAAATCACTGGCACCCGGGGAATATAATAATTTTTTCGCCCCCAGTCGTCATTATTGGTTTAGCAAGGGTTAATGGCGTCGTGGGCAGGGCATTACTTTTATTTTGTTTAGTCCCCTTGGTGGCCCCTAAGACCTTCACCCGGGGCATCTATACCCTCTCCCCTTGCAGTCGGTCGCTACGCCACTAACCTTTATTAAGTTATCACAAATTTTCGCATTTTTCTATAGAATGGTTACGTCTGTTGGCAGCTTTGAATAATTATACTTTCAATATGGACACCCTGTAAATGTGCTTTATTTACAAACGTTTGTTTATCGCAAATAATTTCCAATTAAGTCTCACTGTCTTTTTTTTTCCTTTTTACAATCACGATATTGTAATATGATCACGACTTAAATAATTATGATGTCCGCCCCCCGTAAACCCCAGTAATATAATTTCAGAACGAAACAGTAATCTAAGAAATTAATCCAATTAGATTAAATAGTATTTAACTACTTACATGGGTATTGGATCTGAAAGTTTTCTCGTTAGTTTTCCGCAGAAATGCATAACAATAAGAGAAAAATGTAATATACAAAAATAATATAATATTATTAAATGTAAACAAATTAGTTTCTTGAACAACTTGGTTTATTTGGTTAATTTTTTGTAAAAAAATGTGGTGGAATAATTTTCAATAGAGATACAAATTTATGAGTTCTCTTACTTTTATTGGACTTTCATGCAGCCTATGTCTTTTTTTTGCCACCAGCGTAATTTATTTAATTATAACTATCACAACTCAACTTTTGTTAAACCACTATCAACCAATTGCAAGCGATTTCTCTTGAGAGTTCATTTTTATTATTTTCTTTCCAGCCAGAAATATTTTAGCGTGGAACTTAGGAAGTAAGTTCGATTTACCTTTGAGAAAATACTTCTAACAGAGTATTTTCTTTTCAGTAAAGTGTTGTCGCATTTCTTTCGCTAATTACATGTTTGTAGTGTTTAGAAGAGATAAGAAAAAATCAATAGCAATTTGAAGATAAGCATAGAAATTTTTTGAAAAGAGCGGAACAGAATCAGTGGATAAAAATACTGGAATTATCATGGGGCAAACGATTTTTACACTTTCCTAGAAACTCAACTCGACTTTTATTTTTTCTTTTTGTTGAATCTTTATTCGTTTGATCGGATGCTTCGTAATTAGAATAAGTAACTATTCTAATTTATCCCAATGATGTAGATGGAAAAGCTAGAATATTTACTTTTCCTATTTCTGACGAGAAATTTCATCCATTTTATACCCCCCCCCCCCCGCAGAACTGTTTCTTGTGCAAGTGCGCATCAAATTTTCAATAAATTGAAACAGAATTTGGTATCTTTCATTGGAAATTTAAGCAGTTTTCTTGCCCGCTATCTATAAAAATTCTTAAATCACATTAGGCCAAATCCAGTAGTACATCAGTATGTGACACAAAATATCATGCTCCTTTTTTTGCAAAAATATTGGTTCCCATAAATTTTAGAAAGGCAATTTTATTAAAAAGAGACATAATTAATGTTTCTATATTCAAATTAAGTACTTATTAATTCGGATGTGTCCATGATTTACGATTTTTGATTATGGGCCAAGATAAAATATTATGTCGTTAAATGTTTTTTTTTCTTTTTTTGTTTTTAATTTGTTTTCTGCTGCTGCCATTGTCCAGGGCGTCCATAGTTAAAGTTCCCTATTCAGAAGGCCCTAAAGCCGGTTCTATGGCTCCAAACGAAACAAATTCACTTTCACCACTCACTTTCATATGAATTGGCAGTCTGAGGAAGGGAACGAATCCAAAAACTGTTTTATAGGGAGGAAAAATTCGGATTATTATTAATTCGGATGTGTCAATGTTTACGATTTTTGATTATGAGCCAAGATAAAATATTATGAGGTTAAATGTTTTTTTTTCTTTTTTCGGTTTTAATTTGTCTTCTGCTGCTGCCATTGTCCAGGGCGTCCATAGTTAAAGTTCCCTATTCAGAAGGCCCTAAAGCCGGTTCTATGGCTCCAAACGAAACAAATTCACTTTCATCACTCACTTTCATTTGAGTCGGCAGTTTGAGGAAGGGAACGAATCCAAAAACTGTTTTCTAGGGGGGGGGGAATTGCTATTTATCTTATTTGTTGTTTTTTCTAACCAAACTTTTATATGAGATTCTTTACATTAGTGGTTTACTTAGAGATTTTAATTCCTTTTTAACAGCTAACAATCAGCATCTGTATGATACGCATTTTGTACACATTATGTGTATTTCGATTTTTTGTCGCTTGTTCCCTTCTTCACACTGCTGATTCAATTGGTCTTGATTCAGACCTTGAATGTGGAAACGCCTTCCGACCTCGGTAATTGAAAATTTTCTTCCATTTACCAAAAAAAATGGGCTGCAATGAGCTGCCATTCTGTGCCTTTTGTGTTTCTTCTCACTCAAAGATCTAATACAACGTGGGCGACCTGAGAATGCCATCCTTGAAATATAATTACCAAATTTACTCTGACTCCAGTGGCACTGAGCCACACAGTCTCGGCTTGTGATAAAATGGCTTAAAACCACCCGGTCGTTCTCCATGTTAACGAATCAGACAAATAACTTCTCTTTGACACAAAAACAATACTTTAAATCAGTATTTCTAAACCTCTCAGTACTTGCGACCCAATTTTCAATCATAATTTTCATCGCGCCCTCTCTCATACAATAATAATGTATTTTTAATTTCGTATTGATAAGTAATTATTAAATACATTGTGCAGCACTGATACAATCCTATTTATATGTGTATTATATCAGTATAAAAGTGTATTTTATTTTTCGATTTTGTCAGTATGTATTTTGTTTCAATTTCCTTTCAGTAAATTAATCAATTTTTTAATAATATTTTCTTTCTGATATGCTCGCGCCCCCATTTAGTGTTATCACGCCCCCCTGGGGGGCGCACCCCACAGGTTGAAAATCGCTGCTATGAATTCAAAAATTAAACATTATATACATTTTTAATTAATTAACTGTTTTGTCTTTTTTCTATCTAATTAGATAATACCTTTTATATTGGGAATATGTTACCATTTTGATTTAACTGAAGGCAGATAGAATATTTCGTCGCTTAGCGAGCAACACCGCCTATCTCAATTTTTTGAAATTTCAAAGAGGAAGAATTCAATTTTTCACAACCAATAACGAATACTTCTGAATTTTTTAAACATCTAATATGAATATGAGATCGCATATTCCTATCTGTTGTGAAAAAAACCCCAAAAATATTCGTTATTAGTTTCGAAAAATTGAATTCTTCCTCTTTGAAATTTGAAAAAATTGAGGTAGGTGGTGTTTCTTGTTAATAGACAATTTGAGATGTTTATAGCATTCAGATAATAGCCACATTCCAGTTTATAAGTTACGAAATATGACACACGTATAACGCAGGGCAAATCAAATAAAAAGTTAAAAGGTTCTTTTTTATCAAATATTCGAATACAAAAACATACAGAAGAAACAGAATAAGTAAACAATAGCGATAACAATACACCTTTTTTGCGCGCCAAAGCAGCAGCATCCAGTAATTACATCAACAGTATTGTCCATAATTAACTAACGAATTACTATAGAATCAAACAACCAAAATTATGCTTTAATAGAAATTAAAACGCATTAAAAGAAAGAAATTAGAATGAAAGAAATGGAAGAGGACTCGAATGGCGAAGGCCACTCGCCATCGGAATTCTAATATGGATAAATTTTCTGTCAAGGGAATGACTACATAGTCAAAAATTATTCCCTCTGTGGCCTGAATTTATCCAATAACTGAAATAAAGGAAAGAAACTTTTTAGAAAAAGAAAAAAACAAAATAAAGTTTTTCTTTAGGCGCTCAAAAAGCTGTATTGTTATCGCTATTGTTTACTTCTGTTCTTCTGTATTTTCTTTTTTTGTATTCAAATATTTGTCTTTTGTATTTTATTGGAAGTTGCAGCATTTTTGCACCATTCTATCTAATACAAAGTTTAATTTTTTATATTTTTTGTTAAATTATTTCACTTGTACTTGTTTTTTTTATCAAGCTTCATGAGAATATTTCTTGAGAAAAATCTGCTTTCCGTACTAACGACATTTTTTCAAACAAATTGAAGCTTAAGGCACACATTTTGTATGGTGTATGACGATTTATATTTCATAAAATCAGCTTTCCAATTTTATTTATGATTTTATAAGAGCAACACTTAAAAAGTCTGTTTTACCTTACCTTTTGGAGGGCTTTGTAAAATATGTTTCATAGAACGATCAGTTGGTTGAAAATGTCATGAAAAGTGAGATTCATTTTTCACCAATTCTTTCGCGAAGTTTTCTTTCATTTTTCTTTCTTTCTTTTTTTAAAGTTTTATCGAATGCGAAGTGTACAAAGATAAAGTGTTGTAATCGTCAAAATATCCGATTTCGAAGTTCCCTCAATCTCTATGTTTTAGAATTCCTGATTCTGAAAAGGCCATTTCTTGAATTATGGCAATCCTTTTGTGGCTAGGATAACGCGAAAACGCAACAGGCTACACTAATAAAATTCCATAGGTGTTATTTCCCAAAATTGCAGCTAAATAAATGAAATTTGGCGCGTGGTTTTCATTACAAAAATTGTAGATATGTATTAAATTTTGACTAAATCCTTCGACGGTTAGACTGTCCGTTTGTTTGTCATCCCGTGTGTCTCGTGTAACTCGAAAATACAACCAGCTATATAAATAAAGTTGGTTATGTGATTTTAACACCAAATTGCAGATCTATTTACAATTTTGGACCAAATCGGTCAATAAGAATTTCAAAATGCATACTCGATTCTCTTTACAGTATTACGAAGATAAACAGAAAAACGCATCATAATGTATAAGTGTACAAGAAAGTCGAGGGGAGAACTCCCGATGGTTTGCCACGGTAATGCAGTTAAAATGCGAAAATGGTTGCATAACCGGCATAAATTTATAAATATTTTCTTCTTCTTTTTTCCTCAGTAAACTAATGAAAACCGCGGTGGAAGTTGTTTATTTAGGTGACTATAGGTTCAGCGATAAAAATTAGCTCCCTAGACTTTAGTGCATGAATTAAAACTCTAAATTTTTAAAATTTTCTATTCCAGAAATCTTGATTCATAACTCTTGTGATTATGATTAGTTGTCCTTAAATGACAAATTAAATCACTTTTACATTAGATCGCTTTAGAAAAGTCATTAAATATATATATAATTATGCTAACTAACTATTAAATATATATAACATGACAAATATGTACATAAGTACAGATTCTATAATCTTTTGTTGGATTGGTTCTGAGACACAATACTTTACAATTTATTTAGAACTCAAATCTCAAAGGCGAGAAAGACACACGCAAAAATTTTCGCGCTCCATAACATTTCAATATCAGCTATATTTAGTAGAAAAGAAAGAAAAGTTGAATCGTTCCAAAGAAATGGGTTGAAAAAAAGAAGTTATCTACAGTCGAATTTCTCTTTCTAGAGACATTCATTCATTTGTGGAAATGGAAGAAAGCTCTTTCTTTCCATCGGAACACCAAGGACAATTTCATTCCTTTCCTTAAAGCGAACGAATAACAAATTTAGTTTTCGACCTTTTGAGCTAAGCCATTATTAAATTACTTTCGAAATGCTTCCGCTCGACGATTTATATTTCATCTTATAAGTGACCACGTCTCCTGGAAGATTCTGGGATGTTGGCTGTCGAGCGCGCGGAAGCTATTGTGTCGACAGGAAGTTGGATTTGTTTACGAAGAAAAAATATTGGCCTCCGACGTCAGCTCAAAAATCAAATGCCACTGTCTTCTAGTTCTTAAAATCGTCCTTCCCGTCCATATGGGAAGTTTTTTAAGCAAACATAATTTTGCTTTGTTTAACTTTTTTAAAGAGTTTTTATATGTGAAACGTGTTTATTTAAATTATATTTGGTTATTACTTTTTTATAATGAGATGAGTTTGAAAATAAGTTTAATATTATTAAATTCCATAATAAGTTTCATAATAAGAAAATTTCATAGTTAAGTTTTTGATCTATACGATCGGAGAATAAAAGTGTAATGCTATTCTGTTTTCTATTGTCAAAGTTTTCCAATCCTTAACGTGCGCGATATCTTTGCTGAAAGAATACAATGGGGGTCTTTTTCATAATGTCATGTCAAATGCTATTTTGAAATTCAGTCGTTTCTTGAAGAAGGAAATGTTGCAACACTCATTTGTTCAATTCGACAGAATGGCAACAACGTTTACCACTTGATAGTGGCGTCAAGGTAAATTGACTCCATGTCTGAAATCCAGTAAAACCAAATTATTTGCATTTCATTTATCGTTAGGCTTAATATGGAAAAAGTTAAATTGTATTTCCAACCATTATGAGATGCTTTGCATTTATAAATGTAATATATCATAAACTAGCAGCCTTCGGCGACCAGCTTGTTCGCCAGGAATATAATTTCAATTAAATATTTAATGCATAATTTGATATCCTCGATTCCCGTCATAAAGTAATTTTAAATTTCATTTGTGATAGGCATTTTACCCATGTTCTTTCAGCAGTCTTGCACTTCTGGCTCCGAGTTCGGGGTATATAGTGAACATAAGTAGCCCTGCGCCTGTTCATGGAAGTCCCTAAGGGTGTCAAACAACAGTCTGTGTCATGTAACATCCAATTGCGCGCTGTCGGTATCAACTTCACTCTCTTATTTCGCTTGGAAAAAATGCATTCGATTTAAAAATTAAAATGGCGCGACACATTTTACTTCCAGTAGCATGTTAGCTGGATGAAAATATACCTATTAAAACATAGCATTAAACATTAAGATATTACCTTAGCTTTCAACAATGGAAGAGAAACACGCAAATAAACGTTTGTTTAAACAATGAAAATGGTTTGGATTACGTTGGAACAATGAAAAGTGTTGTAAATTATGCCAAAAAATATTTTTAAAAATCTATTAAAATTAGAGAAAAATTCGTACGACAACTTAATTGATATCATTGAAAAGATTATTTTTTAAATTTTCAGACGGTATAAAAATAATTTTTGTGCTGCAATATGTTCGAACTTTATTAAGGAAAAACGCCAAAATTTAGTTTAATTTTTAACTAATTAAAATTCGAATTAAAATTTCAATAAAACAGCTCCGAGGTGCACATTCCCACCTCTTCAAGGTATCTTTGTGTCAAATTTCATTGCTCTAGGTCTAGCGGTCTGTCCTGTAGAGAGCCAACATACACACTTTCTCCTTTATTATTAGTAGAGATACAAATGCCCTGTATGATCCTGTTTCATGGATATCCCGTCAATTTTCTAATATCGTAACTAACTTCATATTTCTAAACATAACTTTTCATCGAATTTTTAAAATGTATTTGATTCGAAATGAAAATTTCTAACTCTCAGACAAAGTGTTTTTTTTCTAATAGAAACTAGAATATTTGGTTTCCCATGAATACATTTTAATACTTCTGTGAATCTCGAATTAACTGGTAATGCTTTCCTTTTTCATAAATATTTGATTATGAAAGATATCAAATATTTATGATGACACATAAGCAGAGAGAAACATGATAAATTTTTAAACTTTGTCTTGTTAGTAAAAAGTGAACTATTATAAAGTTTTAATAATTAGAAAAATCGGATGGGAAAATCATTAATAAGGTAGAGATTGTTAAAATTCAACAAAACCATGAAAGTAAAACATGACGCGCGCGCGCGTACGTACAGAAAGATTAATGACTTTTCTACTAAATAAAACTTTAACCGTAAAAATATAATAAAAATGTATTAGTTTATATGAATATACAAGCAAAGAACACAAAAGATTTCTTTAAAAAAAGACACAAAAAGTTTCTGCGAGTTGAAATTAGAGGGGGGGGGGGTGATCTTCTTTCGAACATTTTCAAATGATGACATTGTTGCGTTTAGTATAGTTTCAAAGTGAAGAGAATCGAGTAAGCATTTTGGACTTCTTATTGTTAGCCGATTGGGACTAAAATTTGATACAGCTCTACAATTTTGGTGTAAAAGAAATCACCCATAAAATTCATCTATTTAACTTCTGAGTTTTCCCGTTGAAATACACACGAATAGACAGATTGACAGACAGTTAACCAGTTGATGTATTTAGTCCAAAATTTGATACAGATCTTAATTCTGGTGATAAAACCACAGGCAGAATTTCATCTATCTACCTCTTCGCGATTCTAACTTATCGTGTTCACACGTACACGGATGGACAGACAGATCTTCCGCAGATATATACAATTTTGACGTGAAGTACGCATTACATTTGTCTAGCTGGTTTCGTTCTGTAGTCATCATCAGGAATGGCGTTAGAGTTCGCCCACCGGGGGGGGGCGCGGTCTCTCCGACAGGAAGGCCACAAAGGGAGAGAAGTAATGACGACCCT
Source organism: Araneus ventricosus (assembly GCA_013235015.1). Classification (NCBI taxonomy): domain Eukaryota; kingdom Metazoa; phylum Arthropoda; class Arachnida; order Araneae; family Araneidae; genus Araneus; species Araneus ventricosus. Next base: position 511 of record BGPR01001967.1, on the reverse strand, counting down.
CTTAAATTTTCACCAGATCTTAATTTATCTACTGGCTGAATAGCCCGTTGCGTGACTGGGTTGCAAAAATTGGCCCAGACGCACAGTGGTGAAATATGTGAAAAAGTTGGACAAAATTGTGAAATATTAAAATTATATAATTATTTGTGTTAAGAAATTTAGGATGTGTTGGGTAGACGTAAGAATGAATTAAGAAATTCTCAATTAATGAGAAGATTTAAAGACCATTAAACAGTTCTTACACTATAATCATTAGAAAAATAAATAAAATAGCAGCAGTTGACTTCCGCGCTCATGCAGTATTGCCTTCATTCACGGTTCAGCTTGTCAACCACGAGATCTACTTGCAATTTAAATTTCTCTCGGATTATTTTTTTAACATTTCAACAGTATTTTTATTCTCTCCCCTCCCCTTCGTTTGCCATTTGCATAACGTAAATCTATATGGAAAATATAAAAAGCACTAGAAGAATCTAATCCGGAAATCTAGCGTGGACAGTCAGAGCTGGTA
>BGPR01001966.1:124390-202379 GCA_013235015.1 Araneus ventricosus | reverse complement strand
TTCAGATATTTTATTTTAAAAGAACACTCGCAATTGCAATTAGTTTAGTTTAATTATATTAACGCCCCGTTTTGAAGCAACACGAGGGATATTTTGGGACCTATCTCGTAATTTTGAGCCGAGGTCAGATGACGAGTGTAGTGGCTTTCCATGTGTGTGATATGATATTTAGTTCAATGATAATCCAGTTTGTCTTTTTTTGATTTATTCACAAAACACACACATATAAACACCATTGCGACAAAACACATAAAATATAAACATCACATAGCTTAGAGCTCGATTAAATCCACACCCGCCTGGGGGCAGGGTCAGAAGGTATCTGAGGGTGAATCCCTTCGGGCGTGGGGATGAAAGTTCTATTTTTCCCTTTCTAGGGATTGCTGTAGCCAAGTTGCCACAACGAGGACGACACCTGAGCTTTCAATCCTCTCTCCAAGCTACCGAACCACACCTACTGGTTGAAATTTGATTTAGCGCGCAGCGGGCCTCATGTAGTGGAATCGGGTTTCGAACCTGGAATCCTCCAATCCCGAAGCCAAGACCTTGCCTAGCAGTTGCAAACTTCATGGCATCCATAGATTACTGTCCTCGACCCTCTCCTTCAGGCTTCTTCTTAAACCTAGGCGTTTTTTGCAAAGTTAAATATATGTTTTATTCACATGGTCCATACTTCCCGATAATTTAAATAAAGTAAGCTAAATAATAACTCTTGTTTCATAATTTTATTCTTACTTGTAGAAGTGCAAGGATTCGTCAAAAAATATACGAAGCAACCGCTTTAAGATTCAGAAACAAAGAAAATTTACTGAAGAACGACATAAAGCAGTTATGTCAACCAGCTACACACGGCAGTCCGATGCTATGGCTGTACTGTAGGCATAATAATGGGCTGCTATCTACTGGCAGGCCCTAGAAACACTAGGTCGCCCATACTACCCTCCGTTCCCCTAAAGATCGAATTTTCACTCACTTCATGATGTGCTAGAGCTTTGAAATTTGTACAGTAATGCGTTCTCGATGACAAGCCAATCAAACAGATGAGAACGGAATCGAAACGAAAAACGGAATCGAATATACTATTTCAATTTTTTCAGAACTTAATTATTAGTCAATCGATTGATTTTAATTAATTAAATTTTGATTCCATAAAGGTGGCGCCACCTGGTAGTGAATTTTGGAAAAAAAACTTATTTCAAGATTCTATAATATGAATAACAATGACTAAAATAAAGACTAAAAAGTAAAGAATAATTAAAATAAAAATAATTTCTACTTTTTAGTACACTAATGAAGATATGATTTAAAATGCTGTCTTTATTGAATTTATTTGTCTCCAGAACTAATTAATACAAGTTCCATAAAAATTGATGGTTAGTGATGATTCGGTAATGAACACCGTCTTTAGATGGATTACGTTCGTTAGCCAACCGTCTGCTGTAAATGAAAGGTAATTTAGAACAGCTTGAATTGTCCAAGTCTGTACGAATAAAAGCCCTAAAATGCAACGTAGACTGCATGTCTTTAGATGAAGATCATCGTTTCGAAATTGCGCAAATCCATTCAGGGATTCCAAGCCTAAGTCTCGATGAATAAAAGGCCTAAAATACAACATAGACTGCATGTCTTTAGATGAAGATCAGCGTTCCGAAATTGCGCAAGTCTATTCAGGGATTCCAAGAAAGACATTTTTGTCTGGGTCTAACGAGTTGGACTCAATTTCAAGTACACTGACTCCGACGAACGATGACTAAAGCAGATAGTGCTGCAAACTGCGTCGGATTTCATTACTGCGCTAGGAGTAACTCGGAAAAGCTTCGGATGATGGATCTTTTGTCAAATAATATTATGATTTCCTGATAAAGTGTTGGCAAGTCTGAGTATATTCGAAACATTTGTTTATGTGAACATTTATAAACATTCTACTCAGCTACAACTGAAACATACAATTTCATACAATCCATCAAAAATTGTGGGTGGGCTGAAATTTGTATTAAACGGTAAACGGACGATTGTTATCAAGATGTATATGCGTAATTTGACAAGTTTTAAAATCTTATAATGAAACGTGTGTATAACGGAATTGAAACAAATTAACATTCAGGGGGAAATTCCATATTTTTCACTTAGGTATTTTCAGTCTTTACCAGAAAGTCAAGGGGGAGGAGGGGAACTCTCCCACTGGTTTATTCGAGCTTTCATAAGTGAAACTATGGAAAGTTTTCTGTTTTGTCATTTAGGGCTTATGTGAAACTTCTGCTATACCGACCATCGTCCGGAGTGATGCTTCGTCAAAGGGATTCTTCGAAATTTCGGCACTCTGTTTGAAGATTTTAATTAACGTTTAAAGAGGAGCTTTTTTAAATAATGGCTGAAGGATACTTTGATGTCCCTATTGTTGTAGCTGTCAATCTATATATTTAAATAATATGGTAAAACCTTCAGACAGTTCGCCAGCCCCAACCACTCGACGGATTTCGATAATTATTATTTCATATGAAAGAGACATCTAGATATGTCATCAAGGGTCGTCTGCCCCCCATCACCCCCATTTTCGGACGAAATCGAAAAAACTTATAGAGAATATATGATGGAATAATGTTTTTTCGATTGCGTTCGAAAATGGGGGTGATGGGGGGCAGGCGACCCTTCATGGCATATCTAGACGTCATAAGCGTTCATAAGAGATACAAATTGTCGAAATCCTTCGAGTGGTTGTGGCTGGCGAACTGTCTGAAAGTTTTACCATATTATTTTAAATATATAATGGTTGCCTCATTAAAGGATGCCGATGCTCCGTGTTGAAAGGGTACGCGTTCTAAGCCCCTGGAACTTGCTATGCTGGAAAAGGGCATTACAACATGAACACTACATTAAACTTCGATATTACTGAGAAAATGGTAGGCCTAAGTGGAAAATAATAATTTCCTATTTAGGTCTTCTATTTATTTTTTAGAACAATTAGGAAATGTAAAAAAAGAAAAATTCAATTTTTAACTTAAAGTCTTAAGTTATTTGAAATGTGAAACAAATATGTGTTTTGCGTCAGGGCCATCTGTCGAATTAACTTCTTACAACAGTTTTCTTTTTTAATTTTATGGGATCAATTCCTTTGATGTCCCACATGGAAAAGATAATTCTACATGCCATATAACATCTAACTACATTTTGTCTTACGCTTTGCCGTGCCGCCATGTCGTTTTTCCTACTTCAAAATGTGCAATAGATTCCAAAATCAAATCGGTACGACTCACTTCATACATATCAAGAATTGACTCAATAACAATTTTTATCACTATTATCTTCATTAGAGTCAAAACTTAATTCTCTATATTTAGCTAAAAAAAGAAGAAAAATTAACCAATTTCCAGGTCAATTCATGATAGTTTTAGTTAAAATCTAGCATTATTTCTTATTATAATTATTCAGAAATTAAGGTAAAATTGATTTAGTTGGTAGTTTAGGTTTCACATGTTGGTATTCATTGCGAAGGAAAACGAAAATGATGATATTTAATTATGGAGTTATTAGGAACCATACTAGATTCCCATGTAATCCTGCGGATAGCAATTGATTCTTTCATATTTAAAGAGCTATAATTATTGTTGTTTTTGTCTTCAGAATTGGTGATCGGAATTGTCACACCGTTCTGGTTTCTCTGTATGCAGAAAAAATCTTATGGTAATAAGAATATAGGATATATAGGATAATTCAGAAGTGCTGGGCAATTCAAAAGTCAATAATTCGCAAAGTAATGAAGATAGAATAATACTGTTTGTACGGAAAGGACGGAAATGAAACCGTATTTTTTTGCTACGAAACCAGGATTTATTGGCAGCATAGTTTACAATTTAAGCACCAGACGGTTTTGCAATTGCCGGCGATATGCGCTATATAGGATAAGAAAATGTCGAAGAAACTGTTAACAAGCTTTCAGTGTGTCTTCTCCGATTTGGAGCACATCTGTTGGATGAGGAACCACGATTTTCGCATCATTCAACTCCACTTTTTTATGGTATGACAGAACATGAGTAACAGAAGTGTAGTTTAATGTTATTTCTTGTCCAACAATTATGAAAAATATTGTCCATTGCCTGAAAGCTGAGTTCGGGCGACACATTGAATGTCTGTGAACCGTTTCTCGGACCATTGTACCAATTTGCAAAAGAAATCCGATTTCATTTCCATCCTTTCTAAGCAAACGATATCTCTCACGTTTTATTCGCTTACGAACTATTAATTTTTGAATTGGCCTCGGACTTCTGAATCACCCTGTATTTCGCTCGTAGTGGCCTTGTTACAGAGTTTTTAATTCGAGACCCGATGTCATCAAAAGATCCGACGTGTACGTTGCTCCAGTGATATTAAGTCCGTTGAGGTCAAACAACTTTCCGTTGGTGAAATTTGAAAGGGGACGTCATTGGACTACGGGTCAAAATGACGTCCGCCCCCAAATAGCGAAAAACAAGTCGTTAAACTAAACAAGGAAAATACAGGGTTGGCATAACTGATTCATCGGGTTTCAAAACACTGTGTATTGAGAGGTATATGACCTACAAAGACGGGTGATACATGACAAGATACATACACTCCCCAAATTTAAAAGCCAGCCTCGTGGCTCGCGTGCTCGCTAGATACCAGGCATGCAGCGGCACTGTACAAGATGGCGGCAATGCAGGAGAAGAATTTTTGTGTGTTGGAATATCCGAAGTGTTCTTTTGTTACGAGCGTTCAGCGTGCATTCCTACGCAAATACGGAAAAACTGCATCTGGTCATTTGCAGTATGTACCAGAAACTTGGTGAGTGTATGTATCTTTTCATGTATCACTCGTCTTTGTACGTCGTATACTTGTGAATAAACAGTTATTTGAAATCCGATGAATCATTTAGGCTAACCCTGTATTTCGCACGAAAAAGTTTTTTCGACCTATGAAAAAATTTCAGAGCTGAATGCATTCTAATCTTCCCTGATAATAAACCAAATTTGAATTTCTACACTACCCATCGAAGCTCGGAAACAGAGGAATCATATCTGGACAACTTCCAATTATTCTTGTTGTTTAATCTTCACAGCGCAAATCTCCTACAGCATTCGCTTATCACCGTCTAAATCAAGCCTTTGTTATACGGTGGCTCATTTTTCTCGAACATTAACAATGGGCCTTAAATGATGATTCTAAATGCGCGACTAAAGAGTTCTTCCGCTGGTACTAAACGCTTCCAAGACTCGGTTTTTCAGACACAATCTGCATTTAAGTTGAGTAATTATAGTTTCGTTGATTGCGTCAACAATTTCCGCTAACGCCCTGAAGTTTAGAGAGCCAAACGTCTTGGCTCTCAATCTACTTGCTAAGTTTACTAAGGCTTGGTTCAACTATCAATCTGTACTTCGAGCCAGGATCTCTACTATAATTTCTGCATGATAAAACTCTGCAAAGAATTAGTTTCGATATATTAAAGTTCCATTTTGAAGCAATAAGAGGGACACTTTGAGATGGACCTCGTCATTTTGAATCGTAGTTCAGATGATGGGGACACACTTGAGTTGACAAATCCCTCTCTAACCTTTCATGTCACATCAGTGAGAAGACATTCAGCCCTCGATTTCAGATTTAACGTACACCAGGCTTACAAACACGGAGGATCTTTGCCGAAATCGGGCTTCGAACTTGGATCCCTCCAGGAAGAAAATCTATTTTCTTCAACATCCTGCGATTTTCGCAAACTAATGTGTTTACTTAGCACTACTTTAGCGTTGAATCATATTATACAAATAACGCTTTGCATGTAAATAACACTTCGCTTGGTTCAACTGTATTTAAACATGTTTGCAAAGGTTGTATCTAAATAGTGATTTTTTAAAAAAATTGGCAGTTAGAGTGTTAATATAAGACCAGCTTCGGAAAGAATTCGAATAGAGGGCAAGAAATGAAATATTTCATGAAATAAAGTTTCTTGGCACACAAAGAGTATCTGCGTTGTATTTATTAAATATTTTTAGTCAAAATCACAAAGCAAGATAATTTTCATCATGTATCAACATGATGTTGTGATGGTTGGAGGGAGGATGGCGTCTAAAAATGCGTGGACAAGAAATAAGAAAATACAAATTCCAGTTGGTGGCGGAGCATGGCAATTCTAACCATGCGAACGCTTTAGACCAAGTGGAGCTTTTATTCTTATTGATTTTATTTGATACATTATCTTATAATAATGATGTCTAAAATAAGCAACGAATACATTTGCTATTTCCTTTCAAAATTAAATCTCCTGCAGTCAAAGGTGTTTTCACAAATTGTATATCTGATGAAGGTAATTGGCATCTTAAAATAACATCGGAAGAAACAACGTTTTATCCGTGGAAGTATGTGCAATTAAGTTCAACTACAAACCAGAAGCACAATAGAACTAGGCAAAAAGATACTCCGTAATGATTATACATAGATAAAGGCTGACAGGTGGATAAATGTCATCAGTTTGATGGTTTTGAAGGTCCTTATTCCATCAGAAATTTTACACTGTGATGGATTTTCAATATCTTCTCATGAGTGTGCACAGTATGATAAACAATTTACAACCAAAATATGTGTCCTTGTAAATGAAGGACACGCTAAAGGTAACTTGAAATTTGCCGAAGCCGATTCGAATTGTTTATTTAACGTGAAAATGTTTATAGGCTGTAAACTATCTGTAAATTGCGTGATGCTTCATGGATTTTTTTATATTCATTTCATGGATTTGAAAAAGGGGTTTTGGGGATTTTCAGCTACAAAGGCTATTACCCCCTATTCATTCCAAAGTTCTTTTCAATCCGTAATGAAAAAAGAAAGAAAAATTGCCATAAAAAAGATGATCTAGAACGATTGCCAATCTGATTCGGTCAAGACAAAAAATAAATGGCGCCCTCCTAGAAGGGCTTCCAAATTCCCCGTGATGCTTCGTGCGAGATGAGACATTTATTCAAAACACTCTACAATGCAGGCCGTTGGACTTGGAGCTATCACATTTGGTACTTAGCTACTTCTAAGGTACTATTTGTATACTAAGAAAGGGTTTTTGAAATTTTAAATAAATTTTTAATTAATTAAAAATTAATCAAAATTTTGAAGATTTTCTTTAATAACTTCGGGGCATATTATCGCACAAAAACAATTTTTGCACTACTTTAAAATTTAAAAAAAAATTCGCTTTTCTAATACCTATGTACCAATTTTATTTCCATGCAGCTTGTTTTTTAATTTTATTGAAAATTAGTTTTAAACACAATTTTTTGACAATGCTTTTCCTTTATATAACTACGTGCAACAAAATAGCAAGACTGTCAATATTGATTCTTATTGAAAGTAATTAATTAATTATATTGATATAAATTAATTCATATTGATAGTATAGGCAATCAATATGAAATTTTTAATAGCTCTCGTAAGACTAAGCAAAAATAAATGTTAGATTTTTCAGTTTGTTACCAATTAATACTTTAGCATATTTCAAATCATTGGATACTTTTTAAAAATGATAATTTCTCAGGCTCACATTCTTGCTGTAAATTACTTAGTGCAAAAATTCGAATTGAGGTTTTTGTGAAACGGATGGGTAAGGGACTGGATACTTTCTATGACGAAAGTGAAAAAGAATGTTTGATAGTTCTTTATTTGACTAACAGACGGTTTACAAGTGACAAGCCGCTTACAAGTTACAAAAACGCTTACAAATGTACGTTGTGCTGTCAGGCATTCAGCAAAACAGCTGACAGACGAGACATAACATCTTTCACAAGATTAAGCAACATTTTTTGCGGTATAGCAGACACATGTTGGCGGATGGCATCTTTCAATATTGGTAATGATGACGGTTAGTCGTGGTACACTTCTGACTTCAAGAATCCCCAAACCAAAAGTCTCTAGGTACCAGATCGGAAGTCCTAGGAGGCCATACGCGTAGAAAGGATCAAATGATAATACAATCCTCCCCAAATGCTAAGCGTAGAAGGCAGCAGCAATGTCCAACTTATATAAAGATGACTGTGTGAAATGCCTGTCGCATTGCAGTTCTGGAATGATGTTCTATAACGATGCTGCATAGCATTCTTCAATGACAGAAACTGTTTTTAAACACGATCCTGTGATTTCCTCGAAAAAATGGACCTATTAAGAAATCAGCGGTGAAGTAACACAAGACATATTTTGGTCGAAAACTATATTCTTTTTTTTTTTGCTTTCGTCATAAAAATTTAGCTTCCTTTCCATTCGTTCGGTGCAAACCTTCTTATCTTTATTCGTTTTCGAATTATAAATTTTTAAAATTTTCCAGACTTTCGAAAAGTCCAGTATTTAATCCAGTATTTTTAATTAACTATAATTCACTGTGTAACACTCTATCAACTGTTAGTATTTGTTTTCCATTGTATTTTATTGCCCTTACATTTTTTTTATTTTCTAAATGTAACTAAGATCTTTAAAACTCATTGATAAATTATTCATTCGCCAATTATTTTTTTATAAATTGTTTATTTGTGCAAGATTTGATTTAAGAATGTTTAAAAGTTTATTTTCTATTCTTTAGTAACGTTTGGTCTAGTAGCAGTTAAATTCATTTTATAAATACACGGAATTTAATTTTTAAATTAATTTTTCTGTTTTAAATTCATGGAACTACATTGTGTCACAAAATTAATTTATTAGTTTGCTTTAGTGGTAGCGTCATTTATCGTTTGCTTTTTTTTCTCTCTTATAAAATAGCATTTTTTTCTTTTATGATTTCCTTTGCTTTTCGTTATCGCTTGTTGTATTCTAAATCCAATTTTATAACAGTAAACCTAGAAAATGTTGAAATTTAGAATATTATTTGTAGAAGCTTCTGAAAGTTCGTTAGTTAATTCTGTTGACCGATCAAGCTTTTGCATGATGTTAAAATTATTGCTTTCGGAGAAAGTCGCTTTATTTCTTGCTGTCTAGAAAACGAGTAAGTATATTTTAGTGCATTATTCTACGCTAATTATTTCTGCAATATTAAATCATGATGCGCTTATTTTTTGACTGCATTCTTTGAAAAATAAATTTTAGAACATATTATTTTCAGTTAATATTTGACGAATTCTTTTTTAAAATTCTGACGGATTGTTTAGATTAAGTATTGTTTGATATTCATCTTCGTAGAATGGGCAGAATTCTGTAAATACGAATATTAGATAACATTAAATTTAATAGATAATTTATGATCACATTATAAACGTAAAATAAATTCAAATTTTGGATCTGCAGCACGATATTGAACTGCTGCCTGAAATTCGAAGCACAATCCTTTTACTGTTTAGAATAATTGTTTATTTTTACTTTATGTTATTTCCTTGATAATATAATTCTAGCTCTTATATTAGAACTTTAATTGTGTTTTTTTAACATTCAAATATTGTCTAATTTACTTGATATAGTTTTCTTATCTGTTTGCTTTAAAATCAGAATCATTTCTGTTCGTTAGCTTAGTTAATTTTGTTTATATTATTTATTAGGCTGCTTTTTATTTTTCATAATTTAGAAAATACTAGTATGTTGAAGTTAGTAAGAAGTTAGAAGTGTGTTTTGCTTAGTAAGTACCAGTGTGTTCAAACACGTTTCTACGTCTAAAAGAGCACAGTGTACAATATGATATAGGCTTAAAACTCCCTTGGTATTTGCATAATCTATATTTTTAATAACTTGGGATTGCTAAGTGTAAATTTGAAAAAGTTTTCATGTGACAATCGGTATTTTCGTTTGCATTAGAACAGCCAAAAGTTGAACAAAAACGCATCTTTTCCATTAAGAAAGTTTCTGCAAAATGAAAACAAACCCAAACTCATCACACATCATGCGATGTTGGATGATAAATGCAGAGCTACGTTTGCCATGTAACATCTCAGTCACATGAATGGATTTTGTAATGATTATAATTTAATTCTATCCATGAATAACGAAAAATATGTAGGAATTAAGTATAAATTAATTTTTTTCGTAATGAAATGAAAATAATATTATCTTATTGAAACATTTGTAATATCTTATCGTTCTTTATATTAGAATTAGTATAACCACACCTAAATGTATTTAAACACTTTAAAAATGTTTCATAATTTTGTAACATTTCCGTCCAGAACAAATATTTCAATATATTGTTTTAGACAGAATTTCACTTAGTTTTTCTTTAAATCTTTCTATTAATTTTTATAAATTAACTGTATACCAGGCAACATATTAAAAATATCTTACAGAATGTGTGATCACTTACTGAAATTTTTTAAGTCACAATGATTTAAAATTATTTACACTTTTTAACTAAATAACAAAAATTAGACATTTTTGCTAAATTTTTTAATAATTTTTACCTGTGAATTTAAATAAAATAAAAATTGATAAACAAAATAGCAAAGTACCCAAAACTACACAAAATGGCCACAAAATTAAATATTTAAAAAAATTGTGATGAAATCATATCAAGTCATTATTGAATTTCTGAAATCAGTTACTTTTTTAGAAAAGAAAGCAATTAATCTAGTGAAATAATGGCCTGAAATACTAAATACAGTTTTCTCATAAAGACTATATACTTATTTTTGAGCACAAGTTTGCTTCTAAACATAAAAAATTAATGTTTAAGCATTTAAATATATCATTTTAAAAATAAGCATAAAAATAAGTGTTAAAAACTCATAAAATTGTAATGCCATCCCAATTCAGACTGACCCAACATATGAATTTGGGAATTCCTTAACACTTTGACTACTAACTACGAGATAACTCGTAGTTGGCAGTCTTTCCAAGACGCCGACTATTATGAGTTACCTATTGAAATTTTACTATATTTAGGATTAAAAATAATATATAAACTCGTAGTTGGCGGTCTTTCCAAGACGCCGACTATTATGAGTTACCTATTGAAATTTTACTATATTTAGGATTAAAAATAATATATAAACTCGTAGTTGGCGGTCTTTCCAAGACCCGACTATTATGAGTTACCTATTGAAATTTTACTATATTTAGGATTAAAAGTAATATAATATGATTGTATCAGATTGGCTTCCGGTACCGAAGGACTGCAATCTGCCTTGCCAGCCAACGTATTAAGAATCATGAACGATGAAAACAGACATGATGTCAGAGCACAATATAGAACAATGTGCAGATGGATGTTAGATTCGTTAGATTTTTCCCTAGAATTATATTTTTATAAAAGGTTCATTAGTGCAAGATTTGATTTAAGAACGTTTTAAAATTTATCTTCTCGCTTCTTCATTATAGTAATAGTTAAATTCAATTTATAAATTCTTGAATTCATGAATACTTTAATAAATCGAATTATGTTTTAGATTTGCGGTATTACAAAATTTAATTGAATATCACTTGCTTTAGTGGTTAACGTTATTTATCGTAGACTGCCGAAAGCTTGCAATCTGCCAACGTGCCATCTGCAATCAAAGTGTTAAGAATCACGAACGATTAAACGATAAAAGCAGACGTGATTTACATTTGATTTCACTGTCAGAGTACAATACAGAACAATGTGCAATTGGCTTTGGCATATGCGCAGTTAGGCATGTCAAGTGGCACGTAAACTGATTCCATCTTATTGAATACGGCTGTAGTTAGGCTTAATCATTTGAATATGCATTTTCAAGTTTAAGTCACTTTTTTTTGGCCTAGAGTTTTGCTTTAATTCTCATAGAAAATATTTTTTACATACTCTACAGGTATTAAAAATGTCCCGATGTAGCATTTATTTCATGTTTACTGGTAAAAATTTGTTAAAAATAAAATGGTAATCTGCAAGTCTAGTGAGTATTTTGCACTTTATGACATTTTTTCCCTACATTTCATTCTTTCACTTCCGAGCAGTGGCGAACCCGGGGGAGGGGGGCTATCGGGCTGCAGCCCCTCCAGAGCTAAGTCAGAATTCTTGATTTTATTTAAAATCACTACAATTATTTGTTCTTAATTTCGCTGTTCAAATTTCGGAATATAAAAAAAATTGTAAAATGCCTACTTTACACTATTTAGTATAATAGTTGAAAACATTATAAACTATAGTTGTTAATATTATAAATTATTTAAATTAATGTGGTTTTTAACGCATTTTCTGTAAGTGCCCAAGTACATCTGTGAAGTAATTTTGGTTGTTGTCTTACAAAACGAATTTGTAAATCTATATTAATAACAAAGGAGAATGTGTGTGCGTGCGTGTGCGTGTATGTGTGCTGGCGCTCTGAAGGTCAGACCTCTGGACCTAGACCTATGAAATTTGGCAAAAACATACTTTAGAGGGTGGGAATGTGCACCTCGGAACACTTTTTTTTGCAATTTTAATTAGAATTTTAATTAAATTAATGAATTTTAATTCATTAAAAATTAAGCTAAATTTTGGCGTTGCCCTTAATAACTTCCGAAAATATTACAGCATAAAAATTACTTTTACACCTTCTAAAAGTTCAAAAATTTATCTTTTCAATGATATCAACTAAGTTTCTGTACTATTTTTTCTCTGATTTTAAGACTTTAAAAAAAATATTTTTGAACATTATTTACAACAATACTTTTCATTGCTGTAATGAAATGCAAACCTTTTTCATTGTTTAAACAAATCTTTATCTTATATTGTTGAAAGCTAAGTTAAATATCCTGACGGATTTTCTTCTCTTTTATGTCATCAAGTTTTCTGTGAAATCTGTAAACAAAGTCCTCTAAGATAGGAAGTTTATTAAGAAATAAATCCTGTTAAGTTATTATGATTATAGTATCAATGTTTTGATTTTTTTCATCAGCAAGTCTAAATCCAGCTAACATACTGCTGGACATAAAATGTGCTAGGCCAATTTAATGTTGAGATTTAATTCATATTTTGCCTTCAGAATAAGAAAGTGAAGTTGGCGCCGACAACTTGTTACACGGATAGCTACTTGATTCTTTAAGGGACCTTCATGTAGACAACGAACACAACAGATGTAAGGCTACAAAAAGAACACGGGTTAAATGTCTATCACTATTTGAAGTTTAAAATTACTTTGTTAAGGGAACTAAGAATATCAAATTGTCCATTCAATTAAAATTAAATTCCCGGCAAACAAGCTGGTCGCCGAAGGCGGCTAGTAATTAACAAAAAAAAAAAATGCATTTAAGATTAGCATAGATTTAAAGAAAATTAGATGTAGTATTCTCTCCGGAATAATGTTGAAATATTTATTTAAGCGGAAATATCGCAAAATCAGGAAACACATTTAAGTGTCCAAACACATTTGAACCGTTTGATTTTAAAAAGGGCCATCTGCAGACTCGGCTGAAATTACTTTTTTTCTTACGTGTTCGATTCCATGAAGGTAGTTGCATCGTTTAGTGTGAATCCTAAAATTCTGCCATTTACAGTCTTGTTGTAGTAAACCATCAAAGTTTCCGTATGATGTTTGAAGGGGATTCCTGCGCAGAAGACCCCTTTTAAGATCATGTTGTTTATCGCTAGATCACCAGTATACATATTACAAGAAAAAATACTTGGGCAACGACTTTTTTGGAGAAACATGACAAAAGAACAAAGGTTTAAAATTTTGGGAAATTAATTAATTCTTTTCATCATTTAAAGTACACTAGTTCTAACTCCCGAGTGCTAGTTGTAAGGATATTAATGGGACTAGGGAACATAAATTTCGTTTGAGAAACATAGAAATGAATTTAAGATCGCCCACTGTACCTATGACCACCAAGAAAACGATTATGGCTAGCAAAATGTATGATATTGGAAAAACTATAAAGTACATTCCAGAAGTCCACCATCCTTTTTAGCAAACCTACCCAGAAGATCTTCAAATGATCCTAAAGAGGACTAAAATTCATTTACTCAACTTTTTTAATATTTATTTGTATGTTTTTAAATCCGAATTTTGCTGAGAAACGTAATAATTTTAAACGTTATTTTGTTGCATTTGAGTTTAAATTTAAATTTATTAACAGATTTTGAATATTTTATTTAATATTTCCTTGAATTTTTTAAATCGACTTAATAAATTTACTTTATAAAATGTCTTTTTAGAATTAAATTTATTTGGAAATAAATAATTTTTAAATTTTATTTGAGTTTCACTCATATTCCAGGCTTTATAGTCATTTTCCCGTGACTTTTTTGTTTGAAATTTGAATTTTACTTAAAAACGAATAACTTAAAAATTTTATTGGATTCTTTCAAATGTAAGTTTGCATGCAAATAATTAATTGTGAATTTTATTTCAGTTTCCTTGTTATTCGGGCTTCTAATTATTTTTCCCTGAAATTTTTTTTCTGGTATAAATCTAAATTTAACTTAAAAAGAATAACTTTTAAATTTTATAGTATTTTGAGTTTTTAAAATTGAATTTACTTACAAATAAATTAATTTTGAATTTCAGTTAACTTTCATTGATATTCCTGGCTTTATATCCATTTATTCCCTGAAAATTTGAAATGCTCATACTATTTGATGTTAAAAGGCGACTTCTGCAAAATTTAAATTTGATCTTTTGCAAAAATTAATAATTGGAATATTTTTTGGTTGTCTTCAATAGGTTCACTTTTTACTGTGAAACATATGAGAAATATCTTGGATCTAATTTCGATGCTGTTTAGAGCCCATTCGGTTTTTTTCCACCCTGTAAAATTTTAAAAATGTCTGAAGTCCCCTTTTAAACTCAATCGATTCATTTGAGTGGGGTTGTAGGTATCATCTGAAGAAATGAACGTAGTAATTAAGGAATTATGCTATCACAATTTTTGTTTAATAATGTAAGCTCGATATCAATCTTTTCGAATTTTATTGAAGAATAATGGACTTTTTTTCGAATAGTTAATGGAGTTATTAAATATCTATTTTCGCGGATGGCGGTTCAATAAATTTTTGAACAAACGCTTTAAACGTAGCAACATTATTTTTAAACGAATTTAAATTTAAAAAATAAAAATTTCCAACAATTAATTCAAAACATTTTTGTCAGTATAATTTATTTTTAAACAATTCATACTAAGTTTTCGTTACTGGATCCTATTTATTAAGCAAAGAAAAATTTCGAAAATTCTAAGTATATCTTCATTATTTGTAAAATAGCGCACATACAGGAAAGTCAGTTGATACTCTAAATTAATAATGAAAATCATATCTCTTATAAAAATTCCTCAAATTTTCTTTTATATTCGCCTTAAAAACTGTGTAAATAGCCATGAAATTTCATCCGTGGTGGGATTTAATCAAGAAAAGGCCTCATTATTTTATTACTTAGTACAATTATTGACAGCATACTATGAGCAAACGAACAAAAAAAAAAATCCGCATTACGGATATACATCGCATACTCAATATTAGATCATCCAGCCTTGACATATATACAGTGGCGGCTCGTCAACTCAGAAACAAGCAATGCTGCAGAAAAAAACAAAAAAACACCCTCAAGATAATGTATTTTAAATAGAAATTTTTTAAAAAATAGTTTTACTCCTAAATAGCCTCAAATTTTTAATTGTAATTATCTGCATGGTATTTTAGAAAATTATGGACATATCTTTTTCCCATGAGCGATTTCTAATAAAAGAATATTGATGCTTATTAAAGTAGATGAATTTCTGTCGGGCATCATGAAAACGCAACTGAAACCAAATAACGGCGAACGAGAAACAAGCAAAGAAAAATAAATAAAGAGAGCGAAGTTCATCCTCGGTTGGGAGGGAGAAAAAAAAGAGGAACATCGCACAGTTGGCCTTCTGCCAAAGGCTGCATCGGATGCAGCTCAAACCACCGCCAAACTCAATGAGAGGAAATACTGTTCAGCAGCGGATTCCGAGACTACCACTTTTGGACGATTTTACACTGGAAAGGGGTGTCAGGCAATGAGTCATATGAGCGCATTTCCGGAGTTCTTTGTTAGATCACGCTCAGTAAAATGTAAAAATTACGCTCAGTAAAGTGTAAAAATTACTTTTCCATTCTTTAATTTCATCCTATTTTGATGAAAATAACTCCGTCCGGCGCATGCGCAAAAGCGCGGAGGCTTTCCAAATCCGTTGCTAAACAATACTTGCTTTGTCTTCCGAAGCGTCGCCGTCGCTTAGCTGTTGCGCAGTGAGGAAATTATGATGCTGCGAATGCTGTTTCCAGAACAGTTCAGATTTGTGTATCTCCCGTTTATTGATGTATTTTCTGTCTTCTTTCTTCGTTTTCGCTTTTCTTTTCCTCCATTTTCGTTGCTGGTCGAACTTTCAAATGAGAAAAAAATAACCTAATGGGATTAAAAACAAAAAGTGAAAAACACACTTTTACAATAATTTCAGGGGGTGCTGCAGCCCTAATGGACGAGGCGCCACTGCATATATATACGGCGTACTCAAATGACAAAATGATAAAAAAAATCTGAGCAGTTAGTGCAATTTTCATTGTAATTAAAGTAAATTAAAAGAATCGCACGTAGTGCGATATGACAGGACTGGTAAATGGAGCATGAACTGAAGAAATTAATGGTTTTCCCATTCCTTTGAAAAAATTCCAGACATACAGTTTGGATCTAATCAATCTTGCTGGATAATTTTATTTGTATAAATTCAGTAGTTTATGAAAATTCTATCATTGAATATGTCATGAAATTCAATTTGTTGGCGGATGAGAGAAGCGTGATTCAATGAAATAAATGCATGTATCTAATTTGAATTTTATCCCTTTTCTCAACTTTTCAAAAGAAAAAAATGAAGATATATTGAAGAACTTTTCTTGTATGCCTTTCACACAGATGCTACCTTTTTAAATTTATTTAATAAATATGTCGATATTATACATTTTACACAGCTTAATTGGTTTTTAAATGGAAGCTTGAAGAGAAAAGAAATGGCGACCCCAATATCGTTTTTTCTTTATATTTTCTCGCCATCACATTCTCTCTAATGCTTAAAAGAGATTTATGCTGTGAAAAGTAAGTTCCATCAGAAAAATCCTGTTTCTCAAAAAAGCATCTTAATTGGCGCTTCCTCGTGTTATTGAAACTGAGAGATCTGACTTAGATCTAAACCAAGCGTTTCGTACATAAAACACATAAATCATTTATTGCTCTTACTTTTGGATCAATATTAATATATAACAGCAGTTTTATAGATATAGCCTTTTTTTACTTTCTCCTGTACGAAGTATACAAAGAGAAAGTATTGTAATCGTCAAAATATTCGAACTCGAGATTTTGACGAATTTCCACGTTTTAGATCTCCCTGAGTCCGAAAAACACAATTTTTGAATTATGTCTCTCTGTCTGTGAACACGACAACTAGAAAACTATTAGAGCTATGGATGAAATTTGGTATGTGGTCTTTACACATAAGTTGTAGGTTTCTATCAAATTTTGACAAAATGCATCCACAGGAAGTCTGTCTGTCCGTGTTCATGTGAACACAATAACTCAAAAACTTGAATGTCTGGATAGATAAAATTTGGTACACAGTTTTATCATCAGGAATGTAGGTCCATATAAAATTTTGGACCAAATCTGTCAAAGAGTTAACTGTTTCTTGGTCTGTACAATCTGTTGGTTCATATTCGGTTTCTTCACCATTTTACAACCCAAAACACGACGCACACGCCTCCCCCCCCCGTGTTAGGGAATCGTCCATATTATTGCCTCTCTATGTCTTCTTTCCCCACCGCATCAGAGCGGATACGAGAAAGTTTTGAGGAGACCATGATTTGTAGGTTTCTATCAAATTTGGACAAAATTAGTCTACGAGAAGTCTGTCTGTCTGTCCGCGTTTATGTGAACACTATAACTCAAAAACTGAAATAGCTAGATAGAAAAAATTTGGTACACAGTTTTATCATCAGGAATGCAGATCCGTATAAAATTTTGGGCCAAATCCGTCAAGGGGTTGACTGTTTGTCGGTCTGTATAATCGCATACTTGTGAACACAATAACTCCTTAACACAATGACTTAGATAGATGAAATTTGGTATGTGGCTTTCTAACCTTAGTTGTAGATTTGTGTCCAATTTTCGTTTCAATCGGTTGAGAAAAAGGCGCTCAAATTGCATATTCAATTTTTTTACTTGCGTACTGGAAGTAATATCTGCGCATGCGCAAGCTATTCAGTGATATTGAACGAGGTAATTTTCTCGTGTTTTCTTTTCGCTCGCGCACGCCCTCGCATTAGCGGAGCTTGTTAGAGTGTGATAGAAAATAAATATTGCTAAGTTTTAATACATACGCATCTCTTTGAATTTGATTCTTTACCTAAATATTTTACAACCGCTGTAATATTACTATAATCTACAATGAAAAACCTTCTGATAGTCATTGCATTCTGCGTTACAGTAGGTTCGAATTTTTTTATCCACGCAGGGGGGAGGGGGAATGACAAATTTTTGAGAAGTTTACGAGAAAGTTTAGGGGAGGCCACTCCCGCTGGTTTAAGTACCGAATAATTCTACTAGTATTGCGTTACGCATTCACGCATGAGCCCCTTGATTTAACTTGATACAATATTTGTGACAATTTTTACCTCATGATCGTTGGTAAAACATGTTCACTGAATTGATTCAATGTCAGAATGTCAATGTACGAAAGAAGTTTGATTTCTAATATGCTGATAATAGTGATACAGCAGTTTTATAGATATAGTCTTTTTTTAAGTGCCGGAAAATTCTACTAGTATTGCTTTACGCATTCACGCATAAGCCCCTTGATTTAACTTGATACAATAGTGAAGATTTTTGCCTCATGAGCATTAATAAAACATGTTCACTGAATTGATTCAATGTCAGAATGTCAATGTACAAATGAAGTTTAATTTTTATTATGCTGATAATTCAATTTTATAAATTTTAAAATGTCATAAACTTCCGTTTCAAACATTTTTTTTTAGGTCAGTAGATATAGATTCTACTTTTCTACGCGCCAGGTGAGCGAATAACCTTGAAATCCTAATTATTTGTATCCAGTATCTTAAGTAGAATTCCTCAAATGCCACATCCTTTAATCTTCTTCAATCCGCCTACACGTGAAAAAATCTTCAACTTCTTTCAGGTTGACTTTCAGTCTAACTTCAAAAAGAAAGCAAAAAGGCAGCAGCATAACCTGTCACATTTTGACTCACATACATCCCCACACACCACGCATACGCGCGCGCATTCCCGGCTTCCATTTAACAGGATCCATCCCTATGACGAAGTTTAAAAATAGTCCAGCCTGATTTGGGGGTGACTCGCGAAGATGTTTCAGAAACCTTAGGTTAGGAGGAAGAGGCGAGTTAGTTTTTCCTTAAGATCTCTCTGGAGAAGTCAGGGCAGCGTGTTGACGGGTTTTAGCTTGAGGATAGTGTGGTTTCAAGAAAGTGTGAAATTATAACCAGCTTCTGGATTCCATTGTTTTGGGCTTCTCAAAAGGTAAGGTTAAGTTTGGTATCATATGACAAAACAGTGGACACTATTTGTTTGTTTGGAAAATGCTTGTGTCTCGGTAGGATTATTACTGAGACGGAACTGTTATTTTTGATGCAACGGGATATTTTTGACGCCGATAAGGAGTGTATAAATAACAAGCTATAACAAAAATAAATTATCGAATGCTAGTTCACCAGGACGAATATTTTGGTAATAGGTGACCTGATTTTGATCTTCTCATGTTGGTGAATTTTTTAAAACATACATTATAATATTTCTTTTAAAATTTTCCAATATCTTAATGTTGTTAATTTAATAATTATCAAAGAAATAACGTTTTTGTTATATGTAATACCATATTGCTGTTCAATGTTAACTACTTGTACAATAATTGGAGCTCTAAAATAAATCTATAACATGTTAAAGTATTTCTTATTTACGTGTCGAATTAAGAGGATATGGTGCAAAGTTCTTGATTTCTTTTTCCTTATTTAGTAATAATAAATATACAGTGATATATATATTTCGCATTTAAACTATAAAATTAAACAGTAAACCTCGTTTGGCTTATAGGCTATCCACTGATATACAGACTGAAACTAACATATATCGTCCAGCTGCTATTTTTTTAGGAAGAAGACTGAATCCTTTAATCATCGTATTTATTTTAAAATCCTTATGAAAAACTACTAATAGAAAGTAATTTGAAGTTAATTATAGAAAGGAAAAATTTCATCGGTTAAAATATAGGGAAGGGAAAATCTCTGGAAGTTGAGAAATTTGTAAATTGCTTTTAATTTTGCATTAGAATCATAATCTTGTTTTGAAATTCATGAGTAATGAGTCAGTCTGTTTTCCATCAATTTAAAAATTCCACATTATAATAATAACATTTTTGTTTCATTTCTCACGAATTCATGCATGTGTTATAATAAGAAATTGAAAGGTATAGTCATTGAAAATTTGAAAAAAAGAATTCATCAATCAGTTCTTAGAGTTAAATGATTTAAAAATTAACTAAAATTGCATTAATTATGTTTTCAAAATAACATTTTCTATTCTTTGAAGCTGATTTTTAAAATTTGAATTAGAAACTGTGTTTAAGTGCTGTCTGTTATGTTTGTTGATTTATATCTATTGAGATTTTTTTTATATGAAATATAAAACTTCACTTATAAGTGTCTTATTCCAAAACTATTTCCCTCGTCTCTTTAAATAAAGAAATTTATTTTGAAATGCGTTTATTTAAATCGTACCGATTTTTTTAACAGTTATATTCCATGCTTGAAGGAAATGTTAAAATCCCTTTCTCTAAAATAACTATTGAATAAGGGGCCGGGGAAGAGTGTTAGTACCGTAAAAAAATATTCAGAAAATTCCTGTAACATTTTAGGAAAACACTCCTACAAAAATACAAAACTGTGTGGAAACTTTAAGTTGCTGCGAGCTATGCTTCCATTGTTTTGTAGTGAAAATTTTCCATTGATTTTATTAATTTTAAATATTTGGACATTTACTTTATTTGTTGAATTTATAATTGTTCCAAATATATTAGAGTTTCTTTCCAATTTTGATACAGAAATCTAAATTAACAATTCACAATATTCCCAGTATTTATAATTTTTATTATAAATATTAATTTAATGCAAACTATATTTTCGATCCCCTTTTTACTTTCTAATACGAAGTGGAAGTATTGTAATCGTCGCAAAATTCAACCTCGAGATTTTGATGACATTCCACTTTCCAGACCGCGTTTCAGTTTTTGAAAAAAAAAATTCGTAATTATGTTTGACAGCCATTCTGTCTATTTGTGAAACACAATAACTCAGAAATGCACCGAGTTGAATAGATAAAATCCGGGATGTGGTCTTTACACAAAAATTTTACTTGTATGTTAAATTTTGAACCAAATCCTTCAATGGAAACACTGTCAGTTTATCTTTCTAAAAGTGTCTGTGAATGCAATAACTCAACAATTCAACAAGTTAGCTGGGTAAAGTTTGCCATATGATGTATACGTTAAAAATGCAGATTTAAATAAAAATTTTGGATATATTTTAGGAAGGGTTGTTCTTTAACTACTTGATTTTCTTCAGTACGTAAGAAAATGAGAATAACAATGTTATTTTTACAAAGATTGACCTCAACGCCGGTTATAAATATGATCCTCTTGTGAAAGTATATGAGAAATTTGAGATATTTAAAAAAATTATAAACTGAAATGCTAAGGAATTCAAGAATCTTCAACAAATTCTTTCGAAAGATCATAAATAAAAATATTTAAAAAGCATCTTAGAAATATTTTTCTAGCTTTTCAAAAGACTTATGTCACACGTGTTGTTATAATATTAATTTAAATCAATTTCTTAATAATAATGACTAAAAAACATAAAATAATGATTTAAAAACATAAATAGTTCGATCTATAAAGCAAATTGAAAATTCGTAAACATTTCGATTAAATTTATGAATTCAATTATTTTTTTTAATCTGTAAAATAATAATTGCGCTCATTAGTGCTTTACTGCTTTAAAAAAATCTATATGTTTGAAATAATTTCCTAAAACCTTCAATCAGTTCCCCAGCCCCAACCACCAGACCGATTTTGACAATTTTTATTTCATATCAAAGCTTATGCCGTCATTACATTAGTTTATTATAGATTATTATATTATAAAGCTAGATATATCATCAAGGGTCGCCTGCACCACACTACCCACCATTTTCGAACGAAATCGAAAAAAAAAAAACACTTCTAAACTATACATTGTCTATGTGGAAAATCTCAAGAGTCCCCCAACCCCAACCACTAGACAGATTTTGACAATTTTTATTTCATATGAAAGCTTGCGACGTCCAGATACATCATCATGGATCGCCTTCAAATACCACTCTCCACCTTCATATAATTATATGAGAATCATTATAGGAATGCATACTGGATATTATTATTGTTATCCTGAGTTTTAGCTCGTTGGATTCAAATGAAATAATCTTTTCGTTTCTTTAAGGAAAAAAAAAACTGAGCATCAAACATTTATTCTAGGGCTTCTTAAACTAAATGATGACATCAAGTGAGATCTCGAAAACTTTCGCAAGTATTTCGTGCGATTTTTTGATATTTAATCAATACTAGCAGTACGCGCACGGCGTTGCCCGTGGAATCAGGACTTTAACAAAATGGAAAAAAAAAAGAACCGCCCACAATGACATGAAAAAGTTTTGAAAACAAAATCAAAACAAAAGATACACATTTTTTGATTTTCCTGCTTATTTTTTTTTCACGCTACAGTACAGAGTACGTTAATCCAAAACAATATTACAAAATTGGAACGTGAAAATGATTATTATACAGCAAGCAAAATATAAATAAAATCCGAAAATAATAATCGAAGTAATTCATCCAGGTGAAGGTCATGACGTATCCTACGCGTCCGCCAATCAAAATTGGCATCAACGTTCCGAAGAAGTTCCGCTTTTGGAACTCGATCGAGAAAAATAACTCGCAACGGCCCAGAAAAAAATTAATTTAAAAAAAACGA
This sequence comes from Araneus ventricosus, assembly GCA_013235015.1. Classification (NCBI taxonomy): domain Eukaryota; kingdom Metazoa; phylum Arthropoda; class Arachnida; order Araneae; family Araneidae; genus Araneus; species Araneus ventricosus. Next base: position 179,437 of record BGPR01001966.1, on the reverse strand, counting down.
CAAAAGATATTTTAACCATTCTTGTTTTAAATCCGACAGAACCGTTCTAGTTATAAGCTGAAAAAAATTGAAATTAATAGTGTTATTAGAAAGTCGGATGCAACAAATTTAAAATCAAAAGTAACATCTTGATGCCAAAACTGGGTATTTTTTAAAAATTTCTCAAAATTCAGTAAATTACGTTAGAAATTCAAAACTAACTTCATTAGAACGGAAATCGCGTGCTCTTTCCGATGGTGTATCTATTTTTGTCGTGCAATTATTCGAAACCAATCTATTGAGAAATTAGTGCGAAAAATCAACCAAAACAACACAAAATATTAAATTAAAAAAATTCTAGGTTAAAATTTAAAATTTCGGCTTCGAGGTGCATTCAATCACCATTACGACTACCTGTGTGCCAAATTTCATGGCTGTAAGTGCGATAGATTCGTCTGGACATCGCAGACAAACACACACACACGCACACAAACATTGCCTTTTATATATATTAGAGATTTATTTATTAAAACAGTTAAGAAAGCCATCTTAATTTATACATACTTAATTATAACTCGAATTAGCTGTATAATAATTTTAAGTCAAATTTCCTTTTATACTCCATGGATCCTCTTCTTATCTGTTCCTCAATTTTGGGGTCACCAGAATTTTTTCCGCCCGAAAAGGGGTCGTGAGTGTAAAAAGTTAAAGGTGTGATCTGATTTGTTCCATTTACTGTAAACATGCCTTAGTATAATGGATTCTATTCTCTTTTCGTAAGATTACAAAAATAGACATGACTTTGTTTTACTAAATATTTTGTAAGGTCTTTCCAGAAAATTATTTTTCATTCCGTCTTCTTTTATTAAAGTTTATTTTCCAAGTAGGCCTACTTTCTTTTGGCAAAGCACCAGACTGCTCCAATCTTAAATATTTAGAAAACACAAGGCAAAAAGTTCACAATGAGGTGATGCTGTTTCTCTAATGACATTCAACTGCTTTCAAAAACGATGCTTAAAATTACTTCACATTTTCTTCTGGACTCAAATTTTAGTCATTTATTATTCGGTGAGATATTTCCAAGATTTTTTTATTGTTCGTCATATTATATGCTCATTCTTCAATAAGAATAAGCATAAATAAATTAACAAATTTAAATCTCCCTTTTATTGGATAAGTGAACTCATAAAAGGTGATAAATATGTGAAATTCGTTACCCCTCCCCTTCTCTTAAAAATTGTATATAAAGGCTCCCTTCAGAACATTTTTTTTTAAGAATGAAGATATTCGGTATCAACTCTTGTCTTCCCGGCCAATCATATCTTCATTAGAAAACTATTAAGTTTCTCATTAGAAATAATTTAGTTACTCATTTCATTTTTGTTTGTCTTATACATTGTTTTTCATTAATTTGTTTTCCTCATTGATATAAATTTTAAACAGAGACTTAAGGGCAGATGATAGTTGTTTTTCTTTCCATAGCTGTCTTCATCAAGTGGACATATTGATGATATTTACTTTAAAAGTTTTATATGCCATTAAATTTTTATAAAAAAAACCTTTTTATTACCATTCTTTTCCTATTTTTGTTCTGTGTATTAAGCTTTTCATTGATTTCACTGCTAAAACTGCTATCATTTTTTAAAATCACTAAACTAAAATGTATTGCGATATAATGGGAATTGCTCATGAGAAGTGATATCCATGTATAAATATACTATATTGTAATAACAATATATCACCATGATGCTGTATACAGTAGCGTAACTAGGTTGGAGAAGGTAGGGCACGTGACCTGGGAGCAATTGCCAGGGGGAGCAAAATTAAAGAATCAATTGGTTGTATTTAAAAGAAAAGTAGGTCTTTTCAGCTCATATTCCCAAGATTCCTCAAAATTCAAATGGTTGCAAGAAAGTGTGAGAAAATCTTAAGGATACAGTCATTTTTACAACCCGGAAATGTCAAGCTGCGATAAAATAATAAGTAATATTACGTTTCAGAGATTTGCAGACCCAAACCACCATCAATGAAATTAAAAGCTCGTTTTAAACGAAGATCTTTTCACAGATTTCAGTCTCGATTTGGCGGAAGGTATGGGAAGATGGTTAGGGATGATTATCTCTGCAGGGTTTCTGATGGTTTTTCATGGTATGTCTGATTCATACTAACTGGATATCAGTTTCTTCGGAAGTTGGTGATAAATGGTTAGCAAAAATACCATTACTATTTTTAATCAGAATTCAGGAAAAAATGAAGAACGGGAAATATACAATACCTCTATTTTTTTACTAGTGTAATAGCACTCCAGCAACTTTAAAAGACGTAAGTTCGCTATTTTTACATTGTTTATAGTACTGAATATTTGATAATTTGTATGATGAAAACGCGATAGCGTTTATTTTAAAACGAAAGATAAACGAAAGCAATTTCCGTAATAATTAACGGTGGCAAATACATAAAAAATAGAAATTAAATTCCTGCCGTGATGTCGATGAGTTACACTTTTGTCACCAGTTATTTTTACTGCTAACAAACACATTAAAATTTTCCTTGACTATCAAATCATTAAACTACCAACACTCAACCTAAAATAATTATTTAGATTTGTAAATATGGCAGTCATTTTTTTTTTTGTAATCCTTATAAAATGTACATATACAAACATTTTAGTACTAAAGTATTGTAATTATAAACATTTTTGCTTCATTAAAAGCCAGAAAGGTTAATTTATAACATTTCGGATACCCTAAAACCTTCAAAATTTTTCAGAAATAACGTATCGTTTTTTTATACACATAAATAATGTCTACTAAAATAATAAAGAAGAGCAATTTTACTTTAAATAGACAAATTAATAACGTTATAATTTTATTTCATCTTTGAATCAGCATTTTTTCCCCCTGAAATAGCGTATCCCCTAATTTCATGCAATGAATTTTAACTTTGTTATAAGGTGAAAGATTAAACATTATTAGTTGTAAATTTTGATTAATATATTTAAAGATATGCATGAAATTATATGACGAATTATATTATGAATATCACTAAATATATTTGTCACTAAGGCTTTTGCATGATTTTATCCTGTGTTAGTAAAAGATTTGTTTCAAGGTTTAAAATTTTTATATACTGTAAATGGGCAAGAAAGTAATATATATATAATTTTTTCAATTTATTCGTATGTGTGTGGATTTTTTTCGGTTGATTAAGAGATTTGTACACATTTTATATTACTTTTCAAATGCGAGATGAATGGAATGCACCTTTTATTTATATTTATTTAATATATCAAAAGTTTCTTACAAAAAACTTTGATTTTCTCATTTCAGCCATATTTAAAAGCAGAATGCACCAAAGCATCAAATTTTCTGTGAAAATTTGGCGAAATTTTGTTAAAAAATTTGTAATGTGTAAACCCTATCAACTCAAAAATGTTTCATATGTTCAAAATGTTTCATATATCACATTTCATAAGAAAAAAGAGGGGGGATGCGCAGATTCGGTATTTGCCCTGGGCGCTATTTTATGCAGGTACGCCACTGTGCTGTAATGATAAGTTAATGGAACCTCGCATTCTTTTTGGAACATTTGTCTTCATGATAAATCACTTTCCAGTGATGGGGGATTTATTGGAGTGTACATGGTCCAGAATCTTCGAAATATAATAATTAGTTATTTATCCCGAACTGAAGGATGATTTAAGCCTGAATCTTAGTGTGCCTGTAAGGGAATTTTGGGACATAAAGATAATTAAAATTGAAATCGAGTAAGCAATAATGTCAACAACATCTAGAAAAACATATGTATAAAAGATAATGCATCAAATATAGTAAGAAAAAATAATGCCTATAAAAATTTCATGATCTTAGACAAATTTCCAAACGTATTTTCCGTACCAAAATCGTTCATTTGTAGCATTTTAATTTTAAATTAGGAGGCTTTAGGAACAATTTCTCGATTAACCCTTTATGCTCGTATTTCGATTCTGACTCAACATTCTGAATGATGCATCATATTCTTGTCAGATAACGATTGCTATAAAAGCCATGTAATAGCAAAAAACCCTCAGATTAAATTTTAGGAATTAAAACAATAATAATTATGCATCTTATTATTTTTACAAACGAAAAGGGTGAGAGAAACTTTTGTGAATAGAGTTTCATAATCATGCTATCCTTCAACTTTCTTCCGACCATCAAGAAATGAAAGGAAATAAAAATAAAGTCTAAATTATTTATTGCAAAGTTTAGGGAAATGTTGAAGTTTTTCTTTTATCAGTTAATAAAAACTTCTTGCTGTTAAAAATACTCAAAAGTTTGAGACGAGCATAATTTTTAGTAAAACAGCAGGTTTTGTAACTTCATTGCATTTTTTCCTTCTGAAAGTAAATTTTTCATTCCCACACGGTTGCAACTCTAAATAGATTTCCATGACTGAAAAAAATTATGGCTGACCATAAATGACAAAAATATCTCTAAAAGAACACTGGCTCGAAAAGTTACCAAAGAAAGAATTTATATGAACAATTTGTTATTACTATAATCAGCAAGAAAAATAGAAATAAATGCACATAAATTAATGTTTTTGCAATTTTAGATTATCTCTAGAAATATTTTGATAAATGTTTTAATGATTTAAGTGACAGGCAGATCATAGATGCTCACTGTCACGAGACATTGGCATAGTATAAACACAAGAGAAAACCGTCAAATTTCCAAAATGTCAGAGCTGTGTGACAAACACAACTCTGCATGCTATCTAAGATCCAATGTTGTCTTATGCTGTTAGGTGATGATCCCGTCCTTTTTCCTCCTTCAAGATGTGCCGTGGATTCCAAAATTGTGTGGCGCATTTGAGTCTATTATATGTACATAAATGATATGGCATTATTTAATTTATTGGTTGGTGCATCATAAAATTTCTGAGTCTATTGAAAATTCTTGCAATTGCATCGTAAAGTTACTGACACATTTTTTCAAATCTCTTATCAGATACTCGATACCCGTCCAGTAGTTTCAAAACCTTTATCGAATCCTGTTTAACATTTCCAAGCCAATGTTTTCTTTGGACGCCACTCAAAGGAGAAACAGTAGGAAACAGAACAAAATTCTCCCACTCTTATCTATTGCAGGAGAAAAACTGCGAGTATTTTCGAAAGGGATATTTCCTCGGAAGAGAGGCCGAGCCCAAAATCTGGCATGTCACAACCACACAGGAATGCCATTCTTTAAACCTAAAGTTCAGGCGGAAGTACCATTATTCAGATACAGTGACATATTTTTACTTACCATTTTGTTTCTAGCGAAAATATCCGCCCCATTCTAAAAAAGACCTGGTAGTATTTTAAAATTTTGTCTTGTTTTTAATTTGCGAGAGGTGATGGAACTTTTCTTTAAGACGGCTTGTTAAATTCTAAGAAGATTGATTATTCTGAAAAACAGACTCAACGCATTTTTCCGAGAGAAGTGACAAGAGCGAACAAAAAAGTTCTACAGTGTTTTTGTAGTGTTTATAATTGAAATCCTGTGATTGTTCGCGGGCTATCTTCAGAAAAAGATTTAGCGCTTGTCGTCTTTGTTTTTCAAAGGAGTTCATTGGAGTCAATTCACGTGTCATCAATCACTTGACACAGGTAATTTCAAATGTCATCTAATATCTAATTACATATTTTTTTCTCTGCATAATAACACCATGTCCTTTTTCTCTTCCTGCAAGATGCGCAATTGATTACTAAATTAAATTGGCGTATCGCATTTTTACATATATCTTGTGAACATAAATTGACTCCACTATTCTGAAATAAGGAAGTGTAGTCTAAAATGTTATACTTCAAAAGTGATTACCTTTTAATATAACCCCCTTTTAAACTAGATTTGATGTTGTTGAGGATAAAAAAGGACATTGTTGAATCCTTCAAGCTGTTACATGTTCTTTGTGTTACGAATAGCTGCTTTTCATTTTTATTGAGTTCCTTAGGTAGATGTTTTTAATTTAAATGCACTCCCTCTTTCCGATCATTGACTTTTTTCACATTTTTATGTTACTGCACATATCATCGCAGAAGTGAATTAACGTGGATGCTTTAGTGTCGTGTGGAAATCTAGTTGAACCATCATCTTAACGACATTCAAAATTCCGAAATCCATTCCGGACAACTTACATTGCAGTTTCAACATGTCCCATGGAATGTGTTTTTGTATGTTGTCACAAAGCGCCATATGGTTCCAGCTGGTACATCAAAATTTCGTATATTTTGCAGTGTAAGGTTTTTGACCTACGGCATTTTGATATAGCATCGACGATATAAAATAGCTGTTAAGGCAAACGCATAATAAGGAAGATAGATAAGTATAAATCACCTATTCAATTACAAAAATATCCTTGCTTAAATAAGTGATTACTTTTAAAAGAAAACATATCGGAACGTAAAAATTTTATGATAATTCTCGGAAATTTAAATCAACACAAGGAACTTTCTTGGCTTGTCTTTTACTCATTTAAGATTTTCTTCAGAGAAAATATTCCACTGAGATTGTCAGGTTTTACTGATTACTTATCACTTAAGTGGGTAAAATATTTATATGATTCCATCTACGAGGAATCAGGAAGTCAAGTTAATCTTGTCACCAGACTGTTGCGCAGCCTGCTTTCATCACTCGTGCTGCTTGGTGTCTGTCTTAAAGTCCTGTAAAGAAATGGGAGCGTTACCCTGACTCCCTATTTGTTGATTTCCTCTGGGGAATTTAGTCTTAAACATCCATGGAAAAACAAACAAACTCGGATTTAAGAAGCTAAAAATAGCAGGTTTCCTCTCATTTTATAACGACAGAAGACACCAGAAATGTGTTTACTTATAGCGCAGCTAAAAAACAATCCATCCTCGTAGTTCTAAACAGAACTGTAAGACCCAGAACAAATAAAATTTACATTTCCTCATTACTTCGTCGTTTCGAAGCTACTTACCTCAAAAAAAGAAAGGTTCTATTTGTGAAAAACATCGTAAATAGAAGAAGGCTAAACTATGGTAGCTATACCTAGAAACAAGTATGAAGAAATGCATTATGAGTAAGATGCATTTCTTCATAATATGCATTAGGGCGGGCCGAAAAAGTCGAAGTTTTTTTAATCTTTTTGCTAAAAATTTTAATCTTTTAATTTTTTTGCGGAAAAGTTACGAATACCTATCATTAAAAAGTGTGCAAAATCTTATAACTCTGAATTGATATCTTCTGTCGCCTCAATGGGCAGAAAGTTGTGAAATTGGACTCAAAATGGTTAAAATTCAAAAAATCACAGATTCCGTTGATCGGTTTGCGGTAGTGCTTAAAAGTTACTATTTATTAACAACAACACCTTTACAAAATTTTAGAATTATTGGTTAATATCTTCTGCCGCCTCAACGGCGCTGAATATTGGAAATTAAAGGCGAATTTTTAAATAAATACACGTTTAACTTATATCATTATAATGCGAATAGAAACTTGATTCAACCTTTGAAACATACAAAAATACAAAAGCACTATTTTTTGTAATCTTTTTTGAACTCAAATTGTGACATATGTTTTATGGATTCTAGGGTAGCTCTGATAAATTCATCCTTGTTCTGCTGTCCAACTCTTTTTCTGGAGGTTTCAGTGGCGAGTTTCACAATTCGCTCAATTGCTTTCGTGTGTGAAGGAAATTTAATAAAGTAACATCCATCCATTGGCACATCGTCCTGTATCATCTTCAGAAGTTCATGACAACTGATATGTCTGAGAGCTGTAGGCGGTGTGACATTACAAGCTTGTCAGTCAATGAGATCTACGTAGTCTTTAGCTCGAAAGTTAATAGCAGGAGTAACGAACCTACGAACACAATTACCATCTGGGTTGATTTCGCTTGCCTTGATAATTCGCCGAGCTGCAAGACTTCTAATATGGCATCTCTCATCAGCTAACATAGCCAAAGGCATGTTTTCTGGAGCCGCAAAGTAAGCGTTGCGAGAAATAACTGGTTCAATTATATCACGATATTTCTTAGGCAAGTCTCGAGATGAGCTGATAAAATGCCACAAGTGTCTAGCACCATCCTTGATGGAATGATGAACCTTAATTCGGAACCATGAGGGTGCGTAAACTTTACGAATGAATACAACCAAAGCTATCAACTCATTGATATATAAAGCTTTAATATTCAATTTGCAGTTGTTAGCCGGAGGGCTAAAATTCAACGTGCCCGGTTGACGCTTCGCTAGATCTGAAGAACCATCTCCGGAACTAATGGCTGTGCAAATGTCTAATAAGTATTTCTGATCACAACTTAGGTTGGTGGGATCAATGCCTGGCAATTCACATTCATTAATATTAAAAGCAACTATTGGCAGCTTCTCGCATCCTTTCTGGTTTCGTCTAATGTATCTGGTGTAATACGATGGACCAGAATACTTGCGCTCAATTAGGTGTCGTAATGGAAACTAGTTGAAATGAAGAAAGCAGATAATCCATTGGATTGGTCGATGAAGTTTCAATTCAAGCCTTCGAATTACGCCATTAAATACTCCAGTGTTCACGACTGTGCCGTCACATCCCAGAAAAATAAGGTTGCTAAAATCATCCAATAGTGCATTGGATACATATTCATAAATGCTGAAATTGGCCCAAAAGGAAATTGTGTTCTTAGATTAGTTATTCCCGCTGTGAACTTTCGAGCCAAAGACTACATAGATCTCATTGACTGGGAAGCTTGTAATATCACACTGCCTGCAGTTCTTAGATATATTAGTTGTCATGAAATTCTGAAGAGGATACAGGACGATGTGCCAATGGATGGATGTTACTTTATTAAATTTCCTTCACACACGAAAGCAATTGAGCGAATTGTGAAACTCGCCACTGAAGCCTCCAGAAAAAGAGTTGGATAGCAAAACAGGGATGGATTTATCAGAGCTACCCTAGAATCCATAAAACATATGTCACAATTTGAGTTCAAAAAAGATTACAAAAAATAGTGCTTTTGTATTTTTGTATGTTTCAAAGGTTGAATCAAGTTTCTATTCGCATTATAATGATATAAGTAGAACGTGTATTTATTTAAAAATTCGCCTTTAATTTGCAATATTCAGCACCGTTGAGGCGGCAGAAGATATTAACCTATAATTCTAAAATTTTGTAGAGGTGCTGTTGTTAATAAATAGTAACTTTTAAGCACTACCGTAAACCTATCAACAAAATCTGTGATTTTTTATTAATTTTTGAATTTTAACCATTTTTAGTCCAATTTTCACAACTTTCTGCCCAATGAGGCGACAGAAGATATCAATTTAGATTATAAGATTTTGCACACTTTTTAATGATGGGATTCGCAACTTTTCCGCACTACCGCAAAAAATCTAAAAAACTTTTTCGGCCCGCCCTAATACATATATACCACATATTAGAAATAAATATTATTAAAGACTAATATACAGTATTATAGTGATTAATATTGAGTGGTTATAAGAGGAACAGTAAATAAAAAGCACTGTCACTCCATACAAAAGCATTTTACTCATAATTTTCATTCTAATATGGTTATACGCTTCTAAGGTTTTAAGAAGAGGGAAGGGGGATAAGAGATAAAGGTACAATCCCCATATAGTTTTGCAGAGTCCAACAACATTGGATATAAGTTAAGTTAGAAAAAGCGAGTATAACATTTCTTTGTAATTCTTTCTTTCCCTACGTAACAGAATGCTTAATCTAATTTACATCTCAATACAATAGATTTCTCCTGGCAATTCTTTCAAGTAATATCTGATTACATTCATTTTTTTCCTCATTCAATTAAACAAGAAGATACTAAAGGATTGAAGGGGCTTTCAGAAAAAATGCTCATTAAAATTTTACATTCAATTGGCAAGTTTTTTCTGAGCTACTTCGTATGTATCCATCCGGAATAGAAAAATGTTTCATGAAAGTTGAGTACCACTCTTATCTGTAGAACGTTTCAAAATTGTAGAATCTGAAGAAATCCAAACTCGGAAAAAAGAGCACGACTTCATTTATTTTGCCACAAAAAAGAATTCTTAGGAAACAGAAGCATATAAATAAACAGTAAGCGAAAAATATTTTTCCTCGGGTAATTGTAGATTAATTTCTTGTGAACTGGTCAAAACGATGATATGGTCCATTAGCATTTTTTGGTTCTGATCATGTTATCCAGATAAAAGCTAGTTAACAGAAATTAGTTAATTAATCCATATACAAGATTAGCATTATTTTTTTTATTTTAAATTTTTCTCAAATAACATGGGACTGCCTTTGTTAAAATTTTATATCAATAACATATTTGCATGTGTAAGTCGACTTAACATGCAAATTCGCATTCTTTTCTATCCAATCATAGTTTTTCCTATAACTTAAAAATCAATGCAGTTAGGTAAACTTAGGAAAGGTTTTCTTCCGGGATTTATAAAAGAGTCCGGTGGAGAACTTTTAATCGTATTGTTAATGGTAAAGACAATAAAAATTTTTCGTGACTTCTTTGCCTTGTCTAGGAGCATTTTCACTTATATAACTATTATATTGCCTTCGTATTTTTTATTCCGCCCAGTTTTATTCCGTGATATTGTATGCGGCTATGCATGCATCATACAAGTATGTCATCACCCTCATCTGCTTTTTTATATTCTTTATTTCCATAATCTTTAGCAATGGATATTAAATGTTATTACATGTATATCACGTTATTGTATCTTTAGCAATGTATAATACGAGATTATTGAGCTACGTTTAATTTTCTATTGATCAGAAAGAAAAATTATAATTTGTGATGAATTAAAAAGTATAAATTGGAGATTAGATTTAATAAAGGAAACCTTTGAGGGTTGTTTTCGTCAAAGACCTTCTTTTAAAAAAATAAAGGTATAAGTTTTTATTCGTGCGAAAAAATGAACGCAAAAGTTGAAAATAATTTTTCTCATTACAATAAAATGCATGGTTCGAATAAAAGCGTGGGCGTCTTATATAGCACCTTATATTTTGTGAATATTTCTTTAAACAAATGGAATATTCCTAGAAGGTAAAGGAAGGTAATTTTTTTATTTATTTTATTTTCTACTGTTTAGTGACGGCTGACACGAATACACACGACATGTTAGGCATAGAAAACCAAATTCAATTACCAAATTCTCCAATATAAAACACATGTTAAATATTCGTTACGAATATTGCATATCACGAATTTGAAAAAAATGCGACACAGACCCAGAGACGAAACAAGACTCACTTCCCGATCTGACCTTTGACCCTCAAGCCGCTTCGAAATGGGGATGATTGACAGGTCGCGCCCCCTTCGATTGTGTGCCATCTAGTGGTGTAGTTAAAACCCTACGTAACGTGAAGTTACCACCTTCCAAACTTTATCGCCCAAATATAGGGTTAAAATTTTAATATCATTTTGTTAGGTTTGAAATAGGTATTGATTGCAAATTTTTTGCATAATATTGTATTGTCTCCGGAAACCCACCACTGTGCTAAATTTCAAAGCTATAGCTCGATTGAAAGTGGGTAAGAAATTGATCTCAAGATTTGTGGACAAGACACTCAAGTTGAATAAAAGCTTATAAAAATCCACTTCGGTGAGACAACTGAGTCAAAAGTATACATGGAAGATTTCGCATAAAATCCGCAGTTAATATCTCTGACTTTTAAAAACAACCCCCAAGATTCATGTAAAAAATAATGACAATTCTAGTAATATGCTATGAATTAGATTTGGCAGAAAATGAGCATTGCTTCAGACTAACGCTAACTAGGGATTCTCATTGTTATTGAAGCTGATTCTTTAATTGCAGTTTTTTTTCCAACTAATCACCATCATCAGTACAGGCTATGTTCCGATTCAATAAAAAAAACTCTGCTGATAATGAAATAGAAAATATCTTTAAAACATACGATTTAATCACTATAAATGCTTGAATATTTCTGAAAAAAAAAGAGTAATTTTTGTTAAATGACTGTTTATACTTTTTTGTATCACTCTTAAACACTTTTATTTCATTTGATTTGCTTCACGTGTATAAAGATGGAATTTTGTAATCGATTTTTGGCTCACTTCCTCGTGTGCACGAGTTTTGAATTTTTCATTTATGCATTCTCGATGATAGTACACTATTTTATTATTTTCAGAACTTAATTACCAGATCATCGATAAATTTGGTTAAATTTTGAATCCATACCTGTGTCGCCACCTAGCAGGGAATTTGAGTAACAATAGATTTTAAGATTCTGTAATATTTATAATAATAAATTATAAATTAAGGACCAAAAAGTAGAAAATAATTAAAATAAAAAAAATTCTTCTTTTCATTACACTAAGAAAACGTGTTTTTTAAAACTGTTCCATTATTTTAAATTTATGTAACAAAATTTCATATGATATTTCCGACTATGATTTTATACTATTTCATGCCCCTAGATTTTAACGTTTAATTTATTTGCATAAATCGATTTTAATTAAAACAGTATTTTACTTCCCTAATACCAAGAATACAAAATTATGCATTAAAGTTCTTTAAAAATTGCTGCCACGTTGCAAATTTAATGTTGCTTCTTTTTTTCGTTCTGACTGTCATTTTTATAAGTAATCGACATTCGAAATAATTAGCTGTCACTGTTGTTGAGATTGTAATAGTAAATAGGTCGCTGAAATTTTTTTCTTCTTTCCTTTACTACACGTAATATTCTTTCTTTCGGTGTTATAAACTCTCAGATGAAACCAAAAAAAGATGTTGTCACGGTGCGTTGGTTTCTCGCATTTAGCGTCGCAGATTTCGGCCAAAAACCTGCGATTGCATCAGAAGTACGCAATCTTTAACATACGATTCAGAATACCGCCTCGTCGCGATACGAAAACATACCTGAGAAATATTTTAGACATTAATGAATGACGTTATTGAGAAGAGACTGGGCCTTTCCGAAACATAAATAAAGTGTCTCCTCGGGGGAGTGGTAATGTCACCTGTCAGAATTTCTAAAATTAGAAAATCGCTCAGTGTTTTCAAAATCTCTTGCGCCTGGGGACGGATGCCAGAAGTTGGGAAATGCCTTGGAACAAAACAATGAAATGATCTAGAAGCAATTTAGGGAATGATTTTTAATATCCTGTGTAAAAAATGCTTTTCTTTATTTTTTAAAATGATTCTCAGAATTTAACAAACGCCAAGTCAATATATGATATTCTTGATCATATTCAGGAAATCAGTATGAATTATTGATAAAATACAATACAGGAAACAATTTTAAAAAATAGAAAGATTGCCTAATTTTTTTCATAATTCAGCAATAGTGTCTTGTCAAGATGTTCGGCGGAACAGAAGCAAATTCTTGACGAATGAACTATGAAATTCTAGATGAATACACTTAAAAAATGGTTTTGAACTCGAACAGACGATCACATACAGTCACGGTTAGACGTCATTGGCGTTATCATCAATGGCATCAGGCAATCGTATTTATATAATAGCGATAACAAATAAATGAAATTTTGTTTAACATTAATGCTACACTATATTTTTATTGCACCTTTATTAAAAACTCTAATGGCATTGTTATTTTACTAGCATCAAAAAATTCTTAATCTATTTGTTGAGTGTATTTTAAGAAAGTCGTCGATATTAGAAAAATAAATTTATTTGACACTCAACGTATAGTAAACACAAAAACAAGTGTTACCACTAGTTGGGTAACTTTCTTTCAACTATTTAACCTCTGAGGCCGGTGAATACAATATGATCATTCTGTAAGGGCTGATAGTTATTAGAATTACTACATGACAATTCCACAGGGGCAGATAGTAGCTAATCCATTATATAAGGTTACCATACCACAAGGGTTGATGGTTAGTTATCCGCAGGTTAACTACTCTGCAAGGGCAGATAGTTAAATACATAGTTCCACACGCTGACCACCGCTAGGGTGGGTGGCATATTATGGAAAAAGGACCACTGCTATGACGAGTGGCTGATTCATAGTTGAATTATTGAAATCCTTGCAGATGGCAAGAGCCGTCTGCTCTCAATCACTTCCTTACTCGAAGTGAATAATTTTTTGTATGGAGTTGTAGGTAGCGCTTCAAGTGCGCGTTACCTAACACTATTTACATTATAGCAAAATGATACGGAATTTTTAAAGTTCGGTAGGTTTCATATTTTCTAAGGAGCTAACATTTATACTGTGTTCATCTTTGGAGGATTTGCACGAATCTCAACGCCTTCTAAGCAACTCAACGTATCACTATACACTTTCTTCAAAAAATTTCAAGAGTTTGTTGAAATTATTTGTTTTGGTCTACAGGTTATATGTAACTTTTCCAAGCCAAACCACAGAAATCTGTTCAAAAAGAAAATCATTGCGATAAGTACATAAAAATGAAGCAACCTCTACTATGCACAGTTTTCAAGAAACTACGAGAAAAATATGAAGCTATATACGGTGCACAGAAAATTATTAATAAGCCGGAACTTAAAATTAGGTGTACTCGGTCTGTCGCACAAGCTGCTGTTATATTGACATCGATTTGGGCGATGTAATGAACAGTAAAAGACGCATTCCCTTGGAGACATTTACTACCATTGGATTGATCGAAAATTAAATGCAAGTCAGTAAAGAAATTATTTATCACACTGAGTGAATACCAACAGCTACAGTATAATGAAGTGTAAAATATTATTGCATACCTTTTCATTTCAAAGAATGCTTTTGATTTTGCTTTGCTTTAAAGTTTTACAGTGTTCGTTTATTGAGTCAATTCATGCTCATGCGATTCACGTCAAAGCGGACAGCAACTTTTTAATTTTGAAATCCCTGACGTATCTGTCAGTAGGAAAAAAGAACGGAAAGTTCACAGATAGCGTGAAGCAACCTGCAGCTAGATTTTAGATGACATGCGCAGTTACATTTTTCATGTCACTAAGACGTCACATGGATTGACTCCAATATTATTTGCCTCTCGCTAAGTGAACTTCCGTGATATTTTTGTTTGTTGTGGCAATTGACATTAATTTCGCATTCATAGTTTCAACGACTTCTTCTAAATGTCCTACGTGGATTGAAATTTGGTTAAAAAATTTCAGATAAAAAATTAATTAAGAGAAACAATAAAGACGAATGTTCCTTGTACCAACTTAAATTCTTTATCAGTAATATTTTCGTAAGAGTTGCAAGCGTTTTCCGGGCATGTGTTTAATAACAGTTATTCGAAAAATGAATATATTCATTTCAAAAAATATGCACAGCTTTGATTATGATTCATATGTAATAATAGAATAATAATAGAATATAATAATAGAATTGAGTAAAATTAATTAAATGCCATGATAGCTTGTTTCAAATCTATAAAATGATAAATTACTTTACGGTATTATTTCATTACAAGCGTAATGCAATATGAACCAATGCACAAAAAACACCTTTATCGCAAGTTGCCATCGCTGCGGAAAGTACTGCTTTCATGTAATGTGCAAATATCAAGCCATTTAGACGGCTTCTTTAAAACTGTGAGAAGTTTTTGCTTATTTTCTCATATTACTTAGTTCCTACCCTTAAATGATATAAAACCACTACTTGCAACATGTATGTCACCATTCGATATCTTTCTGTTCGATCTCATAACTTCGTTAGCTATTTAGTCACGTATATCGAACGTGTATGAAAATTATTAGGATGATTTTCTGTAATAGAAAGTCAAATTCTGGTTAATTATCTAATATATTTTATTCTATTTAGTATGTTCAGATATGCAAATCACATTTAATCCTTAGAAACCTTGCACCTAGGGTGATAATAAAATCACTATCCCAGTGGTTTTCAAAGAGAAAATTTTGTAGATGTAAATGCTACAACCCTTTCTCTTTTTATTTCAGATAAAAGGCCCAGGGGAAAAAAGCAAGAAGCCGTTTCAAACCGATCAAACTTAGGTACTTGGCATTGAAGAATAGATTATTTTAGCAACTTCTTTGACTCATCCTTGTATCACTGGAATTCTTCCTCGTAAGAGTTGGACGCAGACCAACACCTGTTGTTCCGCTACAATGATGCAGTGGTTAAATAGATCTTCGTACAAAACCCTTTCCATCGCAACGGATGCTGAATGGAGTCGTCACCAAATCACGATTTAATTCGCAGATCTTGAGTTCTTTGCACACCAAGAAACAAACTACAAGAAAGAAGCCATCCAGTAAGGATCTAATTTTAGATTCTGTCCTATCATTATTATGCGCTATAAATAGCATCTTTTTCTTTGAATCTTTTTTTTCATTCCTTCAGGTAAACAGAAGTCATTATACGATGGAATAATGTAATCTTTCACAACTAAATCAGAGACAAAGTACCTAGTTACAGTTTTATGACACCAGTATGAAAGAATCTCTACTGTGACAAAGTTGGCTGTTGTTTTATTCCTTCATTTTATGTAACATTTCAAATATTTCGCATACAATGACGAGGTTAAACAGTTTCTTTTAGTCAACTAAGAGCAACAAATCGAGGATAAATTAGAATTCATTTATTCATTGTCCATTCCGAAGCTTGAAATTTATCACCGACCACCATGTCTTCCCCGTGGTTTCGCATGGACCAACTTTTAAAATGTTCTGTGTGTTCGGACAGGTTTCGAAATCCGAAACTTTTGCCTTGTAACCACACATTCTGCGCAGAACCCTGCCTTTCGAGGTGCATCGAAAAAGGCAAAGGGACAGTGAAGTGCCCGGAATGTTCTGCTGAACATCGACTTCCCATTAAAGGAGGCGTCCAGGGATTTCCCCACAATGTGACCCTAGGTCGTTTTCTGGAACTCCGTCAGCAAGTCAGTGGGGTTGAACCCGATCTTCCGGCTTCCATGCAGAGGTGTAACACTTGCAAAGAGAAAGGCCAGTTAGAGATGTGTGCACACTGCAACCGCAAAGTTTGTAAAGAATGTAAAGTAGCTCATGTGAAAATTCTGAGGAAAGAGATCTCTCTCATCAATGAGCAAGTTAGAGAAGGCCTTCAGCAGCTTAGCAAATCACTTCATGACACTGAGGAGAATGCTGATAAGCTACAAAAGAACTATAGCCAGGTAAACATTGCTAAAAATTTTGGACTTTTCTTCAAAATGCACAATTGCATCATATTCATAAAAGTTGTATTGTTTTATATCTCTTCATAACTCGTTCAGTTTTAGAAGAATGGAAACTTTTTAGTTTAAAATGTTAGTATAGACGTATATGTATTAGAGTGGATATCTTGTATTTATACAACGTCTCTATAGCTAATTTCTAAACAGTCAGAGATAGGCATATACTTCCATCGGAAAAATGCTTTTAAAGTATTGTTCATGTTGTTTGAGCCAATAAATACACTGACGAAAAACTTACAAATTCTAATTTTTTATACATTCTTTCAGTCCTTTTAATCATATTTAGCAAAATATTCTTGACACACTAACATTTTAAATACAGAAAACTGCGACTAAAACTGAACGTGTTATGATGCTTTGAATTTCATTATTTTAAGCCAATCAACGGTCACTTCGAGTTAGCGACACCCGGTGATGGGCGGATCCAGCCGTTGAAATAGTCTAAAATAGTGATATTCAAAACTTTATAACTTGCTCAAACTTAGTGGAAGAAGAGTGGAACTTTTTTGTTAGTATCCTAAGAATATCTTATTAAATATGACTAAAAGGACTGAAGGTCTGTATAAAAATTTGGATTTTGTAATTTTTTCAGTAATATGCTTATTGACTCAAACAACATACAATATAATTCTTTACGTCATTTAATATTGTGAAAATATTAATAAAAATCTGGAAGATAGTAGTAGAAACATATGCAACCGTGCACTTAACTTTAACTGTAAAGTAATTTAAAGCATTCAGCAATAGTCTGTTTTCTGACTAATTAATGTTATCCTGTACTATGAAAACCAACAAATATAAAATTTTACTAAATTTGTACAGCATTAACTAGTTTCTTGCAGCATGAATTCTTTTTTATTCAAAGAACATGTTAAATTTTAAATACAATACTTAAAATTATTTTACAATGCTTATCTACTATATATACTTACCTTTCTAAAAGTATATATTTATAAATATTGGATTAAAAAAATCTTTTTTGAGTTTAGAAATGTAAATTTTTTTCCAGTGTAATTGAAATCAATTATTTTTATTAGGTGAAAGATGAAATTGAAGAAGTTATACGACGCTACTCCCGAGACTTGTTGAACACGGAAGCAAAATTAAAACACCACCTAGATGTGTATCTTAAAACAGAACTCAGAAGCATGAAAAAATTGGAGCATGACCTTCAGATCGAACTGAATAACGTCAATAGCAACTGTGATTTAGTAGATAAATATGTTAATAATGGAGTAGACTGGACTGATGCAGAATTAACGGATTATAAAGAAATTTTCATGAAAACTCTGGAATTCTTAAGAGCTTTTGACTCTGACCCAACAGACTGCGTCAGAAAGGTCAAATTCCATCCCCGCTCAGATCCAGATGTTATTCATAAAACACTCATAGACTTCGCTGAAGTAAAATTGAATGACGAAGTTATACACAATCCCGCCCCCAATGGGGAAACCCAGAATGGTGGTACGTACAACAGCTCCACAAACTTGAATGGTCCCACTGTAACTCTAACACCACCTCAAGGCAGTGCCTTGTCAAGGAGTCAAAGCGACCACAAACTGTGCAGTCAAAGACAATCCCAGAAACGAAAAGACAAGAACGATGAAATCGAACCTTTATCTAGGAGATTTAGGGACAGATTTGTCAAAGACAGAGATAGTTCCGATAAAGATAATTCCAACAATCGAGACCACTCTCCTTCATCTTGGAGGAGAGAACTGGATGATGTCAGAAGCAGTCAAAAGATTCGTTTTGCCTCCAGAGAAGCCATTGACGAAATCGGAGACTACGAAGTGGAAAATACGTCTTCTAGGAATCACCAATCAGTTTCTCCGGTCAGGGATGGCGTCAGTGAGACGGAAGATGCTACAAAAGGACCTCTGAGCGGGGTCATCAGGATACTGGACAGTCCCCATGTGATGGAAAGGTTGCATCACAGTGAAGTAAAGCAGAAGAAACAGAGGGAGGAAGATGAGAGGAAAGCTAAAATGCCAAAACCTGCTCCTCCTCCTGTTTCGAGGCCCATGACGAGGCAGTTGAGCGAAGACGAAATCGAAAAACAGAAGAAAGCAAATAAAGCTGCAGCTGCTGCCTCTGCAGCGACGAACGCCGCATCCAATACCGCAACAGCTAAGGTAATCGAAATGTGCAAAACATATGATTCCAACTAAAAATTTTACTTAAAAGTTCAGCCACTGAAATATGAAATTCTAAGACCAACAACTATTTTAAAATCATGAAATTTTGAATTTGATCCAACATCGCAAGCTTAAAAAATGTTCCTTTATTTCGAATTATCCTTTTGTGGCATGGCTTATTTAGTAGCTATGCCATGCAATTTTCCCCTTTGTTCTCGAGAACATAGCATATATTTATGCTACTGATTCTCCCACGCTTTCAGGATAGTTCCTTAAATTTCATTCTTCTTTTCCTTTCATTTAGATAACAGAATTGTGGAATTCATTAATAATTCTCCAATATCAGTACAATAACGGATAACTAGTTGTTCAGATCGTTGATCTTGTTTTAGTAAATATTGTGATCATTCTTTTGAGCATGCTTGGGCTGAACTGAATTCCCATTTATGATATATATTTCTTTTGGATCTTCAGTGACATACAAAAGAACTAAAAAAATCACTTTTCCATCCGTTATGGCCATTCTATAGATTTAAGTTTCGTACCCATGTCAGAGAAGATAAATAAATGTGAACATATTTTATAAAATTACAATTATCTTTAACATTTGCGTTTAGATTTGGCAAGAAGATCTTTCCACTATCATACGTAGAAATTTTCTTTCCTAGATAAAAATATATTCAAAAATATCCCTTGTTGTTTTTTTTTCCAACTTTCCTTTTTGAAATTGCTTAGCTGAATTATAGAAATATGAATGTGATATCTTAAACCGCAGCGAAAATTACTGGAAAATTCATCAACAGGGATTATTTGACTAAATAAGCTACCAATGATAACACGTTAATAGGAAATCCTTCTTTGTATGCTTAAAAAAATCTTCAATTTCTTTTTTTTGGGGGGGGGGGCCCGGGGCGTCTGATATTGTAAATACAGATATTACCTACCCTCTAGATTAATAATATGTTCTACTTAAATGAAACTCCCTTTATTAGATACAAACGTTACTGAATAATATGTTTCTGATTTTGGGATATTGTAGATTAATAATTTCAGTGAAAAATATGAACGCCTTGAAATGATTTCGAAATCTTAATTTTTAATAAATTAAACTCTAGACACTTAGTAGTTTTCTATACCTCTATTGTCTTTCTAAATGCATGGAACAATTAGTTATCTAAAATTATTCTGAAGTAGAAAGAAATTATTTTGTAATTTTTCTTTTGAAAAGGCTGCTTCAGGAACAGAAACTTCTACCAAAACTTCGAAGCCGTCCATTCTGAAAAAAGATGACGAACCTACAAATCGTTCCTATAGTTCAAGATATGGTTCAACTCGATCAACTGTGGATGATACCAGTTCACCAAAACCAAGACCCAGAACTTCCATTGATGAACCTGCTGGTAGGCAAAGCCCAAGAGAAGAAACACAAACACCGCCACCACGAATCAGGAGCTGGAGGACAACCAGTAGTGCTGCGACTGAAAGAGATGTTTCTCTCAGTCCACCTAGTTCACCAACCAGGAATAGAGACACTCAAAAGCCACCTGTTTCTCCCAGGCCTCCCCCAAGCAGGTACAGCAATTTTGCTGTTTGCCATTAAAGTAACAATACATGTATATTAATAAAATAACAAAATATGGCAATACAATAACAATGTATGGTATTGCCACGAAATAAAAACAAATGGCAATGATTTTTTTAGCGATAAATTAGTCGATTGCCTAATAGAAACAATTCTTGGAAGTGCTTCAATAAAAATGTCACTTATTGAGAAAAAGAAAATCTCAATAAGTAACGAAATAGTCTCAAATAATCAGCATCTTCAATTTTTAACATCCTCCTTGTAACGAGCACAAATTTAAATTGACTTTCCTTTGAGTGGAGCCAGAGAAATGAGGTTTTGTTATAGTGGACATTTGCCATTTTTACTGCATTTCATCACATAGTAGAAATCCATTAAAAAGGAATCTGCACTAGTAATAAGTCATAATTATGCCAATTCTGAATTTTTTTAGGAGACGTATTTAATGAAAGTACTTTTGAAAATAAATGATTCCAAGAAAATTATTGAAATAATACGGTTTTTTTTTATTTTCAATTTTCCGATTAAATTTCTAAATAATTCACAAAAATAACACATCCTAAAACATTTTTGTTGCTAGTTTGAATAGCTGCCTAAAAAAGAGCAACGAATTTGTTTCACACTCCCAGCAACATCAAGACTATTAATTATTACTCATAGAACTATTATAAAATATACGACATAATTATCATGTTTTGGTGTTACAATTGCTCAGATTTGAGCTTACTGAGAATATTTGGCAAATGACAAATTATCTCCGAATAGGCACAGATAGTAAAAACAAAAATAATTTAAGGATCACATTGTGTAAATGTATTCACTAGATAGAATCTCGTGAATGACAGTACGAGAAGGAATTTTACATTTTTAATCACACTATTTTGGTAAAGAGCCTATTTTCAAATTTATGGTGAAAGAATAAAACCTTAATTTATGGGACCAGAGATCAAAGTATAACATATTTTTGAAAAATTAAATGCTTCAACTAACGTAGCACTAATTTGCTTTTGATGTGATGCTCCTAACAATTTTTGATCACCTGATTCATTCCTTAAAAAATAAAAATACTACAAAATAACAGACTTTTGAAATTTTAGCTGCTTAGTAAAACATGCTGTAGTTCTGACTAACTTCGCTATTTCATTTATTTTCCAGCAACAGACCTACTGGTCGCTCATACTTAACAAAAAATTCCTCTTTGGATCGAGAGGATTCTCCTACCGAAACCATCACTCCTTCCTTGATGCAACGCCGTTCAAATCTGAGCTCTGCCGGTCGTCCTAGTGCCTTGGACAGAAAGGACGACCGGCCAAGCCTACGCCTCGCCATAAGGCCAGATCACAATTCTCCTCCCATCAGTGATAGTAGCTCTAGTTCCGACAGTGAGAGTGATGAGGTGGATAGTGAAACTGCTGTGAATAGGGGTGACATAAGTCCATCTGTCAACACTCTCCTTGCACGAAGTGCTCAGGCCAGGAAGCAGAGTGCCTCGACTCAGGCTAGGCTCTTAGGTCGACCTGACGACAAACTTCCAAGGCCAGGCACCAGATCATGGCGAGATAACATTCGAAAAGACGAAGAACCTTCCAGGGATAGAGATAGTGTCTCATCGTCAAGGTGAGGACTTATCTTGATATAGTAAAAAAAAGAAAATGGACGCATTAATTCTTAGGACATCCTCATCTAAATTCTGGGAGAAATTCCTTTATCTTTTATTTGAGTTTTTACACTACTTGTGCTAAACGAGTGTTCCTAAGATATATATCTTCCAGTGAAGAGCGCCTGTTTCCAACCACAGAGAGAGAGCTTTGAAGGGCATTTCTTCCTCAAAACTAGCTGTTTAAATTCATGAAAGAGAGCATTTTTTCAAAAGTTTTGGTAATTTTATAATGACCAAAAATGCTGTATGTTTTTTAAACACAAAGTTTAAATAGTATTGAAAAGCCTCTTTAAGTCAATGTATGTGTTTTTTTAGGATTTTAATTTAAAATTGTACGAAGAAATGTTAAAAGATTTTTATCTCCAAAATGTGAAAAAAATAAAATTGATCCAGTTTTCCTAGGATTCTCAGAAAAAATCCAATTCCAGCCATTGAAATTGGGCTTTACATCATCACTAATTTAATCCTGATAACTCCTGCTTTTTTGCTACTAATACACCTACTGGCATGCTTGCATCATCTAAAGTAATTGATTAAAAGTTTAAAACTTTTTTTTTATTTTTATCTCTTCTTATCCTGTGAGTTATTGGTTATCTTTCGAAAGAACATAATTCCCTTAGTTATTTCCTTTGCACAATTAAAACTTAATAAACATTTTGAAGATTAAAAACTACGTACAATTTGGTGCAGTTATAGAATTCGGAATCATCTCCAGGTCACATATTTTTGTTATATAGGTGTTTGTTCCCAAATTTAGTTATTGCATTCTAAGCAGTCTGTTGTGCAACAAACTGGAGACTGTTCAATTTTGCATTGTAAAATATATACTTTCAGATATCGTTTGGTGTGATGAACGTCAAATCCGTTAAATGGTAAAGATTGCCTATTGTACAACTGCTTCCACTTTATACTATCAATTAATAAAAATACAGTTTTGGCTTTAAATTTGTATGTACCAGTGAAATTTTGACCTTTACTTACAGACGTAAAACAACCACCACAGCCGAACCAGAAGGACGTGTTTCACCATACAGTAGATTTCTCGAGCGCCGGCGTTCCAGCGTCAATTCTAGTGCCCAAAGAGATAAAAGTCCCGAGGATAACAGCTATGCTGCCAGGAAGAACCGTATTGCTCGAAGCAAAAGTTCACACGATCTGTACCCAGCAGAAGACAGCCCCGATGACGATGTCTTGACGGCCATTAGGAACAGGTACCGAACTCGAAGAAACAGGGAAATGAGTCCTGAAGAAACTCCTCCACATTCATGGTCTCAGTACATGAAGAACAAGTATGGATCTGGTCTGGTCCGAAGCAGGACCTCGGCTTCACTTGCTGTCCCGAAAAGCGACAGTGAGAATAGTTCTGATGAAGATACTCCACCACGAAGACGTGAGTATGGTAGGCGAGGAGATAGCAATTCACCGCGTGGGTTCAGTCTTCCACGAAGGACTTATATGCAGAAAGGGAAGTCATGCGTAAAGTTCGGTTCCAGAGGAGCTGATGCGGGACAGTTTACATGGCCAAGAGGGGTTACTGTTGGAACTGATAATACTATTGTTGTGGCAGATAGCAATAACCATAGAGTACAGGTAAGAGATAGAATGTGAAGATGTTAACAAGTATCTAACAGAGTGATGCTTTATTAATCGACATGTTTTAATTTTATGTTTTAATATTAGTTTGTATTATGATACTGTGTTTTTCTAAAGTACTTTGTAAGTTCTTTGGGCATAATAAACTTTTTTTAAATGCTTACGCAGTCGTATCTAACTAGCTTGCAGCTTGTTACTCTCACTACACAACTCAATAACAGACACGATTTTAATTTTATGATAAATAATCAAATTCTTTTTTCAAACTGCCAATATATAAATCTAGCATCGTGAATAAATTGATCTGTTTCTCAACGAGGATTTCTCGATAGTAATGCTCACATTTCTATCAATAAATTTTAGCTCAAACTATAAACTCTGTTTTAGATACATGTACGTTATTACGTAATGCTGCATGAACTAGAGTCATATGGAGTCAACTCATGCCCACAGGATTCACATCAAACATACCACGCCAACATAATATTAGTATCCACTGCATACTTTGCAAGAGAGCGTTTGACATGACCTCACTGTATAGCATAACATAAAGGGAAAGTTGGCTGTTAAATGTCATGCATAGTTAGGTTTGTCATGAGACAACTACGTCGCGTAAATCGCCTCTATTTGAAAACACATTGACAAAATTTTAGATCAATTGCCACTATTAGTCTGCATGCGCAAAAGATGCATTGTCTTTTTCTCTCTCTCTCTCTTTTGCGATTGACTAATACTCAAAAATCATTTAGTTTCTTAAAAGCTAAATGCAAGAAACAGCAGTACAAGTTATCTTCAATTTAAGAACACTCAACTATTAATATTTGGCTGAAGTCCAACGTGTGCAAGAGTAAAATAATGCCAAGTTCATAATAAAAGTATAAATAGATAGCATTTATTATGGAAACCTAAGTATTAATTACTTCATTTTGCATAAAATTTAAATTTGAACATCACTTAAATCATGAAGAAGCCTGGGAAATTTGGTAGCCTGAAAATCATCTAAAATGTTTCCTGAGAATTATCTAAAGTTCTTGAAATGAATCATCATTCAACATTCTTGAAAATAAATTAATGTGTTATCTAATTGATAGCACAGAGCAGAAAATCATTAAGAACATTTTACATTTTTCTTCTCATACCTTGATTTGTAGAACTAAAAATACATTAACAGCGATTTTAATTTCTAAAATGCACACGGTTCATTAGTATTTTTAATGCGAGAATCCTACCTTTAAAAAAACTATCGTTTGATTAGTGAAATGAAAGCTTTTCATTTACATGTAAAGGCGAGCTTACAATGGTTTAGAACTAGCCTTAAATGAAAAACCGCCTGAACACATTGAGTTCACATCATTATTAATCCACCAATAAGCTAATAAGAATAGCATTAACATGATCAAGTGGTCTTCCGACTGCGGCTATTACAATTTCAGTGCAAATGCACCTTAAAACTCCTAATGTACTACACCAGTTATATACGAATTCTTTCGTATATCCAATGTATACACAAAATGGATGTATATGGCTCTCACGTAAGAGTGAAGATAATATTCCAAAATCACAATGTTTACTGATATAAAAAACTCATTTTTATGAAAGAACATTATCTTCATTAACATTATTTGACGCTGACGATAAGTGGATGGCAACCATCAGTAGTCGATATTTTTTTCCTTTAAGAATTATCAAGATTATTTGACATTTTATTATCTAGATATTGCTAACTTTTTCCTTTTTCCCTCAGGTATTCACGTCTTCTGGGAAATTCATTCAACAGTTCGGATCTTACGGTAGCAATGAGGGCGAATTTGACTGTCTGGCCGGTGTGACAGTCAACAGAATTGGACAGTACATAGTGTCCGATCGCTACAATCACCGACTGCAGGTGTTCGATCCGAATGGACGATTCATAAGAGCATTCGGATGCGAAGGCAGAATGGACGGAAAATTTAGCTACCCTTGGGGGGTAGCAACAGATAACTTGGGATTCATCTATGTATGTGATAAAGAGAATCATCGAATCCAGGTAAAGTAATAATAAGGAATGTATTTCAATTTGAAAAAATTCCAAAATAATTGCTTAGTTATGAATAAGCTGCATGATTCTTGTAATATTTTTTTGACTTGGATTATATGACTATTTACATAATTTCAAATGACTCATTGTTAGACATAAGCTTAATTAATTGCAGTGGCATAAATAGTGCCTTTCAGTTTTAATTCAAATTCAACTTGACGAAAGTATTTGTGCCTATCCAAAAAGCGAACTTCATGATTAAAATAACAAACAATTTAATTTTAATTTCAAATACAAAACTTCATAAGTCGAATAAGACGCTTAGCTTCTGTTTGAAACCCATGTGAAATTCTCGGATTAAATATATTAAAATCGACATTTTATTTTATAGTGGCATTGTTTAAAAAACTATCTACTTTCAGCATGTTATTTGGAAGTATTTTATATAGATGTCAAACTCCCTGAAATGAAATCAAGGAAGTTCAGAATATCAAAATTCAAACTCCAACAAAATTTACAACTGAAACATCATTGCACCATGTAATACACAAGCCCAACTACTTATATTATGGCTTTTTATAATAATAATTTTTAATAAATACTTTATAAAGAACGCATGGATATTTGTACAACCGTTATCATTTCCTTTTCTAACAGATTATACGACAAGTTGAAGCCCGAATGGTCGATAAAACTGTAATTAGGAAATCTGCAAAACAGACCATTCTTTGAACCTTGTACATTTTTTTTTTATTATTGCAAAAGCTTTGCCACGCTTTAACTATCCTACTTATGAAGGCATTTACTCCACAAGTTTGTAAAATTGTTCACCATTTGAAATTTTTCATTTCAAATAAAGATAAATTTTTATCATTTGTTCTACTATGAGATCTCTTGTGACTTGGGGACGGAGTCTCCATTTCGAGACAGGAGGGTCACGAGTTCGACACCCGTTTCCACTTAACATCCACATGAACGTAAGCCTGCCTCACTGACTCGAAGTCGGTCGTATCTACTCCTAATATGTTTGGCTGCGGTGCACAGTGATCGATTTTATAAATCTAGCTGGACAAAAATAAAAAAAACACCATTGTTATTTCTTGGTGCCAATTGCTTTATTGGCAGCAGAAATGTCCATAAAGCAATAATCCATCTCTAATTTAAACAATTAGTTCCTGGGATTTTGCCTATAATGAGCAAAAATTTACATATTGCGACAGTACATTTTATTATCTTCTAGAAGGGAGATAAGTGATTTGTGTTATTTGTTGTTTGACTTATTTTAAAATAATATTTGTGTTTATATAGTCATTGTATTATCCAAGGTTAATATTATATCTAAGTTTCATATATTAAATGCGAATGTTAAATATATTTTTAATGTTTGAAAAATATATGGATTTTATACCATTTCACTAAATGTTATTTGGAAAGCAAAAAATTTCTTCGCAAGTCTTCGCCTTCAAAGTTATATTTTTATATACTAGATGTATTGAAAAAAAGAGTACTAGCGATTATACCCGGATCTGTCCGGGAACCCGGAATCTTTTAGGAATTTTGTTTCCACATATATCTTGCTTTTTAATGACAATTATACATATATGTCATTTTTGATTAATATATTTTTCCTCTTTTCCTTTTTTTGTGGCAGACAATTTTATTAAGCAATCTCGACATATATTATACACTTTGTTTTAATTAAATTTGTATTAGAGTCAATTGCAGACAATTATATTTTATTCTTTTTATTTTTCTTTAAATTTACCTTTCAACGTATGGCAATTAAAAAATAATTGTTGAAAATAAAAATTATTACTAGAGAAGTAGAAAAAATAGAATCTCAAATAACAAATCTTCGCCTTTCAATAGTCAAAACTTATAATGAAGAAATTTTGGTAGAACAACCATTGGTAATGACTATGGTTGAAGGGAAAATTTGTAATATTCTGACTGAACAATCTAGTCAGAAATGTTACATATGTGGAGGTTTGCCAAGAGAAATGAATATACTTGAAAAGCATTATAAAAAAAGCTATTGATGCTTCAAAATTCAGATTTGGATTGTCAGGTCTACATGCTTGGATAAGGTGTTTCGAGCGTCTCCTTCATTTGTCATATAAACTTGAAGTGAAAAATGGCAAGCAAGAAAACAAAACAATGAAAGAGTAGAAAACCGCAAAAAAGTTATTCAAGACAGATTTAGAAAAGAAATGGGTCTTTTGGTAGATATACAAAAACAAATTTCTGGAACAACCAATGATGGAAATATCGCCCGGAGATTTTTTGATGATCCGACCTTATTATCCAACATAACGGGATTGGACATTAAATTTCTAAAGCGTTTTTCAATAATTTTACAAGTCATTTCTAGTCAGCAAGAAATCGATGAAGACGCATTTGAAAAATATACCTTTGATACTGCAAAATTGTATGTTCAGTTATATAACTGGTATTATATGCCGGCCAGTGTCCATAAACTTTTAATTCATGGACAACAAGTAGTTGAACACGCCATTCTACCGATAGGCCAGCTTTCCGAAGAAGCACAAAAGGCTCGAAATAAAGATTTAAAAAAAAATTCGATGCAAAGACAGTTAGGTTTTTTTTACAGTTTAGGACAGACGACAGACAGTTTTTAGTTAGGTTCATGTCTACTTTCAATATAAAGATTATATTAAAACTTATACGCGTGTTTCACTAACCATAGTATTTTTGTCCAGCTAGATTTATTAAATCGATCACTGTGCGGTGGCTTGGTGGCACTCTCTGCTTCAGAACCAGATAGTAACGAGCTCGAGACTCGAAACTATCGAAGATCAACTTTAGATGCCGAACTGATTGATGTCAAATGTCCTCAAGCTAGTGTGGTGCGGAAGTTCGAAGATGAGGCTGCCAGTTTAAGCGTCGTCTTCGCCATCGGACCGCGGCTGTTACGTACGAGGTCCGTTCCAAAATAGTTCTCAAAGCTTCAAAAGCCAGAAGGCAATTTTGCTCAAAGCTTCAAAAGCTAGCAAAAAAATAGCGTGTAGCTTCAAAACGAGGCACTAAATTAAACTCATTTAGAATAATGTCACAAATTAAGCGTTTCTGGAATCCGACTTTATTCGGGACATGGATATTATTTGAATTACAATAACAGAAACGTCCTAAATAACCATACTGTGTCTAATGACAGGTTTACACAAATTCACGGGAGTTTATAATACAGCATAAATTACGTAGATTCATTAAAGGCTCATCC
The DNA here is from genome assembly GCA_013235015.1 of Araneus ventricosus. NCBI lineage: Eukaryota > Metazoa > Arthropoda > Arachnida > Araneae > Araneidae > Araneus > Araneus ventricosus. Next base: position 150,091 of record BGPR01001966.1, on the reverse strand, counting down.
TTTTCTCAAAACTCTGAAGAAATATTTACTTCTACGCACATGCCTATGAAAGATGCCTATTAAAAAAAGATGTCTCCCCTTACTATCCAAACACAAGGGCCTTTCAAGTTTTCTTCTTTTTATCTTTCCCCTCATAGCCCAGTAAATTTAGGGTTTGAAATAACAGTAATTAATAATTAGCTGAAACTTTGCGGATTAGTTCCTCTTTACATGTAGAATGAATCTTTAAAAGTCCCTAATTTCTCATGTGAGCTTCAATCCAAGATGGCCGTCAAGCCCTTTTTGCTTTGTTTGATATTTTTCCTCATATTTAATTTAAAAATAAACATTTTTCAATTCTGAAAAAACCTGTATGCTCTACAAGGATCACTGTTTTGATATATACCATAAAAAATAAATAAATAAATTTTAAATAAGAGTATATTAAATTTTTGGACATCGAAACCTGAAATTTCCGTTTTCTAAGTTTGTAGTAGAGCTCGGAAGTTGCAAACATTAATTAATCGAGAAAAATAATGTATGTAAGGATATTTTGTCTCCTGTTCCAAAGGTAAATTTAAAAAAAAAATATTCACTAAAAATGGCTGAGATATTCCACTATTTCTGGAGTAATGAAGCGGGTTTTCTAGATACGGAGTGAGAAGTTGTTAGTGCATGTATCTGTTAAACCTTGGAAAAAACACAAAATATGACTGCAATTCTTACTACCCGTTATAAGCTGAGTAAGAGAGAGAGAGAGAAAGACATATAGAGAGAAACTATGAGCGTTTTTATAAAAGTATTTAAATAAAAAACAAAACATGTTTTGCAGCACTTTATTTTATTTATTGCCATGAAAAACTTAAATGATGATGAGATTTAATACAATAATAGTAATGATAGAAGAATAAAAACAAAAATTAGTTTGTTTACAGTTCATAAATAAAAAAATATAAACCAGTCATTCATCATCATCATCTTCGAAACCGCTAGTAGGAGTAGCTGAATTTTTACATGTCTCTCCTAAGCAAGAGCTGCAAAACTTTGTACAGTAAAGGTCAGCCTTCTTGCACTGGCATCTTGCGACACAGTAACTTGTCAAGGTTATTTTGCAGTTACATGATATTAATTGTAGAAGTTCTTCCGAAGCTGCGGGAAGAGTTGAAGGCACTGGGTTCAATCTTCCATCCTTTATGAAACCATCCCCATTCAATTGGATTCAGGTTATTCCCAACCACTGTTGTACTAGAAGATAAACACGAAGTGAATGCTGTGAAGCTGCTGCACTTGTTGGTTGAAGTGTTGCCGGGTTAAATTTTGAAGAGAGGGTTTTAGTTACTTCCTTATTATAGCGGATGTATCGTAGATCACCTAGAGAATTAATTTGTTCTAGTCCAAAAAAAGTTGTTTCAGAAATACTTCTCCAATTTCAATGACCTTTTGGGTATCAATTTGAGGAATGTTGAACTGCACAGCAGCAATCCTGGTAATTAGCTGCAGAGGATTTAATACCACACTTTCATTCCTTATTATTAATGTATTACTTGTGGCAGATATTGGGATAAATCTTTTCTTCCTCTGAAGTTTAACTCCCCTTAAGGAACCTCCTACAATCGAGGACAATAATTTTTCTCCAACATCTTTTGAATTGTCACAATTTGTTTTATCATCAGTAACTAACCCACTAGCTATATTAATCAATAAGTGTTTACGAAAAGTACTATTGAGAGGATTGTGAAGTAGTAGTCAATTGGATAACTTTACTAAATCAGAATCATCTCGAGATTGTCTGGAAGGCCGGAATTCAACATGTCGTTCTGAGGATACAAAATTTTTTCACAAAAATCTTCCAAGACTTCCGATACTTTCATGTTTATAGGGCACGAAGAACCCGTCTTGATAAAGTAGAATCTGCCATTCCTTGGCCTTGCGTTACTCCTCCTGCTATTTTCATGTATCTCATAAGACACTGTTCTATTATCATAATTGGTGTCACTCCACTCCATACGCTGTCCATTTTTTCCTTCAACTCTTCCATTTGCTGAACGTATAAACGCCCTATTCCGTGAAAGTATGATATCATTGATTTAATACGATACAAATGCAATTCCCAGTACCCAACTCGATCTGCTTGAATATAAAGAAGGATATATTTTACCTTATTTTTTCATAGAAGGATATATTTGAATATACTGCAACCACAACCGGGCAGTTCTTGAAAAATTTCCATTTTCGGGAGCCTTTTCAACAATGTCGAGCAGTTGTTTAATCTGGGTATTTTCCTTAAGATCTTCAATACTTCTCTTATTTGTTGCCATAAGTTCATGAATAGAGTTTCTGATAATGCATTTGGTTTCTTCATTCAACTCTTGTAGAGAATTTTTGGAGAAGTTTCTCAGATAAAACTACCAAAGTCAAAAAATGAGCTTATAGAGCTTTGGAATAAGCATGACCACTCCAAGGTCTCAACGTGATGAACCATTTTTCTGTACTTCAGTGCTTTTTTTTGTTTCTACCTTAGCTGAAGCCTCCTCACCGCAAAACAAACAACGGTTTTGGAAGTCGAAAGCTGAATCTTTTGCTCTCCTTGAAGTTCTGTTTTCAGAAACTTTATCATCTTGATGTGAAATTGCCTTCACCATTGAAGATGGTTTGGTGTAACATTTCCTGCACTTTACATGTACATTCATACATGTCAGGGTTATACTAGCGTCTATAAGGGTTTGAAGGCCCTTTGTCACTGTGACTGTGCTACCAACACTAAAGCTATTGCCACAAATCACACACGATGGGTCACCATCCATTTCGAAAACGGTAGGCAATAAGTAAAATGTAAGGGAAAATTAAACAACGAGACGCACGTTTACAAGAAGTTGGCCACGTGGCATATGTATGGAATGCGACCCAGCCGCTACTCCCCCCATATAAGGTAATACACGCACAACCCTCCCCCTTTTGACACAAACTATCTCTTTTTCGTCTTTCTTATGCGTATTCTTTGTCTTAGATGAAATATCTCAAAAATAAATAAAAAGATAACGCTGTTGTAAAGGTAGGAGTATTTTTAGTTAAGTACATAGGTAGAAATCCCTTGGGGTGAAATATACGGGGGGGGCATATTTTCAGAGTTTAATTTGACTTGTGTGGTATAGTAAGCTACCTCAGATATAACGCCGCCCCATGCCCCCTTACCTGATGCCTTTACGGCAAAGCTACCTCAGACAGAATTATCATATGTAAATGTGACTTAGAAATATTCATAGTTGCCTATGAAGTACCTAACTGTATACAAAAAAAAAAAAACTAAACGTTGTTTTAGTAAAAATGAGCAGCCATTTCAGCTGATCTTCAAAATAAAAAAAAACAGTCCCCTCTACAAAAGCATTCTAATCACTCTTTTGATTTGTCGATAGTTTTAATATTATGTAATGAAGCATATCAGCAATAAATTCTTAAACAGGAAAATCTCCCTTTAGACTTCAAATAAATCATTTTTCAGTTCATTTGTAATTTTTTATTGGATAAATCTAGGTATAAATCGAAACAGCTATCATTCCAGATTTCATAAGTTTTTTTCAGAGTTGAAAAATGATAGTTTTTTGCCGAGATATGGGGAAAAACACCACTTAAGACCGTGCTTGGATCCGCCATTTTGGAATGAAGCTCACATGAGAAATTATGGGACTTTTCAGGATTCGTTTTACACATATATAAGAGTTACTCCTGACAATTTCAGCTAATTATGAATTACTTTTACTTCGACCCTGTTTTTTCGGCCTAAATTTACTGTGCTATGAGGGGAACAATACGAAGCATTTACCTATTTCAATGTCTTGGAAAATTGCCTGCTGTATTCTTGATATTCTTGACAGTTCTAAAATTTTCAACTCGACTCGAAGAGAGGGAGAGAGAAACTTTTTTTTTCCTCGCGCATTTCTTGGGGCTGTAGAGGAAAGAGTTGGCCAGGATTTGGAAATATTTATGGCGACGAAAAAGAGACTTCTTTGTCCTTAGAATAGAAAATGAATGTATTACGAGGTGAGACAAATTAAAACTTTCACACAATCCTATTAGCTTATCGTTACCTCTTTGTGTTTTATTACCTGAACTGTTAATCAGAAAACTGGGCATTCCTGAGAATTTCCAGAGCTTGAATTAGACTGTGACGATCTCTTCGGCTTACTCGTCTGTTTTCATGACTTTCTCATTCAAGAATTCGCAGACTGTGAGTCTATTCCAACCAGACTGGGGGTCTATGTGGTAACCTGGGAAAACAAATGAAATAAAAACTGAAGGTTACTCGTTTTAGATCGAAAAAAGGGAAACTAAGAGACCTCCACAACTTATATATATCTAATTTAATTTCATTATTTCGGAAAAGAAATGTTCCCATATGGTATTATCGCCATATTTGAAACAATAATTTTATTCCATATTGTAAAACAGGGTAAGAAGAAACAAAGGTTTAAAACACGGGTTGAGTAGTGATATATTAAAAAGCAAATGGAAATTTCATGTAAGTCATGTTTTCTATAATATGGCAATGATCCACTCTTTCAGAAAAATTATGAACTGTTAAGTTGGCAACACACACACACAATTAACTGTTTTTTACCTTCTCTGTAAGAATACCGTTGATTTAGGGGTGTCTTTTATTTACTTAGAACTTAGTTGGAATTTTTCTATGAGTTGTATTTTTAGCAACCATCTGCTAAATAAACTTCCAGTATTTCCTAATTAGATTACAGTTTAGTTTTAAAATTAACTTTTTCATCTAATTGTGTTTTTGAATTTAATGGGTGACTACAAACAGTGATACTAAGTGTTTCTAACTACCATATAATCAATAAGGAACTGATCATTTGCTTAATTCAAAGGATAAATTATGAATTTACAAACTTTCTAATGTATTGATGCTAGTAATTGATTTTATAATCCTTGAAAGATGAGCAACAGTTTCAAGTTCCAAATCTAGAGCCATCTGACACTACCAAATATTTTCTAGTTAAGAGTAAAGGAGTATGGTAAAGTCAAAAAATCGTTTATATTATATACATGCAACATTTCCAGAAGATTTTTTTTTATTTAAAACGCACATCGGTCCGGCATACCCGAAAGGATGTAAGGCCTTTAGTATACCGGTGGGGAAATATAAAAGCAATACAAGAATAACAATGTCACATGGCACACACAAAATCATCACAAACATAGTACAGAACATTACAAACATTGCAAAAAAGGGACAAAAACAAAATAAATAAAGTAACCTAAAACATACTCAAAAGAAAAAAACTAAATGAAAAGTACGCCACTGAATCGATATTACACTTGGAGAGAACCATAAATTAATTGAATTTTGTTTGATTTTTATCACCAGATCTGGAATCAAAATTAAAAATATTCAAAACACTGAAAAGGAGGAGCCCCCAGTATGCATACAAATGAGCAAAAAATAAGCACAAGCTCAGCACAACACACCAGTAAAAAAGGAAGGAGTCAATAAAAATGTTTGTAAAATATCATTAAAAATCCCATAAAAGAGCATCAAAAACAGAAGCCGTGGTCTCTCACCAGTCCAGAAAACAATAAAATCCGTCAGTCAAACAATAAAAATACAAGAACAAAATTATCAAATTTAAAAATAAGAAGGGTAAAAACAAGGTTACCAATTTGGATTCTCTAAGGGTGAATGCTCAATAAAATGTAGGACACTAAAACATTTTAAGAAGTCCATGATTAACCATAAAAACAATATAATCAGTTAAAATTAATTACGTAAATAAAGTGCTAAAAACTTAGGGTAGGGCGCAGTGACAACCCACTTAAAATTTTCTTAATCAGTGGTGTTGAGGTAAAAGAGTAAATATATCTTAAACTCATTTAAAAGCAATTTCACTCCGGGCTATTTAGTGAATCACAAATGTTGTTACTAATAGTACATGCTTTAATTAATTTATTTATTGCCATTCTTTTATGCATTAAATTTTTAAACCATATCTTTTTATTTTGCTCTGCAGGCTTCTTGAGGTGGAATTCTTTGGTGAGCGTGCAGTCAAATATATAATTATCTGCGTCGCCCACCTGACCACAAGAATAACTTGGGGGATTTAATAGATGAAATCTATATATGTAAATAGGCCTGAAAAGGACCATGCCCACTAAGAAAATATGTTAAATATTTATTAACGATTAAAAAAATTTTGTCCACTTTCTCCATGAATGTCCTGACTCTAATAATAGAACTTGCGTTGTGTTGGTTCCTATAATTTCCCCATTCATGAATTATAAACTGTTTGATTTTCAATTTAAAATATGAATATGGGGCAGGAAGGTCTAAATACTGCCCTATTGTGGTGGCCAGTTTTGCCTGACGGTCGGCCCGCTCGTTACCTGGGTTACCGGCATGAGCTTTGGTAAAAAGCGAAGGTGGTTGCTTTCTTTGGTTGTCCAGAAGATGATAGTTACATTGATTCTTTTTTGAAAAAGTGCTCAAATAAATATAACAACGTACCTACTTACGTTCCTACCAAAATTCGTGATTTCACATGATCATCTGCAATTTTCTTCTGCCTCTTTCAATTTTTTTCTTGCTTTTACTTAGTGAAAAGGCAATATATCGATCATATAAACCAATTTGACTAAATCTTTTTTACCATAAAACTGAATGATGGATTTCTCTCCTAAAAATTTCTTGTTCTGTTTCAAATAGGAACAGAAAGAAAGCATTAAAGAAATAAACTAAATTCATTTTCGTTTCCTTTAACAAACTCATTTTGCTGAGAAACCGTTCTGTAACTATTTATAGCCGTTCGTGTAGTCCCAATGAATGTTATTCAAGTAGTTGCGTGTATTCTATCACTGTTCTATCCCCTAGAAAGGCAATATTTTCTGTAATATATCATTTTTACGACTTTCATTCGAGGGCCTTCTGACGCTAAAGGATAAGTCTGGTATCGGGAATGGGAACCATTCCTTTCCCATGAGTCCCAGGTGGCAAAAAAGTGCTCAACTAGACGACGAAAGATGAGGTGGAAAAACTGTGCCATTTAAACTAAGAATGATGGCATACTTCGGGACCTGCACCTTGTTTTTACTTTTGTACTTATAGCTGTTTTTATTTTTGAACTTTATGGGGATTTCTTTCTCGCCGCATCTGAGGTGGCGAAGCACTGTTTTTCTTCTCGAACTTGTTTTTTTACATCTCGTTACGACGTTGTTGCATTGTGAGGGGGATTCACCGAATAAAGCAGCGGTTTACAGTTTCGCAATTAGTAAGGACAGTACACACTGACAAGCTTGGCGATATTTCTTCGAAATCTAAAAGTAGTTTATGACCGAAATAGCACCACTAGAATCTGAAGTAGGCCCTCCCCACTATTTTTTTTATCTAAAGGAAGTGTATGCTTGATTACACATAGCTAGTCGTTTGTTGACAGATTAAGAATCCGGAAGCCCTTTTTAATATTTTGTTCGCTACTTTGAAGTAACCCCAATGAAAATGTATCTTTAATAGTTAGAAGAGAGAATTAGAAAATACTTTCAATAAATTAATCTGTTGTTGTCAATTAATTTGTTTTTCTGAGAGAAATCAATTAAAACTAATGAGACAAACCATATCAAAATGAAATGTCAATCAATTCTTGTGTACATGTCGATGGATACGTGATTTAATTTTAGTAAAAGTCTGTTCCTTTGTCTTTAGCTGGAAACTTTTTATGCCCCTGTGGAAACCATCCATTTTTAGGAGGAACATGTTTTTAATTTGTTTCATTATTTTTAACAAGGAAAATCGCATTTTTACCTCTATTGCAATCTTATCTATATAGAAGAAAACTGATCATTTCAGCACTTATAAATTATTCTATCCATTCTCGATCCCCTAATTAATTGTTTGTTTCCAGTACACTTATTTCTTTGCAATTTACTTAAAAAGTTAGCCCTAAACTTAAAATTAATGTGATTAAGAGATTATTTTTAATATATCAACCTGAAACAATTAATCGTATTTCTCTGCATTCTGTGAACAGGCTTTCTGCTATTATCAATCTTTCCTCCTGAAAGGATAATTTTTCTTGGAATTATGAATTTGTGAGGACATTTTTTTTTTCTTCTTAAAATTATACACCCGTTTTTGGTTCCTGGCCCCTAACTTAAAACGTTTTCATTTAGCATCTTTACAGGAACTTAAGCATCTTGGACCTTAATCATTTATGAGTATGTTTAAAAGAAAAGAAAACATTATTCATTAATACACTTAGCTAGAAGCACATTAAGACTATATTAGGAAGCTGCAATTAATTCCATAGTCATCAAACTAATCTAAAAATGAATCTTTTAAAATATTTTTTAGATTTGAATTGCAAATACTTTCATTTATAACTTTAACCAAATTCTTAGAAAAATAAACTATTTATTGTTTTAAAAATATACTAACATTTGAAAGAATGGTACAATAGATGGGTTTGCTACATTGTGAGTCATTGTAATATGAGCTTATTAGACATTACTTAGTGTCGATACTGTAACCAGTGATGTTTCTGATTAGTGTATTGTTTGCTCAAGAGATGGCAGCACCAACGAAAGCATGCATGTTTCAATTGGTGAATATACATTTAATCTTTTCTAAGAAGCAAACTAGCAGTTATTGGAAATATCTATATTTATGATTTTATTATTATTTTAATGCGCGTTTATATTTTTGACGCTATATACCGCTATCTTTAAATAACAATTATTTAAATAAAGCTACAAAGGCAGTTTAAGGAAGGCAGTTAAGGAAATCAGTGGCGGACTGGGTCTGAAAATAGTGGTTGCCAGGAGTCGGTGAGGGCCCACACATATCTACAATCATAACATTAATATATATATAATATATATATATTATATAATTATTAAATATATAATTATATATATATACATATGTATATGTAATAATCTCACTTAATTTTACTTTAAATTCTAATATTATATATTTTAAAATGTTAGTACAATATTAATGTATTCTAAAGTCACTTTTCTTATACTCCAGTTTCGTTTTATTTCCCACGCTAGGGGTATGTTAAATCTCGCGTTTTGGCATATTTATTACTAAAAGAATATTTTAATCGCTTCCACGCGCCAGCTTAAATCGCGAAATCAGCAACTTGTTGGCGCCATACTTTTTCCTAAAACACTTACGTAATTTACTAAAAATAGCTAATATTCCCTTCACTTTGATGAAGTGTCTATATGTTAATCCCTTATCTAAGAGAATGAAGGGATTTTCCGTTCTCTTTTGACTTGAATCTTTCATACGAGATGTGCGCATATTCCGCCACTCTCCCATAATAAATAAAAACAGTTAATAACTCGGCTTGTTCCTTATTTGACGACTACAACAACGGAATCATTTTATGTATATATTTTATTATATATAAATATAATTTAAAATCAATAATCTATTCCTAATCTAAAGATATGTTAAAGATATTATTAATTAATTTAAGTATTATACATAATCACTGGAAGTAACAAATATAAATTCAAATTTATGATTGAATGTTAAAAAATTCTTGAAATAACTATATGGTTCCAAAATTACAGCGTGCTACACATCCACAAAATGTTTTTAAGCAAACTTAAAATAAAATGCAAACTATCTACCAATTTTAATGTTTTTAAAGAACACCTGTTACTGTTAAAGACTGACAACTGAAAAGTACAGAAATCCACTAGATTAAGAGCAAGTCAACAAGCGTTTCAGTTCGCTAGAATAATGGTTTCAGTAGTTTGATTATAAAAAATACAAAATTCTAATTTACAATTGATTTCAGACAAAGCGGTTAATAATTTTAAAACATTTTCTATTAATCAACCTCAATATTCTTTATTTATAGAATGGGACATTTTTTAAATTATAAAACAACAGGATGTAAAACTTCAAATAGGTTATTAGAAAAAATTACGAAGAGGAAAGGTTTCAGAAACTACCTTTCCTTTTTTTACTGCTAATTCCTTCAAAATATCTCTAGCTATATTTATAATTGCCGTATAAATATAAGTTATAAAGTTTTAATAAACATAATTAAAAACATTATTTATTTAAGTTTAAGGTTAATTTATTCTACTAAAATTAGCTTTTCTTCAGTAAGCAAACTACTCATAATTGCTATATAATACACATCTTAAAAGACTTAATGGTACAGTAGAAAGAAATATGCAATGGTATCAAATGCATGTTTAATAAAAATAAATAATGATCAGATTTAAATCAACATTTTCATCATTATTTATTTTAATGATTGTGTAGAAAAGAGTTAAATCGTTTTATTTCAGACAATCAAAATTACTATAAGAGACAACAGTCTTCTCGGTGTTTAAAAAAAATGCGTGGAAATTCAACTCACAAACTGAATTCCCATTAATTATTATTATGTACACGACATTCAAATGGAAGTATATACTCTTATTTCGCATCTGAACATTTGAAAAATCTTATTTTATTTTATCGTGAACATCCGCTAGTAATTTATATTTGCAAAACTTTCTTAGAAATATTAAAACAAATCATGTTTCTGTAATGCAACAAAAACATGTTTTTAATTATTTGTTAAAAACAATAATTAATTGATTTTAATTTTAATAAATTCGATTATATTCTTTGTAACACGCTGGTGCGGGGCCCTATTTGGAGCAATCGGTCCAATCGGCTTAAGGCCGGCCCGACTTTCAACTTAACAAAAATTAAATAAGTTGGCGAATTTAAAGTTTGTTGATATAATCATATTAAGACAATTAATGAGATAGACGAGTCGGTTGGTAGTCAAATGCGATTAGTGTTTAATATTACAAAAGCAACGTAAAAATAAAGAAATGATAATTTTAGCTTACCTCTCAAAAAAATTTTTTTTCTTTCTTTTTCAACATACGCTACGTATGTCCTTACTTTCTTCCTACTAAAAGCAGAAATAACACTTTTCTCACCAATTATTTTCCATGAAAGACAGACCAATAAGACAGGTCCCTTTCACTCTTCTAAACGCAAACGCACAAAGAAAAGCGTGAGTCATAAATGTCATTTGGTGTCTTGTGATTAGGGTGGGCACGATTTCTCCCACCCGCCCTAATCACAGTTTTGGGTAAGAAAACCTTTTCCTACAGGCGAGTTCCCTGCTTGTGAGATTTATGACGGTAAAATGAAACTACAAAAAAAAAGAAAGAAAAAACCACCTTATAGCCGTATCTCACAAGAACCGCAGTCTATCTGCACAAAGGGAGGCAATTCTTTTCCGGGGGCTTCCGAAACCAGCAAAATATCTTAACGAGTTTTGCGACTCGAATTTTCACAGAAGAGATGCCCCGTTTCATTGCCCCGAAGGTTTGCTGGTGAAACATCTGTAAATGATCGGAAGTTCAAAGGAAGTGGACAGAACGCCGTTCCTACCAGGGCCCTGGTTCCTACGGGCGGATATTCGACCACCCGCTGTTTGACTGGTCGAATTACGACGGCAGTAAATCCCTAAAAACGGGTGTCGAACTCCAAAACATGGACCTTGGGGGAAAGGGCTATTTTGTTTATGTGTTTGAGAGAAGGAGTTCTTTGCTTCTCTGCCACACTTTCTGGGGGGCCCAAATTGTCTTCTGTTTAAGGGGCCCACTTGCCATCGGGCAAGCTGGCAACCTAGCCAGTCAGCCACTGAAGGAAATAGTTGTAACACAAACCTATTTGGAAGTACATTAATATTTTTCTTTTTCTATAGTTAAAAAAATATAAGAGATCTGAAATATAAATTTCTGATTTGTCCGTGTACCACAACAAGTTACCCGATATTGTACAATATTGTTCGATACCATATAATATTAAATGATATTATACAATATTGCAAATATTGTTCGATATTGGGGTTCGATAATGGGGTTCGGAAAACAGGAGGACTGCAGATGGTATCAGGAAATCCTCCCAAGAACGATTCTTCCTAGAGGGGCGTAGAGAGGGTGTCCACATTCAGGATCAATATCTCTGGCGATAGTCTCGAAGGACGCCAAAAAGACAATATTTTTTGTATTTATTTTATGTTTTAAAAGTCGAAATTCGAGAAATGACCCCGGAGGGGCGAAAAATAAATACTATGTTCCCTGGGTGTCATTTATCTTCACTGTGTCACTGTCCTACATACCATTTCCATATCATGAGCTATTTCATGTTATACGTGATTCTATTGATACACAATGTGCTTGTTTCGCATTCTTCAGGTGTTCCAGGGAGACGGAACGTTCGTCACTAAATTCGGCGGCATCGGGCAACGTCCTGGAGAACTGGAACACCCCCACTACGTGGCCGTCAGCACAACCAACAGAGTGATCGTGAGCGACAGCAACAATCACCGCATCCAGATCTTCGACGTCAACGGTCGCCTGCTGTCCACTTTCGGCACCGAGGGATCAGAAGAAGGCCAATTCAAGTACCCAAGAGGCGTAGCTGTGGACGACCAGGGGTATTTGATCGTCGGAGACAGCGGAAACAATAGAATACAGGTGAGATCTACCCGGCTCAATGATCGACCACAATATTCTCTGGGGATGGATGGGAGAGGACATGGAATATCCAGAAATCAAAAAGTTGACAAACCAAGAAGTCAGAGTTTAACAGAGAGCGAGAATAGCGGAATTCCCTCTAGATGGCGCACGCGCGCAGGTGGGGATTTATGATTTGGAATGCTATAACGGCCAGTCTCCAACTACGGGGCTCACGGCCTTAAAGCTGATTGATATATTTAAGCTGTTTTGCAATAGCCACGAACGACACTAATTTCCTTTTCCAGCTTAGACCACGGGAACTGCTCTTTGCATGGTGTGTTGGCGGATGACGATTTGTTTTGATTAACATAGTTTGCAATTTAAAAACTCACTACGATACGAAAAGCTAATTTGTGGTTGAACGTCGAAAATGCCGAGATTTGGACAGGTTTGAGCAGCATGAAAAAAACTAAATAAACTTCGGTGATCAATATGCATCCCTACAATCATGAAAAAAAAGCCGTGATGTAATCTTCCTTTTAAGCACTCTTAGCAAAATTTCATATTTGGACCTCTAGCTGTACTTGGCATAGATCAGAGAGATTTCAGAGCCTCTGTCTTACTTTTGCGTTCTTGCTGATATGCAAATTGCATCTGCCAAGTTGCAGTACAGGAAAAAAAATGTGCATTTTTATCTGAAAAGAATTAAAATAATTAATTTGCAACATTCATGGAAATTTTCTTTTTTATAGTCAAAAAGATACCTCTTTTTATGGGGAAGACGCCTATTTGGCTCAAACTTAGTATCCAGCAGAGTACTTTAAATGGTAATGAGTATTACAATTCCACAACAGAGTCACAATATCTAGCAAAATAATTAGCGTCCATACAATGTATTATATCCTTTGTATTGAAACTTGTTGGAATAAAAATATTCAACTTTACAATATTATTATTTTTTTTCATAATGTTTTGTTTTCTGAATTTGTGGTTGCTTGTGTGAAACTCAAAATATACTTGCCTGTTAAGTTTCAACCTTTATCTGACTGGATTCTTATGTGCATTTTCATTTCAATTTCCAGATATTCCATCCCGACGGGACGTTCCTGAAAGCGTTCGGCACGTGGGGTTCTGGAGACGGCGAGTTCAAAGGCTTAGAAGGGGTAGCAGTGTCCCCGACGGGACAGATACTGGCTTGCGACCGCGAAAACCATCGCATTCAAGTCTTCTAAAACTCATCAGGTAAACCACGCTCTCGTCTGAATATCAACTAAAAGAACGTAAAATCAAAATGAACACAATCGATTGAAATATTTAAATGCATTTCATTTTAACTACATATTGTTTCATTGTTCATTTTAATGTTCTTACAGCAATAAGTTTTCCAGCTCATGCATTTATTTGAATACTTTTATTCATTCCTTTCGTTGTCTATATATTACGTCGTTATGTTGTCTTCAAAAAAAAGAAATATCAACTGACAAAAGTAAATCACTTTCTTCTACAAACAATCTTTTATAGAACATATATATTTTTTTCATGCTGTTGTTGTGTTACATATCTCATCATCATTTTTGTTAATCCATATACTATTTATATCTGTATTATATTGTATGCTTGTCGAATCCATCAAAGCGTTTTATTACATCAATTTGTATGCTCCTCATAGTTTTGATTTCTTGTGATAATTTGCCATCCTAGCTTTGCATTTCATATAAGTGCTCACATTTGCTTTTTATTTCAAGTCTATATGTCTCGACAAAATATGACAAAAGTCAGTGGCAGCGATTCGGGGGGCGAGGGGGGGCAGTCGCCCCCGAATCGCTGCCTTTGCGATTCGGCGACGATCGCAACTTTTTGCGGTAAAATTAATTCTTGTTTCATTTTAGCTGCTTAAAATTAGGAATTTGAAAAAACAATAGTGTTGAAGAAAGCTAGCTAATTTTGCAACTAAATTTTTCAAATTTGTTGTCTACCCCCCATTCTGCCAGCCTCTATTTGGTGTCTCTAAATTTTTTTTGCCCTCTCCCCAATTTTGCCGCCTAGTCGCCGCTACTGACAATAGACATAACAAGTGAACTGTTTTAACTCACTTAAGAAAGAGTTTACGGAATATCGCTGGATACTTTTTTTCAGCTATTTACTGGGTGTGTTCGAATTTTTACCACCAAAAAGCCAATTAGAGAATGAAAATTGGGTTTTACAATAATGCCAGATTCTCAAACACATGCAGAATGGGAAGGAAGAAAAGACCAATTAAAAAAATCGTATATGGTATAAAAATGCGAAAACAAAAATTTATTAAAAAATTATATTCAAATATATACTCACACTTAGAAGAGCATTAATGCCATGAAGAATACCTCTACGACTATAATCAAAAAGTAACGAATGATTCTTGAGAACACACATGAATAAGATATCGCTTGCAATTTGTTAGGATCTTCATTAACATCAGACAACTTCTCGCTTTTCATTCTTTATTACCGTTTGCGAATAAAATATTTTTGGATGAGCATAGATTACTTTTTTATTTGGAGATTCTTCAAAATGGTTTGTCAAACTGAGCAAAGAACATGATTTTAAATTTCGTTTTCGCTACGAAAATGCTTGAAATATTGCAAAATGCCTTTAAGAATGACACTTATCAAAAACAAGACTTTTTTAGTTGAAAATATTTTAAAGGAAGACGAAGTTTTAGTCAAAGGTAAGCAATTTTTTCGTAGATTATTGTAACGTTATAAAGCATTGTAGCATTATTGCAAATTTGTTAGCAAAGAATATTATCTTGCGATACCTCCGTGGAGCGGTTGGTATAAAATGACTTGAATTGTAATGGCGATAAACCTCCGCGACTTTCGAACAGTTACGGTTCTGTATTCACCTGATATAACATTGTGTAACTTTTTTATTTCCACTTCCATTTCATTATTTACAAAATGAAAGAAAATTCTTTGCGAATAATGAAGAGGATTCACAAAAACTACTTCTAAAACATGTTTCAATGATTAGGAGAAGAAATCCGTTGCAGTTGGACAGGCTTAATTTAAATAGAATTAGAATCAATATTGATCAGTAAATAGAAATTTTGTGTTTGATGGAAAACTCGCGTCATCCTTTGTTTTATCACAGTTACATTTCTATTATCCAGCATGCAATATCTGATTCTTCAAAAAATTCAAAATATTTTGTTTTTTGAATTTGTATAGAGCAGATGCTGAATTGACTAATAGACATAACTTCCAACTTTTTAAAAGTCTTTTCTTTTCCTCTCATCATAAAAAAATACGAAAACAGAACGTACTCTGGCGGTCAACAGTTATCATCCTGATCAGGAGACATCGACTTCCTAATTAGATTTCCTTGGAAAGATCCAATAACCGCAAGCAATTCGTTCTCTTTATTTGTCTTCAGCCATTTTGAATTAAACTTGCGTTTTAATGTTCTATCTGAAACTTTTCACATCAGTTCATTATGTTAAATAGATTGTTTCTTAAATCATGTAATTTAAATAAGAGGATTTTAAATTAATCTCTTTATGAAAAATTTCATGATTTTCATCACTACTTGCCAAATTACATGTTTAATCAAGATATCACATTTTCAACTTATAAAGTTTTGGGGAAATTATTATTTGTCATTAATTACACTAATAAGTTTCATTAATAAATTTTTTAATGTGAAACAATTTTCATTTATTTCAAATTTTTAATCCGTCCACAATAAATTAATCCGTTCGTTTCTTTACCATCAACGACTGCATAAAGAGTTAACATTTTTATCCATGCAGTAAGCGCTGAGTTATTTTTTCAAAATTGAATACTCTTAGTATTCAAGTTAAATTCTTTTAGTATTCAACTTGGAATCTCTTAGTACTCAGTTTCAATTATTTTAGTAATTCTATTATTATCCATATTGAATTATTTTAGTATTATTGGGATTCTTTTGATACTGTTGAGATTATTTTAGTATTATTAGAATTCTTTTAATAAATACTGTTGAGATTATTTTAGTATTATTGGAATTCTTTTAATATTATTGAGATTATTTTAGTATTATTGGAATTCTTTTAATACTGTTGAGATTATTTTAGTATTATTGGAATTCTTTTAATATTATTGAGATTATTTTAGTATTATTGGAATTCTTTTAATATTATTGAGATTATTTTAGTATTATTGGAATCCTTTAATACTTTTGAGATTATTTTAGTATTATTGGAATCCTTTTAATACTGTTAAGATTATTTTAGTATTATTGGAATCCTTTTAACACTTTTGAGATTAATTTAGTATTATTGGAATTCTCTTAATACTGTTGAGATTATTTTAGTATTATTAGAATTCTTTTAATACTATTCATTTAATACTTTTTTAAAATTATTTTAGTGTTCACAAAGAATAAGAATGATGCAACGATGCAACAATATGCAAGAATCATAATTTATTCCGATAACTAAACAAAATGACAAATGCTTAGAATCAGAAATTACGTAGTAGAAAATCATTTCTCAATTGTCGTAATGAAAATATGCGGCATTAGTTACAGGAGACACATTTCTTAATAACTGTCATATTTTTCTGAGACGACGATGCAACTTCGCTGCTGAATGAAATGTCTACCACAACGTTTTGAGATTTTGAAATTCCCTACTACAATTCTGAGATTTTATGCCATGAATCTTTTATTCAGAGTTCGACATCTGTAGCCTGGTGATTCATTCTTATGTGAATGTCAAAAACACGAGATACGAAATGAAATCGTATATGTTATATCATTCCTATTTACATTTGATTGTGGCAAATGTAAATATAAATGCATTAGTTTCTTGATAGATACCCAAATACCATATTCATCATAATTTTATTACGAAATATTCAAAATTTCGCAAATTCAAGATTTCCCAAGCCTACCACAGTTTGGAATATTAAATTAATTCCTGAGTAAGAGAATCTAATATATTTTAATGGCCTGCTATAATCATTGTAAGTTGAATTTCAATATTTTAGAATTGTCCTTCTGATACTTCCGAATCATAATCTTGTTACGGCTGAAATCGTCTTGCAAATTTCAAATTATGTTAGCTGTTTTATAAGATGTCTGCTTTGACTTCTATATATTAAAGACCTACAAGGACTGGATTCATGAAATTTCGCTTAAATATAACTGAACTTGAGAATTGTAGTACCCATAGTGTTCAAACAAATGTTGACTCTCGTTTCATGTATACTAGGCTGCAACATCAGATCTGCATCTACATTATAAATAAACCAATTCAATGCTTTAGAATCTTTCGTACAAAGATGTCAGATCAGGATGGCAACTTTTTATACAGTCTAAGGTTGGGCCAAGAATTGTTGTCAAAATATTCAATTATATAAATAAAAATTTTTTTAGACTTCTGGATAGTCTGAGAATATTGTGTTCATTATATTTTTGTTCAAATTATATATATCAAAACTATTTTTATGTGATTTGCTTGCAAATATTCTGATGTTTCACAAGGAAATGAAAACGGAGGGACAATTATTTTTTGTTTGGTGGGCAGCAATAAAAAATGATTTGTCGAGGTCAACTCACAAACTTCATGGAAATCTGTACAAAGTGATGAAAGCAGTTGCTTTTCATTTTATTAACCTTTCTTCAAGATATGTGAAGTTGTATTTTTCAGTCAGATAATTATATACATTACTGGTCAGAAGTATTTGCAAGATTTGCAAAATGCCTAACATTTAGAGTTAATTTGAATACAATGGTTCACAATCAGTTGTGGAGAATCGTGGGACGTACAAGCGTTGGCGGTCATATTTTTCAGTGAAGATTTTATCACGAGGGCATTTAGGGTACCGTCTAGAAATTGATGAAGACGAAAAGGGACTCCGTCTTACCCCTCTTTGTTGAAAGCTGATAATGATTTGAACTTTCCTCAATGGTTTTGTTTCCAACGCACATTGCTACGAGCATTTTCATAAAAATGGCATGTGTATTCGGAGAGATGTAATGGATTCTTTTCTGAAATGGATCATTTAATGGGTCCTTATTATTATTTTTTTTTTTTGCTTATAACATGTAGTTTTCACACAACTCATACAGTATACATGACAATGTAATAGCAAAGCATTATATTAAAATTTTTTAAAAATATCTTGAATATTTGAGGAAATAGAGTATTTTTAGTAAATAATTTTTAACTGTGCGAATACAGCGTAATTTTTCTTTCATAACGTCAAAGCCAGATATCTAAGGCAGCTTATATAAAAAATTCAAGTTGAATACCATTAAGATTAAGAAAAATGTCGGCATTGCCGTGAGCAGAATTTCTGTTGTTCTCTAAGAGAAACAAAATGAAGAGGGTTTTCCCATAAATCAATATTTTTTAAAAATTTGAATCTTCTTCTTCTTTTCAATGTGTCTCTTCAATGTTTGTGTCTTTTCTCATTTCTCTTACATCTTGTGTGTACATAGAAGAACATCGTTTTTCGTAGTTTTTTCTATGCGTTTAACTTTATTTAATGCTCTAATTATTTTCTTCAAAATTCTACAAGATATTAGCAAAAACTCTTAGTTTTGTTAGAATAAACAAATAACGCACGCTTTTCCCCTCTTAGTTTCTGCTTCATAAGGAATACGAAAAATATTTTTAAAAAATGTGAGCAGCTGGGCACACATTCAGCTTTGAAAGCCCCCCGCCTTTAGTTGGTTAACCGGGTTTGTATCGTACATCGAAACAAGGATATCCTTGGAATAACTGAGTTCAGTGCATAATAAACAATCAATTCATATGCATATTTTTTTTATCTAAGATTAAGGTAAAGTTTTTGTTAAATAGTGCATAATAAAGAATCAATTCATATGCATATTTTTTTTTTTATCTAAGATTAAGGTAAAGTGTTTGTTAAAATTCTGTAACCTGATTTTTTAAGAGACTTGTTTATATATCAATCATTTATAAATGCAATATAAAATGTTTAAAACCAAATATCGTATTCTTTTAACAACTTGGTGCATGTGTAATAATATAATTTTTATTACTATTACTTGCAAAATAAATAATTGGAAATAATTCGCTCTCCACGTAAGCTTTGAAATACGTCTTCCTTATTTACACATCCTCTTTATCCAGACTTAAACACAAAACTAAGGAATATTTGAAACATAACTAAAAATGTCCTCCTAAGTTTTGTAATTTTATTTATAGCCCATATTTCTTTCGGGTATTTTTAAAATATCCAAACAAGGTTTCAAGTTTCTTCGGTTAAGAAGGTTTAACTTACACAGCGGACGAAAAACGTTAACAAGAAAATAAAGGTGCAGACAACAAAAGTGTCTTTTGATCTAAAAGCATTTATTAATAAAAAAAATTTTATCCCACTTCCGTTAAAATATTTTATTTCGTGTGCAATCTTTTTGGACTCATAACCTTACAAAAAGCACACTATTTCCCTTTATTAGTTGCGTGTCTTAATGTTGCTATTGGGATTCAAGAGGAATTAGAATTCAGTTTCCCTTTAGAAATTTCTGTAAAAACTGTACGTGTATGACGATTCTTGTGCTATTTGCTAAAATCTTAAAATACTGACTTTATTGTTTCTGAAAATTCAAATAATTAAATGCTATTTTAGGGAGAATGAAACAGATGTCTCAGTAAGATATATAAATACAAGAAGATGAGTGAATTATACTGCTTAAAATCCTTAAAATCAAATGCTGAGATAATTTTGACTTGAAAGAGCACACCTGATGGTAATTTTTTTCTCGAAGAATTTATATATATGATCAGGAGATAAAAAAAAGATTTATAATTATGCCTAAGAACTGAACCTGAGAGTGGTCCTTTGGGTCGAGGTCGCAGTAAATCCTCCTTCCCTCCGCTATGCTGCCTCGCTGGTTATTGAAAAGGTTTCTTGTCAATGTAGAAATATGTTCTTCACACTTTCTCTGAATAAGTCTGAGTGGATTACTGAACTTTTTTATACACAAACTAGCATTAGTGGTGATTCTTATCATCTTCGATTGAAAGACTGAACCTTCCTTCTGTCCTTTGTAGCTTTTAATCTTTATATGGGAAAATGGTGCACCAGAATTAACCTGATCAGCTCATGAACAGCAATGCTTTTCTTGTTCTGTAAAAGGACATAAAAACACGGAAGCATTAATTTTAAAAATAGAAGCTCGCTTGCGTATATCAAATTACAAGCGAGTCATATATTAAGGTAATGAGACTACGATATAATTAATTTGAAATTAGTATGTATATCATATTAATTATGATTTCTAATAAGAAAATTTATTTACTTTTCATTCTAATAACAATATTTCAGTGACTGTAGTATCTTCTAAAATTGTTTGGGTGTTGGTGCCTTTGTGACACGAGAGATTGCGAATAAATTCCATTGAATATCTACCCTGTATACACATTCAGTCTTTCATCGTGAATCAAACATTCTCACGTTTGTATGGTGCGGAAGATTAGTCGTTAAGTACTCGTCATTTGACCACCACACAAAATTACGATGTCACTCCCCATAGCGTTAGCATGCCAAATGGACGTAGCTACGCAATCAGGAATCAACTCTATTTTATAGATTTTGGATTCCCTATCGAAAGCTGTAGCTAAGTGCATATAAGTTACAGCCAAAAATTGATCGTAATGAGAACCCTTCCACACCAAACTCCTTCTAATACAATAATTAATTTTGGAAAAATGCAGCAGAAAAATTTTTCTGCATTACTTTGAGAAAACATCTGTATCTCAATATGTTGTTTTGGAGTTGGTTTCTTATAGCATATCTAGGACCCAAAAACAAACAACAAAAATTTTGGATCCTATATAAAGGTTTATTCAGTACAAATGCTTATTAGAGTTCAAAAGTGTTGTAAATCTTTACAACATTTTGAATGTTCCAAAAGTAAAAATCCATGTTAGCATACGATAATCTCAAATTTCCTCCGAGGAATTTCATTTTTGGTTTTTATTTATTTATTGTTTATTTTTTACCTGTGGTTATGAAAGTAAAAACTTAAAAGAATGCGATGGAAGTATTTACTGATCATAATGCAAATGATTCATAAACTCATTCTTCCGTTTCATTTGATTCAAAAATGAAACAAAAAAATACTAACCCGTGGTTGTTTTCTCTTTCAGCGAAGCCTCCAAGCTTGCAAGCGAACGTTAAAATGCGAGTTTACGTGTCCATACTTCCAAGCTGTAATGAATCCTTTGAAGTGTTCAGTCTCTTCTCCCTTCTCTTTAATTCCCGTGTTTTGTTTTGGCTTTGCTTGCACTGTATAGCTTTGAAGAGCAATTTGTACAATGGACACAGCCCGGAGTTATAATTTAAGACCTGAACCAGTTTTACACATTGTATCATTTTTTGTAACTAATGCTAGAACTAATAAAAATGTATTCTTCTCTTCAGTGAGTCAGATTTCACTTTTTTTTTATTTGTAAAAAAAAACAACTTTTTTTATTTGTGTAAAAATATTTATGAAGTGCATTTACTATTTAGGAAAAAGTTTGTTCAATTTTTGATTTTAAAAAAATTCTCAAATTTTTTCATTCTTCAAAAAAGCATGCACAAATAAAACACGCTATACAGCACGCATATCAAATTCAAGGCTTTATAAGCGCCAATTAAACAACATTTAACTTTATATGGGGAGCAGAAAAAACACAAATCAATTTATATATAAAAAAAGTACAATACACAAAAGAACAAACAAGACTGCAAAATGGACGTTTTCGCCACTAACATTTAGCATACCTTCTCTTTTATCATATCTCTCTTAGTTCGGGGAAAAACTTGTTAGCAGTAATTACTTCCACAACTAATCCAAGATCAATGTCAGTAACTCTGAATCTTCAAGAAACTCATACTCTTTCATAAGTGGAAATAACTGTCTACACAGAATACGAATCACTCTGAACCTCGATTTGCAAATTATTAAGAACTCGTTCTAATTTTATCTAAAAAGAAATCTAAGAAAACAAACTTGGTTTCAAAAATTTGAAAATGAAAAAAATTATTTCAAATTTAATTTCGAGATGGGAATTTGTTTTCTACATGTGTTTGGTATGGTGCAGTTTCACCACAATGTGATTCATATAGTTATGTTATGTTATGTTATGTTATGTTATGTTATGTTATGTTATGTTATGTTATGTTATGTTATGTTATGTTATGTTATGTTATGTTATGTTATGTGTCCTCCGGAAATACAAGAGAAGTGACTTGAATCTTTTACGGGACTGTGACACTATTTTAATTTGGGCTGGAGTGTTTAGTGGGACCTCGATGGCAATATGATTTGGATACAAATGAATGGACGAGTTTTCTGTTTTGTTCGTTTGCTTTACAGTAGAACTTCCGCCATAGTCACCGACTTCCGGTGTAATGCTAACTCAGTAGGAATCTTCAAAATTTCAACACTCTGTTTGTAGATGTTAATTAATGTTCAAAGTAGAGTTTCTTAATGTTGTGGCTTAAGAATACTTTGAAAATATTAAATTTGATGTTCCTATTGCTGCAGCTTTCAATGTTTACTTAAAATAAGAGCCTAATTTTGTGAAAAGGTTGTCATAATTGTTCATTATCGCTTTTTTGCGACTTCTAAGGATTGCTTGGCGGTTAAATTTTTGATCATATGATTTAGATAATCACTGGCGGTTAAATTTTTAACCAAACTAATTGGCTAATTACAATAGTTTCATGTGGAGTTTAGCCGTTTTAAGAGCTTTTTTTTAACCGATTTAAATAATAAGGATTACACAAACTCAAAGAACAGAGATTTCAACTGTTTGTGTACCAACGAAAGAATTTATTCGAACTTGGCTGAACTAATTGATACAGTATCTAATTGGGTAATTGAACTTGGCGATTGCTTAAATCTTAGGGTTACCGGAAAACGGTCAGTGAATCCAAAATAAACAAACAATAAAACTCCTCCATAGCGAATGAATAATTTTAATGAATTAATATGGATGCGATTATTTATTTAATTAATTAATTAATCTGGAATAAATAAATAATTTTAGACATGAGGTATTTTCAAGTTGTTGCTATTGCTTTAATCGTTTTTTATGAACATATACTAATTTAAACCTGAAAGAGTTAAACTAGTTTAATTTATGGAACACTTCAAAACCCATACAGGCATATTTACTCCATACGTTCTGCAACTGATCTCGTCAAAATCCAATAATTTTTGGAATGATACATTAAGCAAACACGCCAAACGTAGTTGACGCGCTAACTATGCATTAAGATTATGATATGTTATGTTATGATTATTATGTGTTAAGATTTAGAAACAAAATGTTTTTTTAAACGTAGTTACATACTGGTTGCGATTTGGACCATAAAAGTTTTCTCTGTGAACAGTGAGCTAGACACTTTTGACATACAGTCATAAGCAGTCATTGTTTGCACGATTTGTAAAACATAGAAACATTCTACATAAAAGTCCCGTTTTCGTGTCTTACTTATAGAGGGAGAGTACAAAGTCTTCCCCTGATTACAACCCCCAGCGGGGGCACCACGAGTACGTGTATGAGAAGCCGCCATATAAGTAAGCGGATTCTCGCTTCCCTGGTGAGCATAGTAGTGGTGCGGGGTCCAGTTACCTCTCCACTCCGATGCCGGAACATATCCTTCCGGAGAGGTAGAGCCGTGGCTGGTGATGGCTATTAGGATCCCAACCTAACTCTCCAAACTGTCGTGGCGACCGTTCTTCAATTTAGTGAGGTCGGTTAGCACGAAAAACCCAAAGAATATTTCACTTCTGGCAGGAATTGTGAATTTTGGGATACTGACTCTGTATCATTTTCTGCTTGGGGCCGAGACCCCAAGTTTTAGAGGCCTTGTTTATCTGATATGACGTGATAAAAATGGCGACATATAGGAAACTTAACACGCTAAATTGACAAACTTTTTTATGTTTATTTGACTTTTTTAACATTTTTTTTTAAATATATGGGATTTTCAATATCTGCTATATTGTTAACAATCTGAAAAGGCTTAATTTATCAGTCATTGTTAAATGTGGTGACAGATATGGGCACTAAATATAGGAAATTACCTTCCTGCTATGCTGTTATATTCGATATCAATAACATAATGGAGGTGGAAGTAAATTTTCGAATCAGAAATATCATCAAACGTACCTATAATTTTAAAAAAAGCTTCTTTTTGTAATATTTAGAATGTATTTTCTGTAAATTTGAAGTATAAAATTCATAATATATTTCACAAGAAGTAAGAACTGAAAAGATAGCTTAGCTTAGTTATATTAATGTCGCGTTTTGAATCAATACGAGGGCTATTTTTGGACGGATCTCATAATTTTGAACCGCGGTCAGATGACCCACTCTCCAAACTTCCGCACCACACCAGCAGAAAGATGTTTGACCTACAACGTCAGATTTATCATGCACCATATCAATTATATACATGGGGATTCTTGAGTGTAATCGTGTATAGTACTTCGAACAATCCGGCACCGAAACTGAGACCATACTTCTAAGCCACCACGGCCCACAACTTGAAAAAAGCCATAAATATTTTCAGCCTAGTAGAGAAAACTGTACGAAACCAATACAAACAAGGAAAACAACTACAAACTTCTTTCTTAAATAGCAGTGTAGGAACACTGGTCCTCACAAGAGGATACTTGAATATACTGCAGTCCGTTTATGAATTTGCATCTTGAACACTGTGCTTTGCATCCACATGATACCAGTTATTCATAACTTTTGTATACATCTGGAATTATCGCCCATTCAGGGATGTAAAAACCATCAGATTTCTTTCATTTCCATGTTTCCGATAATAGAAATTCAAAATCTTTTTCTAGAAAGTGCATCCAGATTAATGCTTACTGTGTAGTTAACTTCACTTGCTGAAAAAGTTTATTGGTGGACTCAATGACTGTATTTTTCTTGTCAAAAAAAAGTTGACAGTATTTAATTATGATGTTGCGTTTTAGAACAACAAACCTATGTACAGTAAGCATTAACGAATCGTCTAGAGATTTTACAGTCGCAACTTACCAGTAGTAGTTTTCTAAACAGTTGGCCATGCAAGCTATATTGCTAGGCTTTTTCAGCCTTTCATGACTTTCCAGACTTTTTACTGAAGCACCAAAGAAATGAACATTATGTCTTCTAATGATATCATGTTCACATGAACATTATGTCTTCTAATGATATCATGTTCACATGAACATTAT